>JBBIGC010000029.1:2050797-2074113 GCA_037576955.1 Lepidarchus adonis
GGTGGAGGAACAATGTGTTCCAGCTCCACCTTTTCCTCCACATTGTGATCTCCATATACAGTACTACTTCCTGCTCTCTGAAATTTGCAAATTATTTCAGTGTTTGGTGACCTAAACATTACATTTATGATGGATTTCTTTATTGTAAACACTTAACTTTGGACCATTAAGGTTACTTACTCTAACAGAACTGCTTAAATTACCAGAAAATCCGATCTTGGATAAGCGGAAGAAAATGGATGGAGTCTTCTCAAACTTTTGACTGGTAATGTACTGTATATTCTTCAGCAAATAGTCTTAATTGTGCACCAAGACTTGCAGAAGACTTACTGCCACTTCTTCAGAGTCTGATCAAATGGGCTGCAGCTCAGATATGATCTTACATAAGCTATCTACCATCATCTTCTGTTTTGCATGAGCTTTAACTGCTGTCTGCATTGCAAAGTGAGACTGCTCAACCAATTACATTGTACCATCAGAACCACCCATTATAGGACATAAAGGATACAGCATATAATTTACATGGACTCACATAAACTGCATTTACTACTGACCAAAAACATGTAGCGCTAGCTGGAAAGATCGCCTCAAGTAACAATTTCGAATCAAACAGGCCATTAAAGTGGTCCAACAGTAAAGCATTCCGTTACCACTGTGCTTGATAGGAAAAGCAATATTTCCTTTCATTTCTGACTCCTGGGAATGGCTCAGGATTAGAAAGCCTTATTGAAAGATTATACATTTCAGGTGCGGATTAGAGGAATGAATGTAAAAGTCCAATGACAGCTGTATAGATAAAAGTACACCAATATCCTAACCTTTCTGCTAACAAGAAAAGTCCAATTTAGGTAAGACCCCAGAGAAATCGATACCCTAAAGCAGCTAAGAGCAAAGTTTGGGCCTGTCAACTTCACCATTCCACATCAGACACAACTTTAGTGTTCGGCAATTAAAAACACATTCTCTTCGCACTCTCACGTTGACTAAAATAAGCCAAGCAAGGTTAGCGGAAGTTCACTTTGACAGCTATCTGTTGATTGATTTTTTATCTAAGGGCATCAACACCTCTACATGATGAGTGTGGATTTGTATTGGGTTCCTGATGTCAATTGTCCTCATCTGTTTACACTTTTCTTGTAAAATTGCCCCACTGAGAGCACCTGATTGGGTTTGTTATGATACCGGAGCATAGTGTGATTGTCATGTCAGGGTGTGCCACTGTGCAGGGACTCAAATGAAGAGTCTTTTAGATGCACAGGTGTTCGCGGCTTTCCAGGCGATGGTAAAGTGTTAATTTTATCGTTCCACAGAGGACAAAGAAGACACACCCCATTGATCTGTGTTGCGAACAAAGAAACCATGTCTCAATGGCTGTTAGGTAGAGCCATGTGCAAAAGCCAGGGACCACGTTTTTGAGTGTGTGACGAGTCTAAGACCAGGACAGGTCGAGTCCGAGTCCAAATTAGAGAATCAGCGTGAAGACTCATCTTGGAGGCTCACTGAGTTGTGTGTGATGTTTGTATCTCCTACTCTACACGATATTATCTGTACTGATCTGAAAGCAGGTGCAGGGTGGCAAGACTGTAGAATCACATTAAGCCTCATTATTGACCTAAAGTAGAGCACTTTTGCTTCTTTCATTTGGCACATCTAGAGATTAGCCTGGTGAGAGACTGCGGAAAAATACCACCAGCGGAAAAACAAACTTCAAAGGCAGCTAGTCTTGGTCAATACCAAGTATAGATTTGGCTGAGAGTCCAAATACCAAGTCTGAGACCAAGAGAGGATTCAAGTACTACAGCCCTGACAACAGTGAGCTCAAATTATGTCGTTCTTTGTTGATTTTGATGAAGTGACATCCTCTATAGTGCGCTTACAACTTTTTATTTGCAAAAGTTGATTTACTGAGAAATATATGAAACATAAAATGTGGCCTGTCCAAAGGTTATGGCACGTAAATATAAAAAATGATGACGTGACAATGTTTCTACCAGTGTAGAGCTGGAAAGGTCTCCAGGGGCATGTCCAGTTAGATGTTTTTACTTTAACATGGTGCGGCTTATCTTAGTTTTAAAAAATAATTAAGCATTTTCTGCAGCGTATAGAATGGAGTGGCCTATAATGTGGGGCGGCCTATCATTGGGGAAATAAAAAAAGTAATATTCACACCTGAGACCTTGTAATGTGCGAATTGGGCACAATTTGGACATTTTCACTTAGGGGTGTACTCATATTTGTTATGAGATATTTTGAGGGGACAGCAAAGTGTCATATCTTCAATGTTGTCCCATGAAAAGATAAAATACTTTCAAAAATGTGAGGAGTGTACTTACTTTTTGCGATAATATATACATATTATATTATAAACACTTAAACATAC
The DNA here is from genome assembly GCA_037576955.1 of Lepidarchus adonis. Classification (NCBI taxonomy): domain Eukaryota; kingdom Metazoa; phylum Chordata; class Actinopteri; order Characiformes; family Lepidarchidae; genus Lepidarchus; species Lepidarchus adonis. Next base: position 2,053,178 of record JBBIGC010000029.1, read on the forward strand.
AAAATATTAACAAATTAGAACAATTAAAATACATTTTATTTTAAATACTATATACTATAAATATATACTATATTTCTTAAACACAGAAATACGTACAAATTATCTAAGCATCTTTGTAACTAGTATGGAATGTATTCATAAGTAATTGCATTGTAATAAACGTAAAATAACTACAATGGGGATCAAAATGACATCAATAGCCTCTGGTTTTCCATGTAAGAAGTTCCACAGAAAGAACCACCCTTTAAAAAAAAGTTGAACATTTTCAAGTCAATCAACGTTATGAGACCTTCAGGTGACCTTAGCGAGCAATCAGCTTCCATGACCACATGCAACTGTTGCATATGCATTGCTCTTCGGGCTCAAATATCCACATGAAGTCCGAAGTCTCTGTAATATTCACAGGTTGTAGTTCGCTGGGAGATGATAATGAGTTCTGTGCTGACAGCAGACTCCCCTCTAACCCTCCCCCTTTGATAAGCACCTCAGGAAATAAATTAGCAATGCTACAGGTATGCGCTAAGGGTGTCCATCTGCTAGCGAATAGCTCTGGAGCAGTCAATTGCTCTTCAGCCCTGTCCTTTTTCCCTAACACCTTCATTTCAGTAGGTCTTTTAACCAGAAGGGGCTTCTGCTGGTGAGAAGCACTTATGGTAATCCAATTAAAACCTACGTGCTAGTTGAAATATTCCAAATAGCTGCGAGCATGGGCAATGACAGCAAACATTTTCACTGAAAGATCATACCAGCCCACAGTGCAGGAACGCCAAAAATGTCCTAGATCTGCAGGATTATTACTAGATTTTGGTGATTTAAATGGAATCATGTCATCTAAAATGAACAGAATAAGGGAAACACACTGGTTAGCAATGTTATCTTACATCAGTGCTTCTCAATTATTTTCTGTCATGCCCCCCTAGTAAGAAGAAAACATCTTGCGCCCCCCGCGCGACTATAAATAGTATCATTTGTCTATAAAATTGTTATAAGTTCACCTCTGCATAACACTGTATCCTTATTAACGTATAAGAGAATAAAAAAAGAAAGAAATATGGACCAATTTACAACAAAGAATACACTTCGTCTACACCACCGAGCGAATGCTCCCTGCGCACACTCTGCCAATGAGAGCGCCACTGCCCCTTAATGTACTGGAGTGGTATTGCACTTTATTCTAGGACAGTAAAAAAATAAAAAAATAAATAAAATAAAAAAGCATGTTCCCCGAGGTCAAACGCACCCCCCTTGACGGAGCCAGGGATTTGAGAAGCACTGTCTTACATTAAGAAGGTCCTGGGTTCGACCACAGATGTCTTTTGGTGTGGAGTGAACAAGCTCACTCCCTGCTCCTCCGGGTGCTCTGGTTTCCTCCAAGAAGTTCAGGTTGACTGGTGATTCTAAATTGTCCATAGGTGTGTGTGTGTGTGTGTGAATTAGTGTCTGTCTCTGTGTTGCCCTGGGATGTGTTGGCCTCCTCTTCATGGCAAACCCTGTCTTATGCTCATTTACTTTACATTAACGCTTGATCCCTGGCTATTCCACAGCATTCCATGGCCAGGAATCCAGAGAGAGCATAATTGGCTGAGCTTCCTGCTTCTTGCCCCATCACTCAGTCAGAATGGCAGGTAACAAATGGCAGTTCCAAACTTCCAAGCACGCTATGCTACCGAATAAGTAGAGATTAAGTAAGTATGGATGAAACTGTGCTGGACTGTGCCCTCCAGGACCAGAAATGGGCATAGAAATTCTAGCCCTCGATTCATTCTATTTACACATTGTCACTAAACCAGTCATAGCATTGGTGAGTTTCACACTGGAAAGCTAGATGCCACTAAAGTGACCTTCATGATAATTGGAAACTGAATTTTAAACTCAGGACCTACTTTCCAGCTGAATGTGGAAATATGGACACTCACATTAAAGAGGTGCTTGTGAGAGTGCAGCTCTTTAAGATTCTACATCTGAATTACAAAGTGTCTGTGGGGAATGGCTATTCACTCGTAATAGCTTTTAAAATGACAAAGAGATCCAAGAATGTCTGAGTAAGTTGAGATCCCAAACAAAAGAAACAAAAAAATCTACTAAAAAATAGATGTGGGATTTATAGACAGATGCCAATATCTGATATTTTTATGTTATATTGCTAATGGCAATATAAAAATCTTGGTTTCACAACTTTCTTGCTGTAAAAGTGATGCAGTGTTGTTGCTTTGTAATTTTGAGTTCATTTAACTTCAAATAATAACAGTATTTATATATTGTTATAATGTCAAATAAAGCTTCAAATAATAACAGTATTTATATATTGTTATAATGTAAAATAAAGGTTTAGTGAAATCAAAAGTTTGAGACAACACTAGTTTTACAGTGCTGGATTAAAAATGCTTACAAAAAACTTACAGTATATGTACAGTGGTGCTTGAAAGTTTGTGAACCCTTTAAAAGTTGTAATATTCGTATAATAATTTAGCGATTTAACACAACGCCTGATTTTCAAACGTCCTAGAAGTAGATGAAAAAATTAGTTAAAAATTAGTTAGTAAAAATACATGAACAAATCTAATAAGTAATAATTTGGTTTGATGAACAAAAGAGGGAAAGCATATTTATTTATATAGAAATTTATAATAGAAGTTGTGAAAAAATAAAAAAAAATAAAAAAATAAATAGACTAAGACAATCCTAAAAAAGAGAGCGTGCATATAGAAAAAAACATAAAAAAATAAGGTACAGAATTAGAAAAAAATTACAAGAAATAGGAGTAAAACAAATTAAGATAATTCTTCAAATGTGTCATTTTTCATATGTATCACTATTCTTGACATCCATTCAAGTTCATGCTCTGTGATAATGTTTTGCTACATTCATATAAAAAAGAACATTTTTAAGAATTCACAAACTTTTAAGCACCACTGTAAGAGATAAAATAAGAAAAATCCAATTATTGCAACATTACCATCTGCTTCTCGACAGCATGTTACTTAGTTATTAGTGTATTAACAAGTATTGGTTTGATATTTCTGTCAAATTTACACATCCGTCTACTTAAAACATTACTTTTTGTTCTCTCGTGTTAAATGATGATAAGGAATTGCAACAGATCTTTGCAAAGTCAGATGTTCTGAGGGATATTTAAGTAGATTGTTCCCAGTTTGATTTTGGGAACTCCGCAGATTTGATATGATTGGTACTTTCTCAAACACAACCGGTTTCCAAAACTCATCTTTGGGTTTGCCACCCAATCGAAATGCCGACCCTTGATTTATGGATCCCAGTCCCAGGTCTAGTAGTTGCGCCGTCCCTGAGACTTCAGTGAGTTCAGTGTGTCTGACTATAAGAGATGCTAATGTAAGATGAAAGCGGAACACGTGGATGCCTGTACTCAGCCTGACATCACAGCTTTCCCTGCGACTGTGAGTCCCACTGTTAAAAAACCCTGTCAAAACAGCGGCCTGCCCGAAACCATCCCTTCCGTCAGCACCTCGCATTTGTGAGTGGTGGAGACAAGTGGAGCGCTTCTGTCTGACAGCGAGAGTCACATGCTTTGATATTTGTCTGAGCGCTCCATGAGGTAGGGTGCCGAAGCGTTCCTCTGAGCCCACGTGCACCAGGCGCAAACTGCCAGCCGCCCGCTTCCGCTGTCGATCAAAAATCTCCACGGACTCTTTAGCCGTCACGTATCTGCCACCGCCTCCCGGTGGCTCCTCTATTTATAAACCAGGTGCTGATGAGCCCTGAGAAAACTTCGCACCTGATAGGCGATAAATACTGGAACCGCCTGGTAAGGAGTCGTACATTAAGCTCAGGGCTAAGAAAAGAGTTTCTGCTCATTAGACCTCTCGAAGTTGCGTTTTGCAACATTGACGCTGTTAGTTTTCATTGAAATCATGCAAACGACAATCCCGCTTTATAAAACACTACTGGATGCAGGATCTCAGTTTTTTGAATATCGTGCATCCTTGCTTTTCCTTAACAAATGCCTAGTCACTCACTTATCATTGCATCATTGCATTTTTAATAAGTGTTGGACATCGTTGTCTACCTGGATACAATTTGGGTTCCAGTTTCTCTCCATAACTTTGGCCCTGATCGGGTAGTTTTTAAGGTTCCCCAGGTGATGAGCTGGGAATAACAATTTCTCTTATTATTCACTATCGGCATGAATTAATTAGCAAAAAGTCTTTTTTGCATCCATCCAAGTATCCATTGATGAATACAAAGTCTTATAAAGAATGTGAATAAAGAGGTCTGCAGTGCTGTGATTGGTTGCACTTGTATGCTGTGATGATGATGTGTTTTAACATGTGATGAGTTTGTATGTATTGGTCTCTCTTGTAAAAAAAAAAATATATATCTCAGTGAGATTTGAAAGGTTTATATAAAAAATGAAATAAAAACACTGTTCAATGAAAAAAATTACGTTATTGCATATTAACGATACATGTAACAACAATGTAACTACGTACATTCAGCTGGATTACAGAAGTACAATTTAAATTAATGTAAGTGCATTAACTTTTGTTCACTTTGTAATTTCAGGTGTCATAGGATGGACTGCTGTTTTATCCGTCAAAGTGTGAAACTTCCAATTATTATCTGCACAGGAAATGCCAGTTAAGTTTGAATGTAGCTTTGCTCTTGTTATGATATGATAACCATACCTTTTGGCATAAGCTTTTTCTAATGCAATATCCCAAGCTAATGTTTATGTAATTCATTACAAAATTCACAACCTCAGCAGTAAAACTACTGACAGGTGAAGTGAATACACTGATTATCTCATTACAGTTGCACATGTCAAGGGATGAAATATATTAGGCAGCAAGTAACGTCAGGTCTTTACATTGATGTATTGAAAGCAGGAAAAATAGTTGAGCCTAAGACTCTGAGGGCCGAACTGTGATGGCTAGAGAAGTGAGTCCCCAAAACCGCAGGTCCTGTGGGGGGTTCCTGGTATGAAGGTTAGTACCTACTACAAGTGCTCTGAGGAAACACACCCAGAGAACTGGTGATGGGATTGGGAGCCTCCAAGGCTAATTGGTGCATCTGATTCCAAGGTGTAGCACAAATTGCAAAAACATTTGATAAAATACCAAATTTCTCCAATGATAGGCCACCCCACATTATAGGCCCCATTCTATAAGCTGCAGAAAATGCTAATTTATTTTTTAAAACAGTAAGATAAGCTGTTCCATGTTATTAGCCACAGTGTTGCTGAATTTACTGATCTGAAGTAGAAGCATCTAACATGACACACCCCTGGAGACATTTGCAGCTCTTTACAGCATTGACATTATACTGTAGTTGAGCAAAAACAATTAAATTAATAAAATTTGAAACTTACCAATATCATGCCACAAAGCAAAAACCACGCTGCAGAATTTAAGCTCCACGCAACGTCTGCAATTTCTGAGATGAACGTGTGTCCGACTTTAGCAACAGAAATTGATACGGATCTGATTTTGAAGGATTTGAGGAAAGTCTAATAATTTTTGCATTTCAGTGTTGCTAATATTATACTGAAGAATTTACATGTAGAAAGATGACTGACATCATTGTACTGCCCCCACCCATCTTTTCCCAGCCAGCAATAAACGTTTGTTGCTTTTATTTCTGTTAAATGTAGCTTTGTCCTAGCTTGTATTATATACTAGCATGTAATGTAATGTAGCAAAGGGCTGAAAAAGTTTAAAAGTGGCTGAATGCGGCTGTGTCATTTAAGTGAGTATCAAAGAAAAGATTTTCTTCTTCTCTCTTATTTATCTTTAAATTAATTTCTTGTATTTGCCAGATTGTGAGATTATACTTAGTAAAGCTAATCATATGCTGCATTGAGACTAGATCAATTCTACAACTGCTTTTTTTAACAATACAACCGCGTATGTTGGTGCATCGAGGACCATGACAGCTAGGCTAACTGCTAACCAATGCTAGTTCTGGCAAATAACTTGTTTGTTTCCAAATTCCAGTGGAAATTAGAGGTGCTTTCCATGTTCTGCATTTTATACTGACCCGTCACTGATCTATCTTTGCTTTGCGTTGCTTTTCAGACTGTTCACTGCTGCAGTAAACAGTCAATTTAAATCCAACGAATCATTTGGGGAAGTCTTCTTTTTGTGCACTGAATTATAGTTTTAGCAAATATGTTTTCATGTTTTTAGATAGACGCCCCATTTAAGCAAGCCGCACCCAACACCAGGTTTGCAAAGTCAATGTGTAAGCTGTGGCCTATTATTGGGGAAATACAGTACCCAAGGAATGTTGTAGTGGGACAGAAACTTGCTCAAGAGTTCCTCCTTAGCAGTTGGGCCAGGACTTGAACCTGCTACCTTCTGATCACAATAGCATGTTTCTAACCAGTAGTCCCACTCACCCACCCACCTCGCAACTAGAGGACTTGATGCCAGATACCACTGCACACCTTCAGAGATCTTGTTGATGGCTTGATGGGTCAGGTACACCTGTACAATATAGGGCAGCAGTCTTAATGTAATGGCTGATTGTATGTGTTGTGTTATACTACTCTGTCTGGATCTGTAATTACACCGTACCTACACTAATGACTACACACACAATCATATTGATGTCAAATCAAAACAACAACGCACTTCAAACAGGCCTTTTTGCACTGTAGCACTGACAACCTCTTGTGCAAATTTTCTCAGAATGAGAAATAAATGGTTTGGAATGGCTACCACGCTTCTGCTGTTGGTCCAGATTGCATTCCACACACCAACAAGGACACTGCTCTTGACCAAAAGTAATTACTTACTCGCTGCAAGCAAGGGGCCGAATTGAAATGGATTTGTGTGGGAGTTGCTGTGGGATACAAGAGGCCGCTATTGTTGTTTATCCAACAATCTTAAAAAAAAAAGAAAACAGAAACAATTACATTAATAGCAGACGACATCATCAAGCTTCTGAATCATCATGGCTTGAGGCTGACCTTTTTTGGTCTTATGAAATGAGCATGAAAGAAACAAAAGAGTCAATCATCTGACCATTTCCACAAGAGTTCAGAGGCATAATTAGGGAGATTTTGGAGCCAAATTGACAAAGGAAATGAAACCGATAATGACTCAAAGGTGATGTCAGGGTTGTACTTGCTGGTGATCCATACCTTCCACTGTAAGAAACATGAAAATACCATTGTGTTCAGATCCCTCAGACCCCTACAAAAGTCTTTGATCATAACCATATGTACTAGATGACAATATATAGACGCTACAGTGAGGGGTGTGAAGTAATCAGACACCCAATCTCATATTTAATATACAATGCCCTCTGTAATGTTTGGACAAAGCCATATTTTTCTTTGATTTACCCCTCTGCACTTTTTTAAAATATGAAATAAAAAAATGTATACGTAGTTAATGTGCTATTCCAGACTTTAATCTAAAGTTATTAGGTTCACCATGTAGAAAATACAACACTTTTTAGACATAGTTCAAAATAATTTTGGGGAAAACTGGCTGTTTGGGATTACTCAGCATTTAATTGCTTATTTAGGCTTGCTTCTACCATTTCCAGTCTGTAGTTGCCATTGTGGAACATGTCAATGAAAGTGAAGGAAGCTATTCTGAGACTAAAAAACAAAAAAAAGTGTGACATTCGTAAAATGATTACCAAAAATTAACTTTCTGGAATATCATTTTGAAGAAAGAATGCACGGATGAGCTCTGTAATCGCATAGGCCAAGGAAGATCTTCACTGCTGATGACAAAAGAATGATAAAGAAAAATCCTCAAACTCCTGTCCAGCTCATCAGATACAGGTAGGTGTGTTTTTGTCTACTGCATACGAACAGAAAGAAAGATGAGGCTGCACCACAAGATCCAAACCACTAGCCACAAAAATAGGATGTCCAGATTACAATTTGTGAAAAAGTACTTAAAGGAGTCTTCAGAATTCTGGAAAAGGCATTATGGGCAGATGAGACCAAGATTTTCAGAGTGGTGGTGAGAGGACATTGTGGAAATGAAAAGAAATTGCCAAAGAACCAAGGCAATACCAGCTCATCTGTTAAACATGGTGGTGGGGGTGTTAGAGCTTGGAGATGTATGAATGCGACAGGTACTGACACACAGATTGCAGTTGCACAATGAATTCTGAGGTGTATAGAATGATCTAATCTGCTCAAGATCTAGTAAATGCCTCTGTGCTTGATCCTGCAACAAGATAATGATCCTAAACTTAGCGCTAAGGTAACATTTTTTTATTTTTAATTCTTGAATGGTATAACCAGAAAAGATACTCAGCACCAGGTGATGTCACTGAATCGCAGTCTTCAAGCACTCACACACTTGTATGCAAGGGATATGCAGTAAAGTAATGAACATGACAACTTTTATATACTTACCATTAGCCAAGACCTTAAACATCATATGGGACCACAATTTATACATTCAGGCTAAAGATTAGCAAAGTGAGAGAGAAGCTAACAGTCAAATTTTAGGAAAAAAATTTAACATTTAGAGATGAGCATCTAAGCATTTGTCACTTTTAAAACAATGGAGTCTGGACAGACAAAAGAAAAATACAAGTCTTTGACAATAATTCAGCTCATGATATTTGGAGAAGAAATGAAGGCTTGTATGATGTCAAGAAGTTCAAAGTTATGGGTTTGCTAATAACAACTGGCCAAAATGTAATCACAACACTGTAACAAGCTAATCACTAGTTATTGTAGACTCTGTAAACTGTGTAAATTCCAATTTGACTATGAGTATGATTGTTAAAACTTTATCCTTACGTAAACATAATTTTCTGTTCATATCTAAAAGTACAATGTGTGTAAATATGAACAAAAGTGTCTGAATATTGGACATGAATGATGAAACGAGACGTGTGAAGCATAACTGCGGAAACATTTCTGATGATGTTGCTGAAGGGACTCACTCTAGCAACTGTGTAAAGTTTAAGGTCGAGGTCAAGGGCAGAAGTTAATGTAACATCCAGAAACGTACGGGATATGCCATTCAAGGCCAACCCTGGAGACACTTAGGATTTATAACACTGTTAAAGGGCGGGGATATTACATCCATTTAGGCCGCCTTCAGATTTTCGGCAGTAGAAAGGTGTGCAGCAATGCAGATTGAGCCATTGGCACTGACCTGCGAAAGGCCACCTAATGGGCCAGACTGGCAGCTGGATTACTGGCGCCGTTGACCTTGCCATCTGTTTTGCCGTACCTCATCACCAACCTAGATGCCCATCACCCACACAGACAGGATGAAATACAATGCCCATTACAGAGAATGCTAATAATGCCTTATCAATTAGCTCTATCGCTATAGATCAATGCCCCGCAGCTGGTAGGAGTCCATTATAACTCATTTAGGAATAGACTGTCCGCTTTACTCCTTCTCTGGTTTCCTCCTGTTCATTAGAGGGCAGCCTATAGACATATCGTCTCCTCTGTAAACGCCCTGGCTTGATCCTTCTCTGATGGCCCATTAAAGATCATGTTTAAATCATTGCTGAATGTAATATTTGAATTTCAGAAAGACCTATAGAGTCCCAGATGCCTGATCAGGCTTAAGTGGTTCATATCATTGGCAAGGTGTAGGATGTCTCTTAACTGGGACGTTGAAACCAACCCACAGTCAGACCACATAAAACTGTTGCTTTAGTACATCTTCGCCAATAAAGCCATTTAAAACCACAATGTTCAGCTAGACATTCGTTCTTTGTGTGGAAAACCTTCAGAAAAACTGAAAACAATGAAAAAATGATCTAAAATTTGAAATCTCAAAAACAATTTTACTAACTCATTACTCTAAGCCTCATTTTTTCCCCATTTTAAAATAAAAAAGCCCATTTTTTCCTCCATCTTCCTCCATAAGATTCATTCTTTGACCAGTATGTGTCCCAAATCATATTCTTTTGTCTGGCCTTAACCTAAGATTTCTTGCCCCATATTTACCCCAAGCTTCATTTTCTGCCCCAAGGCATTAAATACTAGCAGAAAAAATTAAAGCATCTTCATTTTGGGCTGAACATCTCTAATGTCAGGTACATTTTTTTCCCAAATAGCCAAACTAAGTCAGAAAATAAAGTCCATTCCCTGTAATATGGGCCACATTCTTTGCCTGGCCTTAGTTTACGGTTATTTACCCTGTCTCAGAGTGTACCTTCCATCAAATACAACTCAAAAAGACTGTTGACTTGAGAAAACTCCACTCCAATTAATTAAATACCACTGTTAGTGTTCATCATAGCCCACAACTGGGTCATAAAGAGCTGCTGGCAAGCAAAAGAGGTTTGAGACTGCAGTGATATGTTATTCTAGCGTGTAAGCTATTAAGGGAGAGAGGGATAAAGCAGAGTGATTGCATGACAACCATGTCAGAGAAGCAACGTAATCGCGAGTTCTACTACGATTTAACCCAGCACCATTTCTGTATCTATAGTCTAAAATTAGCTCAGTCATGTGAAATTCAATATACACTAATATTAATAAATAAACCAAGAGAAGATATGAAATATTCAGATATATTCCATTACTATTTCCCTAACATACTTTTGTAAGTTAATGCAAAGCATAAATAATAACTTAAAAAATAAGAAAATTCAGGCATAGACACAAATGCAATAGATTCGCCAGTGTTTTTTACTGAATGATGGAAAAGAATGATCTGGTTTGGTTGACCATTGGAGGGGTGTTGGTCAAGGAATTATAGTTTTTGTCTAAGGGAATTGAGTGTTATACCATAGTCAAGGAAGCAAGTGTTGTAAATCTTCTATAGACCTATAGATGGGGTCTTTGACTTACGACGGTTCTGTTCCTTGTTGTGTGTCGCAAGTTGAAACCCCTTACATGAGCATCTACTGTGTTTTTCCCCTGGGGCCATTCCTTTGTCAGTCCCCCAGAGGGAGACATTCACCTGCCTGAGGCTCTGCATTGCATTTGTTGAGCGTTTTATTAAAGGTACTTTCGCTTTTCACACCATTAAAAAAATAAAAACTAAAACAGGGTTTGGGGCAGTTTCGTAACCACACATTTTCGAGTATACCGTAAGTCGAGGTCCCCCTGTATGCAACTGTAGACTGTAGGTATATTCATTCATTACATGAGATGCGTATATTACTCAGGGCTGCAGTGGGTTGTTGGGGCCTAAGAAATACATTGGACCGGTCAGCAGTCCACTGATGTGCTAATACACAGAGAAACACACCCACAATCACACCTTGGGGGCAATGAATCATCTCAAGTTCATCTGACTTGCATGTCTTTGGACTGTGGGAGGAAAGAGGAGATCCCAGCAGAAATGCACATAAATATATGCAGAACTTGCGAACTACACAAACAAAAGACCTTGGCCCTCCAGTTGGAAACTGAACCCAGGATTTTCTCACTGGGAGATGAGCAAAAGGCTGAATTACCATGGTCAAACAACATGATTTACAATATCCTCACGTACACATTTTTAAAGAATACACTTAAATATTGAAATTTTGAATGGGATTTTTTTCACCTAATATGTAAAATAGCACATACAGTACATTGTATATTAAATTGTGTCTCTACAAAGGATGTGTATTATATTAACACGTCAGTCAACTAAATATCCACTTTGACCAGGGGGGCACAAACTTTTGCATACATTTGTGCAATATTGCATTTTTCTGATACTGACAGTATAACAAAAAATGAAGTCAACATATTATAGTCCAGTCGGCCTTGGGGGCAAAGAAGCTTTTAGGAAAACTTCTCTACAGTTTATATATCATGCAGTACTTATGGGGTTCAAACCCTGTTTGGCATTGGACTCCCATGGCATGGATCAGCATCTGCTGATGCCTGTCAGCCTGTGAGCTTGCTGGGAGGAAGAAGAAACGGGTCAAAATGAAGGTGAAAGATAACTGAGCAAAGTCGTTCCGTACTATGCATTTCACCCAGCCCCAGAGGCAGCTCTGCCTTTAGCTAACTTGCTACAGTGTCGGGTGGTGATGGGTACTGGCCCCACTCCAGGCGCTCTCGCATTACACTGTTGAGGTGACCCAGATCAACATCTGCTGATGGCTGTCAGCCAGTATGTAGTATCTAGCACTAGCAGTCTTGCACACCAGCAACTTATGAGTAGAACAATTCCCTGCATGGAAGACACTGAGCTGAACAGCAGGTTGTGGGTTTGAACGCCAGAGTTCTTTGTGTGATGCCACTGAAGACCAACTTTGAATCTCAGTAATAAACGAAAAAAACTGTGAAAAAGTTAGGACATTTTGCAAAATGCAATTAAACATAAAGTATCTTACAAAAGTGAATACGCCCCCAACCAGACAACCCCTACAACCTCTGAGGTGATGCTGGCAGCACTAATATGTCTATTTTCAAAAGACAACCTCAGTAAATGACGCTAAGCACGTACACTAATCCTCTCTGGTCGACCGTGGTGAGGCCTGATCTGAGTGGAACCTGTCCTGTTCAACTGCTCTATGGTCTTGGCCTCACCATCTTTATGTAGAGCAACAAATCTCTTTTTCTGATCCTCAGAGAGTTCTTTGCCATGTTGAACTTCCAAGGACCATTTTGAGAGAGCGTGAGAGCATCAAATTTAACACACCTGCTCCCCATTTACACCTGAGACTTTGTAACTAGCAAGTCATATGTCACCAGGGAGGGAAAATGGGTAATTGGGCACAAATTGGACATTTTCCCTTAGGGGTGTACTCACTTTTGTTGCCAGTGGTTTTGACATTAATGGCTGTGTTGAGTTATTTTAAGTGGCCAGCATATTTACACTGTTATACTGCATATACTGATTTTGACTATATTTAGTACGGGTTATACAAGTGGTACACTGACTACTTTACATTGTATCAAAGTGTCACTTCAATTTCTTTAAAACATACAAAGAAATGACTTGTACAGTGATGCTTCCAACAGACTCAAACATGATAGGAAATGTTTATGGAATATTCAAGTCATGGCATTTTTAGATATTCAATTACAGTATATGCATGTGAACTGGGGATCATGACTGGTTATAAAAGGAACATCCACCAAAGGCGCAATCTTTTTTCAATTGTATTTCATGGTTAGCAGGGTCAAGGCTCACCAAATCAGGGGGCATACCTGATTTTTTTTTATATGTTAAACTCAAAGAAATTGAAATTGTGCCCTTAAATAAGCATTAAATGTCCTTTTTAAGTTTATGTCCCAAGTAGAGTGTGGAATATGCTTTAATTCATAAACCTTTATTGTCCCACATGGGGAAATGTACTCATTTTCCCCATTTAAGCAGTGGGCAGCCAATGTAGCAATGCCTTGCTCAATGGCACTTCAGCCTTCAGACTGGATCTGGGGATCAAACCCAAGACTTTTCAGTTACAAACCCACTTCTCTAACAATTAGGCCATAGCTGCCCCCAAAGAAGATGTTAGGTGGGATTCAAACCCACTTCATAGTGAGCCCTACGGATGCACAATGCCAGGTCAATAACCTTTTGAGAGACATTGGAATATTTGCAAGAAATTGGACCAAATTTTGCAGAGCTTCCTGCTGAAGCTAATTTGCAGCCCTTGCTGAGACTAACCAGCCATTTTTCAATATTTTCTGATAACGTCTCTCAGGATATTTAAAACAGACGTGACGATAAATTGAAAATGAAAAAAATTGTCTAATGAGCTACATTTGAGGGAGGGCGTAAAGTAATTATTTCTGCTAATTCAAACATCTGCCACTTTCAAAAATCCAGCAGATTAAGAGTGGCTTGCGAGAACATCCCATTTTCTCACACTTCACTATGGAAGTGTACGAATAAGAGGGATGAGGCCAAATCCACCAGGTGAGACACCTGACCATCCGAAAGCTGCGGTCAAATTTAATCAGAGAGATTAGAGCCTGGGTGGACTTAATTACACTATTTCAGTGCGAGTGGACAGGCCCGTGAAAGCTCTCACCCATTTCAGAGAATTGCCTATAATTCACTCTCCCTAAGGCAACTCGTCTACGCTCTTCACGCATACTCTTACTTTTCTGCATCGCCTTTCGCAATATAAAACCCGTAATTAAGACAAGCCAAAGCAAATGTCTTGTTTGTGACTGAAATCCTCAGGAACGCATGACTGCAGGTTTGCATCGCCATATTCGGCCCATCAATTATGCGACTGAGCTAATCATCGCTGTGTACTCCATCACCGCCCAAGAGCTTTGGGCAAGACGAGCAAAAACAAGCCAGACTCAGGCATACGAAGGTGGGGGAGCTGCTGTGATTTCTACTCATTTAAAAAATTAAATGAAAGTAAAGAAATCTGTTCTGTGGGAAGTTAACTCATTTACTTAATAAATGGAAATATGAGTGAGATTCGTGCCCGAAAAACCTGAACAAATGGATTCAAATTAAGCGGTTGAGGAAGCGAAATGTGGAATGTCTAATTAGCAGATAAGATCTTGGACAACATTCGATTAGAAACAGCATTTAATATTCATTACTCTGTTTGTGAGGGATACACTCTGCCAAACGTCTCTCTCTAAAGGAGCTCTTCTTCTTCTCCTTCTTCTTTTCCAAATAATTATGCCTCGGAAAAAAAAAAGATGCCGTGATTGCCGAACACGAAGACGTTCCTCAGGTATGACAGATCGCGGAAGATGAGAGCATCCATGCTCGAAACAAATCGCTGAAAACCATTGATAACGTTTCAAAGACACTGAAAGGGAACAAATGTAACACAAGCGTCATATTTTCAGGCTTTGGAAGGGGAACGGAAAGAAAAAGTCATCTTTAATGCAGTGGGATGAGGAGAAATTACACCTGGAGCGGAACGAGGCCTGTGCGAGACCTAATTCACGCAAACGTGCTGTCAGTATCGATTTCTCTTCTAGCAGATGCATCTTCATCATTGCCTCGTCTCAAGATCATCCTCCTGCCCAAGGAGATGGTGCTTCTCTTTCAGACCCAGATCTGCAGACCTGCAGTACGTCATTGTGGACAGGCCATGAGAACTGATAGACTGCCTGAAATAATCGATACTGGACATTGATACGCTCCATTGTACAGACAATTCAAATGTGCTGGATGAAAACGGGTTGCTAACAATAAAAAAGACGAGTCCTGGATATGCGTCAATAAGCTGGTGAAGCAGCATGTTTTCATGCAAAGCGGAATCCAGGAGGATCAAGAGTGCCTGAGGCTTTTAGCTTCTCTCTCCGTGAAATCACACTTGCCTGGAGCTCCAAGACTGGAAGCTGCCAACCAGTCGAAGTGATTAAGACCACACTTGTTACCCAGAAAGTCCCACGTGCTCAACTTGATCCATCAAGGCTGCAGTCTCGCCAGGTGTTTATAACCCCACACCACACCTGACTCTGTTAATTAGCTTCTCATCTTCGTTAGAACCATAGGTTTGGTGAACAGATCTAATTTACACAGTTTTCCCCAGAGTCCACATGTAGCCAAGACATGGTTTTCTGACGTTTCTTCTTTTGCACTGGAGCTTTGAGGATAAAGTTGCTAATTTGTAAAGAAAACTAATGAGCATTGTCTAAACTGCACGTCCAAGTCATTGCACAATTGCAACATAGCATGACAAGCTGTTAAGCAGCCTCAGATATATAAGACATAAAAGTGACTGTTTGTCATTGTGAACACACCATCATATACAGTGCATAGCAACAAAATGTGACCTCTGCATTTAACCCATTCATATGTATAGCAGTGGGCAGCTATCAGCAGCACCCAGGGAGCAGAAAAGCAGATGGTACCTTGTTCAAGGGCACTTCAGCAGTATCTGGGCCCAAACTTGAACATGGAAGGGCAAAGTCCGAACCACTAGGCCAACACTTCCATGGTTGAATGCTGAAACTGAACTGAAACGCAACATTTGGAGGGCCAAAACATAAAAAGCAGCTTTTATGACAATTCATGCTTGTTTCATTCATAAATATTCATGCATAAATATTCATAAATGTATATACAAGTCAATGGTACCCTCATTTTGCTTGCTTGGTTGTATGGCCTTTGTTTTCTATTCATAATAGGACAGATACAATACAGGCATCACTGAACCAAACACCATAAACATGTTATGGCATAAGTCTGTGTTGTTATAAGGTTGCCATTGCAGATTATATCCATGTATGTAACACTGTCATATAACCATTACTGAGAAATGTCACATCAAATACTGTGAGGTCATCTTTTTAAATTCCCAAATGAAGCAAACTAAAATGACATCAAAAGCAAATGATGTGAAGAACAAACACCAATCCACAACCAAGTCAAAAATCAAAGAAAAATGAAGAGACTGTCCTGGTGACATGTCCAGGGTGTTTCTCTGCCTCGTGCTATATGACTGCTGGGATAGGCTCCAGCAAACCTGGTTAGAAATAGCAGCTCAGAAACAGGGACACGATTTAAGTACAACACTAAAGAAGCAAACTGTGGCTGTGGCACGTCTTGGATGATGGTCTACTTCTAGGTTAAAGGGTTATGTAAATGTGATTTTTGTCTGACCCATCCCTTTAAGTGAGGGAGCTTATTAGTAACACCAAGGCAGTTGTGAAAGTCCATAATAAAGCTCTGGAGCATGATGTCTACATAAATATATTTGGTGTGGGAGAGAGGTTTTGATCCAACTTCATGCCAGATATTGCCATTAACATAACTAGTGCAAGTGTATTAGTAGACCAGAAGAATGAGACTGCTTGATTATGGAGTCTTGTTTGCTACCTTTAATAAAAGCGATGCCTTCTTTCTCTTTTTACTAAAGACATATATTTAAATAAAAATAAAAATAAAGCTTAAGACACAAATCCATATACGCTAGCTGAAAAAAGCAGTCCAGTCAAAAAAACTCAAAGAATAAAGCATCATGCAAATTAGCTGCACAAGCTAATGCAGTGCCCTGTTACTTAGCCGCAAGTTACACTTAGCAAATTAGCTGCACATGCTAATGCAGTGCTCTGTTACTTAGTCGCAAGTTACAATTAGCAAATTAGCTGCAGAAGCTAATCCATTCACTTCCACTGGTCAGTTCCTCTGGTACAGTACAAAAAAATTCAAGTTTTTATCTGCACCACATACAGGAAACCAGTCAAATCCAAATTTTCCACTTTTGGTTTAGAACTGGAACTATGCTAACATTGCTAACATCAACAGTCACCCATAAAAGCATCCCTCAAAACAGTGAAAAAGGCTTATGGGTGTGGTTTAGCACATAGTATGAATTAGCATGAGTTACAAACATTTAGTTCTTCATGAAGGTGGAGTAGACTTATGGGCATGGTTTAGAAAACAGTCTGACTTACTGTAAGAAAAAAAAAAAACCCTCCATTTTAAGCAACACCAGGGCTGGAGAAGACTGATCTATTTCATTGTCATAAAAGCTCTAGATCAGCACTCCTGATCCAGAAGTGGTTTGAGTAAAAGACTGCCTGCAGCATTCAGCTACACACAAACTAAGGCATTTATTTGAATGTGTGCACTAGCCATAGTATTAAACTCTAGCTCTGGAGAGCCTACATTCTAGTTTGGTTATTCTCTTGCTCAACAAACCTGATTTGTTATTTACCAGGTGTTTCTGAGTAGGGAAATCCCCAAACTGTGTGGAACTCTAGCCCTCCAGAGTTAGACCCTCCAGTGCACTGCACCATGTTGTCATTAGAAAGCTAGTGTGCCTGTTTGTCCCTTTGGCTAACCTGGACAGAAGTAAAAAAAAATATCTTGCCGTAAAGAAAACAAGTGGGAGCTGGGAAAATTTTCCCTCTCAGCTCTAAATTTTTACAGATGTTTTTCCTTCTCCATTGCAGGAGAACATGTTGCCATCGGCATGTGAAGCTGACAAAATGCCTTAGAAGCTGGAAGGGATCCACGTGGATACTTGGGAAAAGCCATACAAACAGACATCGCTCTTCATCTGTGCATGCAAGCCCATAAATCCACCACACTGGGAGTGAAAGAACATGGTGCTGTGTAACTACTGTAGCAACCACTGTTAGAAAAAATTAACAGTGAGAATACCCTAACAATGAGTTTATTAATGGTTTATAAGTAGTTTATTAATGGTTAATTATTAGGTTATAAATAAGCAAACAAATACAAGAAAAATACTATTAAAAATTAACAGTGAGAATAACTTAACAATGAGTTTATTAATGGTTTATAAGTAGTTAATTAATGGTTAATTATTAGGTTATAAATAAGCAAACAAATACAAGAGCAATTGCATTGACTTTGGTGGAAATAGAGTGAGGCTTATGCTATAGACATAACAGTTTTTATGTTTGTCAATCTAATTGTGCTGTGGAATGTGGCATGGCAGCTTTATTTTGTGTTATAACGGCTTGCTAATGCTTTTTAAGCTTTCAGAACCTAATTTTCTTAAGGCGGTAACAAAGCTCCATTTAATACAACCAATTTGATGCAACCTTTCAAGCGAAAAGGCAGAAAACATTACCTTTTCTTAAGATTACCTTACCAGAAAACAAGAATTTTATTATATTATGTGACTGTGATTAGTTTTACCACAGAAATTTGGAGTTTCGATGTTTCCTCAATGTTGATACTTAGCTTCACTGTACATTGGATTGATCTCTTGTATAATTTAAAGAGTTTAGTATTGCTTGTGCCTCAGATTTGTCGATTTCATACAGCAGAGAGCATAAAACAAGCAAACAAAGACATTTGGGAAATAAACAAGAAACAGGTCCATGCCATTTTTAAAAATTAACTCTCAGTTGAATTTGTCAGAATATACATTGGATTATAATAACTTTATGTATTTGAAAAGGCGGCTGTGAAACTGTTATCTAAAAAAGTACAAATTTCAGATTGCGATTAGGTATCAACAAATACTCAATAAAAAATGACTCGGATTCAGGGGCAAAAATATATAATGGGAACAAACTTGTCAGCGGATTCAGACCATCGAGAAGGACGTATAGGTGTGAAAGCGCCGCAAGTGAGGACTGAGGAGGTTCCTGGTCCTATAATTGGCTAATTATGTTTAAAGTAATTACGTTTGAGTAGTATATCAAAACAACATGAATAAAACCCTTGGAGCCTTAGGCTTTATTATCCATTTATGACTCTTAGACCTATTCTATAGCAACTACTACATGAAAAATGAGCCCTCTAGGGTTAATGGGGTTAATGAATAGGAATGTATTAAAATAGAATTATACTGCAATATACAACACATTCAGTAGTGAATTCTAAATGTACAGTCACACTGTCATTTTCAATGGCACATGGTCATTAGAGGCGTTCAGCCCAGTGCCGCATGCCTAATGAGACGACCTCGTAAACATGATGGCTTTATGGTGCGAAGCATGTCCTTTAAACTAGCCTCACCCCACAGTGCCAACACTGGCAGGCGTCTGTTGAAGGGACTCTGGAAAAAGCGCAGTTTGGTTTGCAAGTGATGTTAAACCAACAGACACAAGATGAAGCACAAAATGCTCGTGCTGCTCCCTGACAAACGACAGGCGCACAAAGCTAATAGTTTAATCCATACATGTGCTACAGACAGATGACAGCGACTGATGCAGTTTTCTCAATCGCCTCCTCCATCATAAGCAGAAGAAGCGCTTTTCCATTGCTCCCCCCTGTGTGCCATTTGCACGTCAGCGCATCGCAATCAGCTGTCAAGGCCCTGAATTGGAGGTTTTCGCTTTTTCCCAATCGCTTCTGAAATGCGTAGCACGCGTGATATGCATGCCCATGCGCCTCCGCTGCCTCAGCAGAGGATCCTCGACAAGCACACAAACATTCCACACGGCGAATGCCGATGAGAGCGAGGCAGTCAGAATGAGAGAGACAGATGGGGGAAGAAGACAGAGAGGGAGAAACGCAGAGTACGTAATCAGCCCAAAGGCAAAGAGGCACTATCATAATGCCATAAGAAAGACATTTCTTCCTTTTCCGAGAGACAGGTCTTTTCTCAAGAAACGCTCTTCTTTCTACCGACAGCAAAAACAACATGGCAGTGAAATTCAGATGAGTGGGGAACTTGTCAACGGATCATAATCAATCACAAGGTGCAGCGGAATAACAGAAAAACACACCACGTCCACCCAGGGACAGGTGGAACTGAACAAATGACCCCTACACCAGCGTCACAGCGTCACAGAGTTCTCCCGCTTTCGGGACACGAATCGGCAAAAATCACTCCAAAAAAGAAGAGGTGGTCCTCGAAAATGGGCAATCTCTTATTAGCGTGATAATGTGACCATCCAGCTTTGTTCTGGGTGGGACGTTGGATGAAGGGGGGAGAAAAAAAAGGTATGTTTGCATATAGTATAAATTGGATATGCCCATTTCTGACGCATTCATTATTTAAGCCTTTCTTCTGAGCATAAAACTACTGTCAAAACTAAGCCTGTAACACCACATCCTCTGCAACGCATGCAAAGTCTTAACTGAGAACAAAAGCTAACTCCTAAGCGCAGTACGGGCTGCAGCCACTGCATAAATTGGCTTGGAAGAGTGCCTATGCGTCCCGCTGTTTCTGCTCTAGTGAAAGGATGCATTTCCAAAGAGCATCTTCTTTTGTGTGCTTGCATCCTCTTTTGTGTAACCACACAGCTCCCCCATCAACAAGCTCACTGTGCTGAATGCTGTGGGTCAGCCACAATGTTCTAAGGCTCAGTCCTGGGATAAGCTCCTCAACTCTTCCCCATGCTGGTGTGAAGATGTTTCATTAAAATGGTTTCACCCGATGGTCAAGGTGTCACTTGTATTGTTAAGTCCAACTGCATTTCCGACTGCAGTTGCAATCCAAGAAAAACCCCTACCCCTAGCAGCCAAGTGATGACTCCCGCCTCTATCCCTGACCACATCTAATGTCCCACCCATTTCCACACTCCAAAATGCCATTTTAAAAAAACATTTTGGTCCACTAGGACAGCGGTCCCCAAGTCAAGTCAAGTCAAGTCAAGTCAATTTTATTTATACAGCGCTTTTTACAACTGACATTGTCACAAAGCAACTTTA
>JBBIGC010000029.1:2122574-2132962 GCA_037576955.1 Lepidarchus adonis
TCAGAATTACGTATAAGCTCTTAATTATAGTGTAGAAATGTGTTTTCTCTTTCAGATAGTAATGTTGTAGCTCTTATATGCACTGTTGTAGCACCTGCACTGTTTTCTATGACTAAGAAGATTGTACTGAACTCCCTGTAACTCGCACATCAGTGTTGTCATGTCTGAATTTATGCTTGAATGTTTCCTGAACCTGGAAGTCGCTTTGGACAAAAGCTTCAGCCAAATGAATAAATGTAAATGTAAAAATGTAAATGTGCCATAAGTGCCTAACTTCATGTTATCCCTCAATCCCATGTTGCATTCATCAGATATTACTAATAACACTGTGCCTTTATGTTATATTTCATTATGATATCAACTGGCCATTGAGACTGACCTTGGGCGACCACACAGACTTGCAATAATTTGATTCTGGCTAAGCATGACCACGTCGAGTCATAAACAAACTGAAAATCTGAGAATGAACGTGGCATCGTTATTTAATAATCCTCATGAGGAGTAATATAGGATAAAGCTTCCGGCTATGAGTGTTTCTCAGGAGCCGGATTAGAGTGCCGTTACATGAGACAATTTATCTGGCAAATTACTTCCAAGTCAGTGCCAAGTGGCATTCAAGCTTCTGTACACAAAGCGCTGGGCCAGAAATCGTATCATGATTGAGATGCACAGTGTAGCGCATGCTAGCAGCAATCAATATGAAATCTGCAGCTCCCTCCTACCGCCGTACATTTTACTCTTTTATGGAAAAAAAGAGTGCAGTCGGGACCCGTAATCCTCCCAAACACATACATCTTTATGAATTCTGGATGAGAGTGAGGGATTTACGAGAAAAGAAAAACACAACCTGCCAGGATTAAAGCCAACGAGTTATTTCCCCACTGTGAGACTTATTCAGGATAAGCGAATGTTATTACTCACATATGCGGAAGCGCCGGCGACACAAATGCTGGTGGCCAGGGCTCAGCCACCATGCACCGTGAACCAGGATTGGCCCTGAAATCCCATCCTCCACCTCCCTTAACTGACTCTTGACCTTACTGCACCATGAAGACCAGCAATGCGGAGCTACTCTGATGTTCTGCATTGCTGTGGTATCGAGAACCAAGCTTGGCCTTCAAATCCTGTCCAGACCAGCAACACTGCACTCCACTGATGCGAAATGTGTTTGTGGAACGTCAGCGTTCCTGTGACATCAATGCAGGCGTGGAGTGGAACGTCGGTAACACAAGGTGACATTTCATGAATCCATCATTGCACATAACCACAGGGCTCCTTTACAGAAATCTGCAAAGACAAACCCAAGAATTTACAGCCTCTTTTGAGACGAGGCAAATCTGTCACGCCGTGTTAATGGCTAAAGAAGGCAAATAATAGCACAGAGGGGACGCTCTCGCTGTCACCGTGACTAAGCCATTACCTCTGTGGGCCAAACAAGCACCGAACCATTTTAACAAGGGTGGTAACAAATCAATTTGGGCCCATTTGGAGCTGAGAGGAGCAGCTCGTTTGTCCAATCTTCCGCAGAGCACTCGGCGTCAGACCTCACTCAGAACTGCTTTAGAACCGCCAAAAATGAAAGGGCGGGGGCGGGGGCGAGAAAAACGCACGAAAATCATTGAGGCTCATTGATTTTTCCTCAGGACATCATCAAGGCGAAAGGTGAGGCCGATGAAAGCTGAGACATGAGGAGCGAGGAGTCCAGGCCAGAGCTGCCGCCCTTCGGCCAGGCAGGACAGCAAGGCCTGAGGCTATTCCAGGGTTAGCAGCTAAGGCCCTGTCACCCAGCATACAAACTGCCCATTACTAGGATGCCTACAAATAAAAAATGCATTGCCATACACTACATCAGATCCACACCGGTTTACCCTTACATTTACAGGAGGACCTGAGGCTTTCTTGCGCTGGAGCTACAAGGCTAATGTTGCTAGCATCTGAGCCAACATTTGAGATTTCTCAGCAACCCCATTGATTTGTTCGGTATTCATAAACAGACTTGCTTATGTGATCTCTGACACTGTGTGATACCCTGACGTCATGGGATGAGGGAAAGTGGTGAAATTTTAATCTGCATATATGTGACTTGCAACATATTCACTCTGCTGTCTTATTTTAATTTTACATAAACATGCTGAGCGGCAGATGTGCCAAACATTAAGACAATACACATACATTGGCACTCCTCATTAAGATGTGTTCTTAGGCTTCCAATAAATTATTATTAATTATTAAGACAAAACTGAATCCTCTCATGTAATATTTCACACGGTTGTAGAAAACAGAGACTGGGATTTTTGACCATTCCTCTTTGTACAATCTCTCGAGATCGCCCAGAGTCCCGGGTCCTTTGAATGTGTCCAAACTTTTGACTGGTAATGTATATATTGTATATAGTTTTTTTGCTTTGGCTCCTGTAGTGGCTAGGTTTATAGATATGCCCCCGAGATGGGCCACAGTGAGGGAAGTCATTAGCCATTGCGGTGGTGGCCTAGTGGTTAGGACTTTGCCCCTGGGATCAGAAGGTTACAGGTTCAAGTTCCGCTGGACACCACTAAGGAACCCTTGAGCAAGGTACCGTCCCCACTTCACTGCTCCCCAGGTGACATCGGTGCTGCCTGCTGCTCCAAATGTGATGGGTTCAATTTAGAGGCACATTTTGTTGTGGTGCACTGTGTTTGTTCACAATGACAAAATACGTTCACTTAACAATTAGAAGATATTTATTAGAATTTGCAGTAAAACAAGCCTATAACATTCTCTAAAATTAAATTTCTTTCTTAAAACAACTTCACATTTGCTTGTTCATAACAATCCCATCACCTGATCAGTAATGTCATAAGTATGAATGCACGACGACATCAGAATAGATCTGTCAGAAATTTGCAGGGAAAAATATGACAAATGACAGATATTTGATGAACTTTATGTGAAGCTGTGCTAAAATACTAAAAATAATTTCCTGATAAATAAAGTTATAAGCATTTTATATATTTTTGTGTCAAATAATTTATGATTTTTTAAAAACTTTTTATATTTGTATCAGCACCAGCAGAAATGTCCATGACAAATATAGGATATTGGCATCAGTCTGCACTGCAACACTGATGCATCTCTAGTTGGAACAATGCTCTTCTACATGATTAATAAATAATAAAATGCATTACTAATAAATAATAAATACTATCACCATGATCTTGCCATCATGTTCTGTTTTTACAGTCTCGTACATTTGTTCCAGTCACTTACAGATGCTGCTGAGTGTGATTTCGAGACGTAGAATGAAGAAACTAGCCCTCACCTTCCCAGACCATTACTTCTGGATTAATTGCCGCTAGCTTCCAGCGGCCCTGAATCATCAGCTCGTGTGTTTGTGTTTGTATTCGAGTAATAAAATCTTTAATGAATCTTCCATTAATATTTTATGAATTGAAATGTATCCGTAAACATGGCGAGAGGTTCGATAGTGATTAAAGCATGTCCAGGGAATTGAGCGCAATACACTGAGAGGCTTCACACTGCGGCCTTAGACCACACGGATCCTCTGGGGCAGCGGTGGACGAGTGGTCTCATATTAACAGCATGTGCTTCAAAGGTTCATCTCTTTGTTATAAAAGTGAGTTTTCTGTACATTGCAGCCATAACATTATCACCACGTCCATGAGACGTGAATAACATTGACTATGTAGTTATTTCATTACAACGGCATCTGCCACGATTTAGACTGATTTATCTCAGATACTTTCTTTCTCATTTGTTCCTGGATTTCTTTGGATCTCTGCATGATGTCTAGCTTTTGAGGATCTTCTGGTCGACTTCACTTTGTCAGACAGGTGTTATTTACGTGATTTCCAGATTGAGAACAGGTGTGGCAGTTATCAGGTCTGAGATATTGAACTCAGGTGTGATGAATCACATGTTTTAACAGGGGGGGCAATCACTTTGTCACACAGGGCCCTGTAGGTCTGGATTTTTTTCTTACCTTAATAATAAAATCCTTCATTAAAAAATGCATTTTGTGTTTACTTGTGTTGTCTTTGACAAATATTAAAAATATTTGATGATCTGAGACATTTAAGTGACAAAAACATAAAAAAAAAAAAATCAGGAAGTGGATGAACACCTTTTCTTTATGAGATCATGCAATATTTAATCTTTAATATGTTAGTTTTCTAAAAGTGGTCAAAATGACTTTTACTTTAAATTAATTTGACAAAACCTTTAAAGATGGGGTTTGCAAAATGGAATTTGTTTGACAAAACACACACAAAAAGTTGATATAACACAGTTATGAAGTTTTGTGACTATTACCAGTTTTGATCACATCTATCAGTAGTTGCTGTAGTGTGATGGAGCAAGTGATTCATGAAGTAAAAGAAAAGTATAGAATAGTAATCCTGTCCCATTTCTCTTATGCTCTTCCATATACAACAAAAAAAGTCAGTTTTCACCCAAGAGATGAAGAGATATTGCTCTTAAACTGACTGTGTGCAGATTCACTTATTGACTTAAATGTGTAAAATGGGTTTTCAGTTAATGTTGCTAAATTCTTTGTTTGGACCATAAAAACCTTGAAGTTAATGAAGTTAACATTTTTCCATTACACATTGTTATTGTTCACAATTTCAAATTGAGCATCACGTAGCTTAATGTAAAGTCAGAGATTTTCCAGTACATTAAGTTTGGACATTCATTAAATGAAACCAGTTGACATAAATGTGAAAAACATTCTTAGTGTTATACTTTTACCCATTTAATTTTACCAGTATTAATAGCAAGACTAATAATTAATAGCAATTAAATTGATTTTTTTTCATGGCTTAGCTTAGACTGGCCTTTGGTGATTTGTTGTGATGTAACTTCCATAAGGCTGCTCATTTACATTGACGTTATAAGGAGTGTTTCACCTTGTACTGCTTCTGGAATGAGGCACAGTACAGGGCAGCCAATCAGAACAGTGCTCATTTACATACACCGGGCAAAAAGGCGAAACCGCAGTAAGCAGAGAGGATTAAGAGACGTTAAAAATTAATCATGGGCTGGAATTAAGGTTTAATGGGCCTCAGTCTCCTGTTCTTCCTCTTTCCTCAGACTTGGCAATCGACACACACACTGCTACACAAAAGTGCTGCCCTTGTTATGGAGAACTCCCCTCTGAGCTTCCAGACAAAATGCCTCTTCATGGTCTAAATGGCCTTATAATTGCATTGTGATAAACAAGGCCTTTGTCTCAGAAGTAAGGAACGGTGGAAGGTGGAAAAACATACATACCACAATTACCAGCAACATTTTAAAGGAAAAAAAGAACAAAAAAAGGAAATCTGTTCATGTGTCATTAGTGTTCCCGGCACTTAGTAAACAACGACGGCACTGGGATGTGACACTCCAACAAAAGAACAGTCCTCACACAGTGAAGTGCTGTGTGTGTGCATATCTGAGTGTGTGTGTGTGTGTGAAAGAAAGAGAGAGAAAGAGATAAGGAAAGCACTTTGATCCGTGCTCCACTTTCTCTTCGTTCCCTCAAGTATTCCTCATTGTCTTTTTCTATTTTTTCCCTCCCAACAGAAAAAAATAAGCAAAATGGATGAGCAACACAGAGCGCGGGCCTTAATCAGCCTTTTTTTTCAGGCGGCCTGGTTTGGGTCCGGAGGCTGACTGTGACAGCGAAGCCACTACTGGGACGTCCGCCCGAAAGCCCGACCAGTCTCTCTGAGGAGCAGCCAAGGACATATAACGGCATGAGTGAGCGGCTAAGTCACTCTGGAAAGACCTCTGCTGACATGAACCATGATGAAGCCCGTCCTAGCGACTCACATTGCTTAGCTTGTCGTCGTAGATAATGTGTCTTTGCCTTTGATGTATAGAGTCATCACTGTTGTTTTACTATGCATTTCAGTGTCATACAAATCTAATAATTTGAACAATATTACAAATTTAACAACATTGCTGCAATTATACAAGAATCTTTGCATGTAAAAGCATCTTAAATATCAGCAAAATATCTAATAATTAGCTATTGAAGATGAGAGCGTGTCAGAGTACAACGAAATTTGTTTGGTAGCTCTCAGGCACCAGCAGCAGAATAAAGCTGACACAAAAACGTGATAGAAAAATAGAAAATAGACATAAAAGGTGCAAAGCACAATATGATCATTTAAATCAGTACTGGAGTGAGGTAGATGAGGTGAAGTGCCAAATGAAATAAGTTTAATTTTTCAGGTATTGAGGTATAATATCACTAATTAGGTATTATATCACTATTTCCATATAATAAATACCCTTTTTTATATATGATTGTGCTTATTTATAACGAAAAACCCAAAACAAAGGTTAATACCATTTGGGTGAAGTACTTAAAGGGCCCATATCATGGAAATGTTCCGACATTTTAGTTTAGAGAACAATGTTCATGTGCATGTTTACAGTGGTCATGTCAAGATCATTCCACTGTCCATATATGGAAGTTAAGCAGCAAAAACAGCCACTTTAAATTGACTGGCTTTGTGATGTAACAAAAACACTTTTGCATATTTCGGCAAGTTCATATCATGCTAAAGTCCAGGGATTGAAATACATGATTGATACTTGACTACTGACCAAAAACCATAACAGCAAAACTGAGGGGGTCTTTCAAAACCTTGAGCATTGTGAAAATAATAATGGTCAAAATAAGAGATAAACTTTAGCCCCACCCCCGTCAAATACTGAGTTCTGTCTCTGCCACCACCTACAATAACTTTCTTTTGCCTCGTTCAGTCGTTAGACCCCCAACAATGATTTTGTTTCATTTCAATAGTTTTTTATATGTAATAATTATTGAATAATACAGCTACGGTTCCTGCATTTCTGCAGATGTGCATCATTTCCATAGGAGTTTTTTTTCGAGTGCACTCTAGATTTCCCATTGTTCCAGGGCCTAGCCACATATGTAGGTCAGCATAATAAAGCAACTGCAATGTTGAGTCTAATCTGCTGCCCAAAGATCAATTCATCTTCCATATACACAATCAGTATCCACTGTACTGGCAAACGCTGACTCTAAGTTTAATACTATCACTAATACTAACACGACTAGTATATATACAGAATACTATATATAAAGAATAGATGATATCCTACAAGTTTGTTCCTTTATTCATTTCTCAAGCAAAACATACACCCAGTGGTAGGCAAAGTGAAAAAAAGCATATCTGACAAAAAAGATGACGTATAACCTTGATAACAGACAGTGAGGCAGCCACCACTCCTCCACTGCATCACATTCCCATTCCTCTCAATCACAGATTCTGCAGGATAGGTCTGGCCTTCGATGCGTTCTTTGGCACAAAAGTTAAATAACATTCCTACTGAGGTGTGGAGATCTGTTTATCTGAAAGTCGGCACTGATTCAATGACTCCTTAGTACATTCACATGTATTTGCTCAGACCCAACAGCAGCATCTGATTTCATCGAATACATTCATTAAAAATAATCCACCAGAGTGCAAAGTACAAACAGTGCGGGGCTATGAGCAGAAGCTTGGGCATGGTTGAGTGACACACTGATATAAATAAAACCGCTGGTTATACTGACATAAACTGATCATCCATAACATTAACATCACCTGCCTAATACTAAATAGACCCCCCCCTGACTGTGGTGCACTGTGTTCTATAAAAGCAGCATTAACATTTTGAACAACAGGAGCAGGCCAGACGGGCTAGCATACACTTCCAACATGCATCGCTAAGCCTTGGATGCTAATTACCATGTGGCTAATTCCCCAGTTGTTCTTCCTTGGATCACTATGTGTAGGTACCATCTATTAACACCTGGATCACTCCTCAAGACCTGCTTTTCTGGAGATGCTCTGGGCATTATTGTCAAATTGGGTCAGATCCTTGCACTCCATCAACTTCAAGAATTGACTGTTCACTTACTGCCTAATATAGCCCACTATTCTGACAGGTCTTAATGTTGTGGCCGATCTCGTTATTGCCGCTGCAAGATCAGCAGGGTAGTGTATTTTATGTAGGAACATCTAAAAAAAGCGCATGTGCACTTTCACAGACGAACACCATTTCCACAAAGTCAACCAAAAGCTGTCCCGTGGCGCTGCCCGCTTGCAGTGCAGTCAATACCTATTTTAGGATGATTTGCTCACCACCTAGCAATGTAATGAATCGAAGGCCACAGACAAAATCACATAGAAAAGCTGTCAAATGAAAAGCCTTTTTAGGCAGGGTGGGTGGGGGAGTGGGTGGGCAATGGGGGAGGGGGGTGGTGTTCAGCTGTTGGAGATTTTACACCTTGTTGAGTCAGCTGGCCCAAGCTAACACCAGCACACTAGCCTGGCACTATGCCAAAGCCCCGGTGAAGGATTTCGGAAACATCTGGCATTTATCACCTCGTATAAAACCCACATGCCCATCCCCCCCCTCCCCCAACCCACCACCACCAGCATACACACACTCACACACTGTATCACTGTGATATACAAAACAAACCCCTTTATTTATGGGACCACTTCTCCACAAATTAATATTTATATATTTCTTTATTTGTGTGTTGATTTACTTCGCAATGCAGTGTCATGACTACTTATTTAAAACACTATTCATTAAAATTCACCATAAAAGAATATTAGAATGACCATTTTAGACATTTATTATTCTCCTACTGTCTCTAGTTCAATAAGAAACCGGTTTAGAAACACCGTTTTAAATGAATTTCCTGCCATGTGGATCTCTGAAGTCACACCTCATTTATAGTCAATGCCCTGCCCATGTCAGAAACTAGAGGATGGTTTTATCTAATGGAAATGCGTTTGGAAAATCTCCCAGAAAAATTCCTCCTGAATGTCACTGGATTCTTCAGATATAAATTCACATGCAGCTCGTCATATATTTGAATTTATATAGGAAATATTTTTGTGGAAAACTGAATATAAAGTGGGGAAATGATATATATATATTTTTTTTATGATTCATTTTGAGATTTTTTGTAGACTGATGGAAGTTTCCACAGAAACTAGATTTGTTTGGGTTTGAGAAAACAAACAAACATTACCATCAGTTTAGAGTCACAATAAACATGTATAAACATGAATGTATAAACATATTAGAAAATGTTAATGCATGGCTATAAAACTTTTTTTTTAAATAGTTATGCAAGTATGTATGCATTTATTTGTATGTTTATATGTTTGTTTGTTTTAAATTATTTGATTTCAAGTTCAATAAAAAGACTTTTATTTTGTATTTTATACTTGTATTTTACTCTTTAGTGTATTTAAAATGAACATGAATACAAATAACATTCTAGCCTAAAATAAATGACACAACTTTATTACATTTACATTATTGCATGTAACAATAAATTAGGACACTAATATAGTATTACCCTAGATATTATGTATCCGAAAAATATCATGCATCTCAAATTTGTCTGGGATTAAATTGAACACTTCAAAAATGTTTCGAATTCCAAAAATGTACAAAAAATATTTCTAAAAATATAAATGATGAGAACAGTTATGGTGAGTAAAATTATGTTAAAAATGTGAAAAGGCTTATGGACAAAAGCAGTTTTGCAAGCTGGACAACGTTAGGGTCTATAAACTGAGAAGAGGTCTCAGACTTTTTTTCTCCACATATGTTAGCGCCTCAGCAATCAACAGTGACGGTGTGTTTGTGGAGGAAAGTCTTCTCCTCTTTAAAGCTGTTTAATAGACAGTGATTGGAGATGGAAACGAGGGTCCCACACCCCAACCCGCCCCTCCACCCCCACCCCCCCAGGCACCTCAGACGATCAGGAGGGAATTCATTGTTCTTTCTGGCAGGAAGAGATGAGGGTGGCAGTGAGAGGGGGTGAGATAAGAAAGTGTACTTAAAGCATTGCACTAGCGCGTAATGCCATTTATTACATTTCCCACAGACACGCATGGAGTGGCTGTGTGTAATTACTGCCATTGATCTCTCCCAGAGACAGCCAATCAAGATGGATCCTTGGTTTCTTCCTTTTGCCGCTGAGGGACTGACCGGGAGAGAATTCGGGTGACTTAAAAAGATGGGGCATTATTTAATACTTTCCAATTCGGCCCCGTCCCGCCACTCCCCAGAGTGACATTAGAGCGCATTAGGTTCCGCAGTTGTTGAGGCACTCGTCACAGTCCGAAAGCATCTATCTGTGTAGCACAGGGCCTCAATCAATAGATAAGTAATCTGCAGCAATGGGGGAAAGCGAGGGACATTACTCACTTGGGCCTGAACCCCGGCAGTCTACACAGTTCATCAGTACACACACACACACACACACACACACACACACACACACACACACACACACACACACCTATCCATTACCTGGACTCCATTCGCCTCGACTCAACTGTTCGTTCTAGAAAGGCAAT
>JBBIGC010000029.1:2136949-2152474 GCA_037576955.1 Lepidarchus adonis
GGTGTAGATGGGCAGTTTAGGGGGGCAGTGGAGATGGGCGTGGGAGTGGGGCAGTGTAGAGGGGCAGTGTAGAGGGGCAGTGTAGAGGGGCAGTGTAGTGGGGCAGTGTAGAGGGGCAGTGTAGAGGGGCAGTGTAGAGGGGCAGTGTAGAGGGGCAGTGTAGTGGGGCAGTGTAGAGGGGCAGTATAGAGGGGCAGTGTAGAGGGGCAGTGTAGAGGGGCAGTAGTGATGCTGGGAATTGAACCTGTGACCATCGGATCACAATGGCAACCACTACGAAGCCACTGCCTGTATGTTACTGTGCTCATACCCCTGTCTTAACTGTAGAGAAAATGCATAAACTCATATTAATAATCCTGAACATATCCATGCTTTAACTACATCCTTGTTCCCTCAGAAAATGGGTTGGATACTGAGGTGGAGGAGGTAAATCACCATAAATAACACCACCCTCACACCTTTCTGTGCAAACAGTGAGTTTCAGTCACAACCCAGAGGGACTACCTCTCAGCTCCACCCCTCTCCAGCACCATACACAAATCCCAGCACAACACACACACACACACACACACACACACACACAGAGCGAGGTCCTTTGAGAGAAGAGAGCTGTGGAAGCGGTGTTGCTAAGAGATCAAAATTCCTGTGAGGCAGAGAGAGAGAGAGAGAGAGAGAGAGAGAGAGAGAGTGAGAGAGAGAGAGAGAAAGAGCAAGAAAGAGAAAGAGAGAGAGTGTGTGAGAGAGAGAGAGAGAGAGAGAGAGAGAGAAAGAGAAGGAGCAAGAAAGAGAAAGAGAGAGAGAGAGAGAGAGAGAGAGAGAGAGAGAGAGATGAGAGAAAGAACACGAGAGTGTGCAAGAAAGTAAGATACAGAAGGAGAAAGAGAATGGTGGAATAAAGAAAAGCACTCGCCCAATGGACCAGAAAGTGACCTCAGCGGAGTGTGTGTTTATGTGAGTGGGGTGGCATCCGGGGGGAATGGAAAGAGGAGGGTCACCTTCTCCCAGAGGCATGAGCTGGGAGGAGACAAGCAACACACACACACACACACACACACAGACACACACACACAGACACAGACGCAAACACACACGCGCAGACACACACACACGCAAACACACACACAGACACACAGACAGACACACAAACACACACCCACACACACATGCAGACACACAAACACACACACACAGACAGACACACAAACACACACACACACTCAGACACACAGACACAGACAGACACACAGACAGACACACAGACAGACACAGACAGACACACACACGCAGACACACACACACACACACACCACACACACACACACACACACACAAAGACAGCCAGTCAGGCAGACACACACACACACACACACACAGACAGCCAGTCAGGCAGACACACACACACACACACACACACACACACACACACACCACACACAAAAACAGATCTAGAGTACCATTCAAAAGTACACACACAATCACAGGAGTGAAAATAATACAAACAATACCAACACTAAACAAATATAATTGCCCCACCACATTTTTCATCCAATGTGTAACTGCCACTTCACCAGGGCAGTTGTGGCCTAGTGGTTTGGACCTTGGTTCAACCCCCAGCCCAGATTTAACCTTGGACAAGGTCCCGTCCTGCTGCGTCCTCCATGTGGGTGGGTTAATGGTCACATTTCACTGTGGGCACTTTGTGTGATGGGGTGTGTTCACACAAACAAATATTCACTTTCACGTCACTGCTTAAAACCTATAGCTGCTGTTCTACCAAATGCCTGGACCCCATTTCCTGGGATATGTGCAACAACGAACCATAAGGAAAAGGTAATAAGCTACATTAACCTAAATGCTGGACTCAACTACAGCATACAACACAACTCCCTCCAGACTCACATTTGCCCTAATGCCCGAGTCCCTTTCCTCATCGCCGTTGTGCTGCTGTTGCCAGTGGCGCGTTGGCATGGTTGGGAATTT
Organism: Lepidarchus adonis; assembly: GCA_037576955.1. Lineage (NCBI taxonomy): Eukaryota > Metazoa > Chordata > Actinopteri > Characiformes > Lepidarchidae > Lepidarchus > Lepidarchus adonis. The sequence goes on from JBBIGC010000029.1 coordinate 2,138,930, forward strand.
TTCTGCTTACAAACATTTGTCCGCCTACTCCTGTTTGCCAAATGAAGACGCCCCTGTTTAAATCACTTTGTGAATAGATGACTGAAATAAAGAAGATACAATACACAATGCACAGTCCTCATTAATATGCGTAGTTTAATGTACTGGAGGAAAAATAAAAAGTGCTCTGTTCAAATGGCTAATTAGATGTTTTCCCCCTGAAATGCATATATATGCTCATTTCTTGTAGAGCTTTGATCAGGGGTGTGAAAACTTTTTCACACAAGAAAACTCAGCCAAAGGAGAAGCCAGAGAACAGCCAAACAGATTGATGCTCAGACTTGGCACAGCGTTTGGCGTTCTCCCATGCAGCCTCACGAGGAGCCACAGAGGATGGATTTCCAGCAGGACTGGAGAGGATACACACACTGAGACCTTCCTCGCTACTTGCTGGGGGGATTTTTTAAAGACAAGCCCTATTTATAGTGTTATAACCCCTGTTATTACACAATAATAATGTCTGCAACAACAATGTAACTACTGGCCATAAATCTAGGCCATAGGATACACCCCCCCACCCCCTATGTGTGTGTTTTCATTGTAAAGTGACCTCGGGTTTGTGAAAGGCGCTATATAAATATAGCTTTTATTATTATTTATTATTATTATTACTGTGTAATTACACAAGTACAACTCATACATGCAATTTCAAAAACGTATACAATATTTCATAATCCTGACTACAACAAAGATTACAAACAAAGGCAACAGAGATTATCAGGGATGTTCTGAGGCTCCAGAGTTATTATTGAGTATGTGTCGATATTGAATCTCAACATTCTTGCATTGTCCCTCAAAAATTATGTGAATTTGTTCCTATTTCCCAAGTGCCCAGCAACCTCTAAGCTCAGGAACTAAAGCTCTGATAGGGCGGTGTCTGAAATACAGATCCTGTATTCTCTATAACATTGTGATTGTGATTGACTCCCCATTTAAAGTGATGAATTTCATTGCAATCTGTCAATTTTTTGCCTTTTCAATGTCTCAAGGAACGTTTCTTTAAACGTGTCCTCCAGTGTGTGTTGCTTCGGTGCAGTCAGTTTCCAAAGTGAATTCATTCCATTCATTAAATGTTTTATTTTCTATGTCGTATCAAATTGGTAGCATTACCTGTTATCACCACCTCATGAAGTGCTTTCATTTTCCACATTTTAACAGGTAGGATCTGACTTAGGGTCGTTCATGCTCAGCCGATCCTGTCGCCCTGATCGCCCCCGATACTGGTCTGTGAGATGGGTTCGGGACATCCCTAATAAATAGTGAGGCCATTATTTTTAATAAGGTTTCAATCGAAATATTAGAAAACCATTCTAACATCATCCTCACAATAATGAAGACTCAATCTGACACGGCAAACTTTTGAATGTACATGCAGAAAGACAAGCACAAGGTCCCACCCACGCTTTCATTCCATCCACCTTACTCTCCATGTAGATGAAGCCTAGTGGTGGGCAAAAGCTTTGAACAAAATGAAATTGTTTTTGCAAGGCAAGCTGAAGCGCGACCTCGGCCGGCCCACCCTGGCTTCCACGCTGGAAGGCGTTTCAAGCCCTTTTTCCTTTGAGCTCCTCTGGAGACGGATGAAGCGCCTCAGCAGCAGCGGCAGCAGCTGCTCTCGGTGATGAACTTGGGGTGAAACTACAGAAAAACAGGGCTTGTGTGACAGGCAAGGTTAGCAGATCACACGGGAAGGCTGGTGCATGTAAATACAATATTTTAACGGCCCAGTCTGACAGCCTGTCAAGCAAGGCCTTCGACCGGCATGTGGCCTCTTCTAATGCCCACAAGAGATGTAAAAGATGGCGGAGTTCAGCCAACAATGTAATCTGATCTACAGTTTTCTCTTACAGCTTACGTCACTTAGCGAGGTTCAGTCTGCTTAAATCAACATACGCTCGTCATAAACTCAGCTGTTAAAACTCTCAAACAGACTTGATTATGTGGTTTCTGACCTTTTGATCTTCGTTAGCATAGTTAGCATAGTAGCAGCTATTGGGGAACTCCAGCATAACATGAACCTAACACCAAACGCTTCCTTTTGTTGAAAATTGGGTTGTAAATCTGACTCTACAATTGCTTCAAAGGATTGTTTTACTTATTTTTTACCTAAAAATACATAAACACAAAGTCATCTTTAAGAGAAATACAGATTTCTTTACAGTGGTGGTTAATGGAACCAGACGTCATGTCTCCAACACAAATTTATCTATTTTACTGACCCTCTACTGAACCTGCATGTATCTCAGTGATTCTATTAAATCCCAATGATGGTAAAATAGCGAATCTAAACTAAAATCACATTGGGGACTATTTTACCTCACAATGTAGCATGAATGGGTTTAATTTTAGGCCCAAAAGCAACAGCAGTGCCTTTTTGGTATTGAACCACAAAGGTTAGGTTTCATTCCCCACATGTATCAGCGAGCCTTGGGTGCCCATGACCCTGTCGCTGACTCACCAGCTAATCACTTTTGATAAGTACTATCTACTGCAGACCTGGAAGATCTACTCCACAAGACCTGTCGTTCTGGAGACGCTCTAGCCATCACTTCCCAAAGTGGCTCAGATCCTTACATCTTTCCAGCACATCAACTTCAAGAACTGGCTGTTCTCTTGCTGCCAAATATACCCCCTAAAAGGTGTCAAAGAAATAACTACATAATCAATGTTATTCACATCATCTGGAAGTGGTGTTAATGTTATGGCTGATCAGTGTACTATTTCTGAATAAAACTGCAAAAAACGAGTGAGTTCATAAATGAATACGACAGTTTCAGACATGTTGACCCGGGGATGAATAAGGCTGCTGATTTTTTCTCCATCTTCATGTGCGGATGGGTATGAAAAACCACAGGTTACCCCCCACCCCCACTCCCCCCATTTTCAATCGATGGCACTAAAAGCTCTAATCTGATTGGTAAAAAGAGCTGATTGGACAAAGCAGCTATCATGCTGATTTAAGCGGCCAATCAATACAGCCTCTCGGCCGAAGCGTTTCCTTCTCTGTCCATGGGTCACTATTCTCAAGGACGTCTGGTACTCCTCACGTTTGACCTTGATGCCAACACACGAACACAAACATGAATACACACACGTGAAAATGCACCTTTACTTGCGTGGGGAGACAGACATTAGTCAGCATGTTCGTGCACACGAGCAAAGCAAGGCGGAGGTCATTTTACAACACTGAAATTGGAAAACGGCTGACCTCTCTGCTCTGGACACATCGTTATGAATTGTTCAGGCTCACTGTTCATTAGAGCATCCACAGAGAATGGGATGAGCTCAGTTCATAGTGTACACTGCAGGAGGGCAAACAGCAGCATTCTGATTCTTCAGGAAATGAATATAAATAATATTCATCAAGATTCAGAAAATATACAAACAAAAATGTCACATGAACAATTTTTACAGTAGTAGAATATGGACCATAAAAATCAAAGCAGGGAGATGACGATATGATAAATATCGTATTTGTTATCAAAGTAGAGGTATGTACGAAAATAAAAGATTATTGAATACATAAGATATAAAAAAAACAATTCATATAAATATTTGCGCTGCTGTATTGATATAATATTGGTCCACAAATTATCAGTACTACAGCTAATAATTTTATTTTTTTCTCATGCTACTAATAAAACTTTGAGATAAAACTCGTTTTCTACAACAATTAGCTGCAACAATAACCCATTTTAATTCAATGTTTTTATGATTTTCCAAAAAACAGCACTTTAACATATATCCACCTAGTCAGCCTACAGCAGTTTAGCCACACCCACACGCAGTAAGGGAACGTTTCAGTCCTGACTGCTTTTTTAATGATGTGCACTACAGGACAGTCAGTTAGAACATAACTCATTCATTCATTTTCCAAAATGCTTCTTTCAGGTCATGGGGAAGCTGGAGTCGATCCCAGTTGACTATGAGCAGGGTTGACTGGAGGTAAACCCATCACAATGCAACACAGAGGCAGACAACCATTCACAAACACTCAATTCAGAGCAGTACAATTGTGATATTGTGTGGAGGTTCTTACAACCATTTTCTTTTTCTTTAGGGAATCATATGAGGTGTTATCGTTCCAATAACTATTTGGGCACCTTCATTTTAGAACATATAAATAATTCTGCTGATCTGTTCTCCAGCTACATTACAGGTTTCATAAAAATGCACCTAGAAACCTGTGCCTGTGTAAATACACTGGCAGACCAGACAGAAACCAGGGAACACAATGCACTGCAACCTTTCCAACCCTTGGCATGGAGTTCATTAGGTGGCTGGGGTACAAATGGAATACAGCCTCTTTAAAATATTTCCTCCTTTCTTGTGTGGCGCAGGCACGGGCGCACGGCGCTCAAAAGGGGGGAATGATGGCCAATTAGGCCCTTTTTCTGATGAGCGGTCTGCAGGCACGGGCGGCAATTAGGCCAGCTGGGAAAGGCCTCTCATTACTGGCTGCAGCCAGCTCCATTATAGCCCTCCTCCAAGCTTCCACTGCAGCTTCCACATTCCAATAACACTCATTAGGAACAAGGCCTTTGCGAAGCTACCAGCCTTAGCGTGCCTCTATCACATTTCTCTGGGTCACTCTTTTCCCCGTTACTGCCTGAAGAAGGGACATCAGTTGTCCTTCAGATGGGCTATAGGGCGGAAGGCAAAGGCATAATGTATTCAAATGGCTAATGAAAGGAGAAGTCTGATAAATAAAGCCTGATAAAGCAATCAGCCAGTGAATTATTTAGTATTAGCTAATCCTATTTAGCGTCAGCCAGAACCACAGGGCACAGTGAAAGTGCTCGTTAGGGCAGCTCTAGCCCACCCCTCCTGAAAAGGCCTAACGAGGCTATCAGCAGATGGAAGCAAGCGGTTGGCGGGGTCTTTGCACAACGATAACTGCTCCCTATAAGCTTTTGTCCAGTATTGACATGGTTGCCAGTCTGCTCGGTTCAAGGGCTCACAACATGGAAAATTATATTTTCCTCACTTTATTGAAGTTTTGATTTCATATAACATTTTTAAAAGTGAACAAAGTCTAGGGCGCCAGAAAACTGGCGCTGTCCAGTGCTGAAAGTTTCATATTTCTGACTTTTGGTACCTGCAACAGGTGTCAACCAGTAGGACCTCATTGTACTTAATGGTGCTCTTCGTCTGTAACACAGTTGGTAAGTCAAGATGTTCTTTACTCATTCCCAACAGTGATGGGTATGTAAGATCATGACTCGCTGAACAAAACTGATCAAATTAGTAGAACTGGACTTATTTGCTGGGTAGGTATTTTGTTTTTCTTCAATTCTGGGGTTTATTTATTTAAAAGTTATTTTATTTTGTTTTATTTTGCTCTAAATATATATAGGCTACCCTTGGGTTAAATATTAACTATATATATAGTTAAATATTGAGCTTTTAACTCACCCAGACAAACAGCCTTGCAGATAATCACTAAATCTGTACAAATTTAATCTGAAACACTAAAATAGCTCACAGAGTCACACACCTACATGCTATAAACCTAAGGCTGATATACAGTGGTAGTAACCAACAGCAACAGAAAATATGAAACAAAACAATGTGAAATTTACAAAAGGCCATTGTGAAAGAATTCACTGGGGAAATTAATATAATTTCTTATTTTTTTCTTTTCTGACTATGTTGCACAGACAATAGTCCACCAGCAACAAATAAAAATATTCATATAAAAACACAAGAATTAGGCAGAAACCAAGGATATAAAACTTCCTTAAGGGCCGGTGTCCAGCACAGTTTGGAAGTTCCCCTCCACACTCACTACACCTGGCAATTAACAGGTGTGTTCGAGCAGGGAGATGACCAGCCCTCCAGGCCCAGAGATCGACACTTCTGCCCTAAACACGTACTGAATTGCCTCAGAACTGTGTAATTAAATTAATTAATTAATTAAAAAATACTCAGCTCTTCTGTGGGATTGGTTTTACAGCCAAAATGTGCAGGCGTCATGGTAAGAACGGCTCACAATGCAAAGTTGCTTTCTCATGGGCTGGAACAGACAGCCATTGTTTCTTCACAAATGCACCCTCCAAAAATTGGCGCACAACCACACACAAGTTTGAAATCCGGAGGTCAAGCACTTTCGGAAGTGCGCTGTTAGCAAATAGATTCAGTTCTATGTCCCCCCTTTCTTGAACGAAACAATCGGCCCTCTGTGCGATTTCCTCCTCAGTCATGGTGCAACAAAGGCAGATAATTGCATTTCAACCAGAGTGAAGCGCATACACAGTCCAAAAAAAAAAAAAACTTCCTCAAGTATTACACAAAAGAAGTGATGATGAAAAATAGTTTTCAGCATATTTTTCTCTCTCCTCCCATTCTCATCATCCTCGGAACATCAATCACTGTTTCAAGTTACTGCGATGCTCTGATGCTGCCTGATAAAGCTTTAACAGAGAGAGAGAGAGAGAGAGAGAGAGAGAGAGAAAGAAAGATTATCCGTCATCATGTTATCAGTTCCAAGGGAACCTAACGCGTATTTCGAGTAGGGGCATCACAAATTAAAAGCCACTTCAGCTCCCTTCGAGAGATGGTGGCTCAGCACAAATGCTATCATGTGCTGTGCCTTCAGGTAAATGCAGGGGAAGTTACCGTTTACACTTGCTTTAATAAGTGGATTTTATACAAGAAGTGGCAAAATTCTTCATTTTTTCCCCCATTGTGCCCATCTGAGAGATAAGGCTTGTGTATTTCCTTTTCTACACAAATATAAACGATGGTGTAGCTTTTCCTACAGAAGATCTGCTGTTGCTATTGCTGCAAGTGACAGAACTATGAGTCCACAAAGCATCTACAGTGCATCTGTAGCTACTGTAATCTCCTTCTTCCCTGTGGTTTCCACAGACAGCTGTTCCTGTGCTATTTGTTAGTGTTGTTTCGTGTCCCCATCTGAGCCCCGCCCCCTCCTCGGTGCGCTCACCTGTGTGCTGTTTGTAATCCCAACTATTTCCATGTGTATTTAACCCTTTGTAGGAGCTTATGCCAGTTCTCATGCAAACCATATAAACCTTCAAAGAAATGAACCTTGTCTTGGCCAGATGGAGATCAGGTGATGTCCACTTTGGGGTTGCCCAGACTCAAGTCCCAGCCCACTGAGGTTCCCTTAAGCAAGGTACCGTCATGCTTCATGTGTGGTCATCATGGTCACTTGTTACGTGAATGATTGTTAAATATGAGGTATTTTAGAATAGAAGACAAGTCATAACCCCTGCACTCACCCACCATCCAACCAAACATATGCATTAAAACTGTTGTCCTCTCATTGGGCTATCCCCATGGCAAAATCTGCCAGATCCCTCATTGTGTAGCAGGATTCATGAACGTTACATTTACATTTATATCCGTGTTCCATCACTACAAACAGCACTGTTGCCATAGTGTTGCCTACAGCTGCTCCAAATCCTACCAAGGTGGTGGAGAAAGGCAGCAAAGATTCTAATGCTAATAACCATAGGGCCACCACTGTCCAACGCAGGCCCTGTCCACCACAAATTATTCAGTCAACGTTCTCAAATTTGGTGAAATTGACAAGGGTCAGCATGACTGTAATGGCCATGCCTCACCTTGAGTGAACCACCATTGTCGTCATGGCAGGTGAGCATTTAGCTTATTAGCAGTAATGCTACCATTAGGTATCTGGCTTCCTTCTGCTTCAGCCAGCTTGGTGTAAAACAGCCCACAATCAAATATCTCTGCAGATGCTCTGACTGCACTATTGGAGGCATGTTTCCTACAGACGGACTAATGGTTGCACTTTTAACTTTGGCCACTTCAGTATCACAGGGCCACCAATCATATATGTCCACTTTCTAGAACCTAAACCTAGATCTAAATGACCAGAGATTGTGTTTGCATAGATCAGTATCAACACCTACATGAGTCTCTTCACGAGTGGGCTCATTCGATTGCATGCTGCTACTTTACCCAGTGATTGGTGAAGCACTTTTCCCTCTCCCGCTCATTCGAGAGACCCCAGGCCGAGCGGGATAAGCTCCAGCCGTTTATCCAGTTTGGAGCCTCTGTTTGGTTTCCCTTTCACACTGCTAGTGCTTCTCTCTCTCCCCTCCAAAAGCAGCTCACCCCAGCCACCCAGAGGCAGGTGGCACCAAACGCTCGCCATATGGTGGCCGCTGAAAACAGGGAGATGAGGAACTGGGCCTAACTGGCCAGAGATGGAGATCAATGATGCCCACTTATCGCTTCAGGACATGGGAGTGTTTGTTATTTATCTAACAAAGAGTGCCTGCGAGTTTTGGGCCCGAACAACAGGAAGGAGGAAAAGTGCCCCCCCACCCCTACCTGGCGCTACATCACCCTTTTGTATGGCTTGAAAAGAGAGCGGGAAGATTGGTTGGGGGTGGGGATGGGGGTCTCTAGTCGTAAATAGTTTTCTCTGACAGCGTCACAGTGGCTAACGGTTGATATTGGTCGGTAGCTCGAAGTCTTTGAAAGGAGCAGCTGTGATGGGCATGCAGAGGGGTAATGCCCTCCTCTCCCTCCCTGCTTTAGAAAGTAGGCAGCACATGGAGAGCAGCAGGTCAGGATTGGATGGGCCCGGGGCAGGGAGGGCGCAGTCGTTTGAGAGCACGGATGAGATTTGGGATGTAGAAATGCACTCATTTTTGGGAATTAAGTTTCAATGTGATTATAAAACATTGATTAAAGAGCCCATATCTTGGAATATCACAGTGTTCTCAGCTTCTGGCAGTAAAAAGGTTGATGTGGCGCTCAAACCCGCAGCTCATAAAGATGTGTGTACATAAACAAAGGCGCAAAAACGTCCTGTTTTGATTTAATCATTACTGTGAGGTCACAAAAATCAAATGACTGTTCAGTCAACAGTTCAATGAAATGTCTTGGACGAGAAGAACCAGTAAACTCAGCAAGAATATATTAATTTATTAATTAATTTAAGTAAACATCAAAATTAAAACATATAAAATATAAAAAGTATAAAAAGAGCAAAAGTATGGCTTAGATTAATGCACAGAGACAGAACAATGTGTAATTGTTATTATGTAAATGTGCAGTAAGTGTGAAATTTGAAAGTGACAATATTGCACACTGGGTAAAATCAGAAATCGCTAAATCCGGCACATGACATGTTCATACACAACTAGTTACTGCTCATACTGACTTTTTCCCAACAAAAATTACATCCCTCATATGACTACAGCAACTGTACTCTTCTTAAGTAGGAATTTTACTACAGGGTCCATCAGCCAATCAGATGTGGTAGAGCATAGTTTTACATAACAAATTGACTGTGATAAAAAGCCCTCTGCTAGCAATACTGTAAAAATTCAAAATTAAAACAGCACTAAAATACTGAAAATCAAGAGCATCTACTAATTTTATCAAAGAAAATAATGCAGAGGGACCACCAAAACAAAATGTAGTATTTGCAATTTGGCATTTTGTTACATCTTTAAAAAAATGGGGACACTAAATAGAAAAAAATAATAATAATACTAATGCTTCCAAAAACGCTGAAAAATCGCAATGTAAAAATGTTGTGAGATTTCCACCGCTGCCAGAGCAGAGGAAAGACCCGTAGAGGGCTGAGGTTTCTTCTAGAGGAAATCAAATCAGGCCAGTTTATTGAGAGCATAGCTCCAGAGAGAGCGGGGTTACAAATAGCAGCTGGCAGGGGAGCGCACAAAAGCGCGGGCCGAAGCGCCACACTGCCAGCGCGGAAATGTATGTGCTCGGGAGGATGTGTGTGTGCATGATGGATAGTATTCAGTTACGCACCTTTGCGGGATCTAAAGTGCAGTTGGATCTTGGCTTAGTGGCTTGCTGAGGCCAACCCTGTATGTCTGAACCTCACCACTGCTGTGCCACTTTACTACAGTGTGATTTATTTCTATAACACTGTTGGTATTTATATGGACCCATCCATCCTGCTCTAAATCAGTCCTGAGCACAGCACATAAAGTACACTAACTTTTATACAATCTTTCATATTTTGGGGAGGAGGAGGGTCTGTCGCAATGCATCAGCTCATATTGAACAGTGCGCAGGAGGAGGGATCGAATCGCCACACTGGCAGTAGAATATGGCTGGAATCACTTCCATATTAATCATTTTTATTCAATATTTTTACTGAAAAACGAATGAGTTTAGGGTTGGAAAATGCTTGAGCAATTGTAATCTGCTACTTTATACTTAAGTATTATTTGAGAACACAGGCAGACAAGATAAATACAGTGTCAAGCTACTTTATCAGTCAACTAGCAGGGAACCCGGCGTTTCTCAGAAAGGATAGTACCCAGAGAAGTGGGAAATATCAAACTTGGAATTCATGGGAACATGAACAAAGCAGGTATTGGTGACAATCATCCAAATAAACGGGAAACTTTATTTCCGGAAGGAGAAACTGATGGGGGCAGACTTACACACTTCTTTATAGACGACGTTGGCAGTTTTTCCTGTGGGGGTGTATATGTATGTGAGCGCACTTGCAGGGTTCGGTAATGAGAAAATGACGCGTCGGACGCAACCGGAAGTAGCACTATGGCTTCGGGAGCATGAGACGCACCTATGTACCAACTTTGGTCCCAAACCGTGCAGCCGTATGGAAACGCATAGCGAACAGACAGAAAAACATTCTCTTTTATATATATAGAAGTAGCTCTGGTCCACACCTCCAGGTATGATAACACCTGACTCCAATTAGCATTTTTCAGGTCATTTTAAACACCTTGCATTTTCATTTAGATCTAAAACGTACTTGTTATGCAAATCAAAGACCAAGAGATTTCCTTTTTTAAATTTCTCTGTATAATTTCTTTTTTATCAGTGTAAAAGCAAAACGCCCACAACTGTGCTAATTTTTCTTTGTGTGAATGACTTTTTTGACTTCTACCACCAATTAGTCACCATATCACATGCCATAAAACAAGAAAACTGAACTCATCTTGCAAAAATAAAATTTAGTTAACTTTTACATCCAGTCGTGGGCAAAAGTTTGGGTTGATTTGCTCATTCCAGTGTAAACACATACACACCCTCAACCAAGAAAAACTTTGGCCTTTAATTTAGAGAAAACAAAAATGAATTTCAAATGTTATGTTTAAAAATTTTTTCTACCAGAACTAGATAGAATTACTTGAATTCCTATTAATTAATTGCCACATTTACTGTAAGTGCTTCCTCTAATTAGAGTGTCATTTGACCTGGGATGTTTAAAATTTTGCATAATTTTGTTTAAATGCTGGCACTTCTAGTTCTTTAATTCTGTTGTATTGCTGCAGTTGGAACAAAACTTTGAAAAACCTTGAAAAAAAATATTCTTAAGTCATTTTATTGATTTAAAATGATTTAACAGACTTTTACATTTATATTAGAGTCTTCTTGTGATGGCTGGAACATCCCCAAAATAGCACATCTTGTTTAGTGTTTCAGGTGTGCAGTAGTTAGTACCTACCAATAGTGACCCAAGGAACACCTAAGCCTCATTGACGCTGGTCTGATCCCACAGAAGAGCCACAAAATGTTAATGATAGAAATGGGTCACACAGTGAATCAGTGGTCTTAATGTAATGGCTGATTTGTGTATAATGACTTTGTAAAGGGACCGTCCGGTCAATCGCACACGTCTGCTGTTTGCTAACAAACATATTCATGCAAAATAAAACAAACAAACAAATAAACATAAAACAAACCAACAAGACAAACAAACAAACAAATAAATAAAGTGAGCAGTCACATTCCAAAGGAAGCAAACGGAAAACAGAAAGTTGTTTTCTGCGTTTGTGAACACATTCAAGCTCTCAGTCACTCACCCAAGCACTCAACCAAGGCATCTCCTCCCTCGCCTTGCGAGCGACTGCGCTGAAGTAGCACACACCACTGATTTTACACATCTGACCATCACTGCAAGCACCTACACAGATCAGCCAAAACATTAACACCACCTGGGTAATACTGAGAAGTTCAGTGCAATGCAGCAGTGAGCCTTGGGTGCTCATGGCCCTGTCGTCGGCTCTCCAGTTGTTCTTCCTTGGATCCCTTGGAGCACTAACTACTGCACACCTGGAACACCTGGAACTCAGCAAGACCTGCTGTTCTGGAGATGCTCTACTCATGCTCCTGCTTCCAGAACATCAACTTCAAGAAATGACTGTTCACTTGCTGTCTAATTCAGGTGTGATTGTAGTAGAAAAATCTACACAGCCAATGTCATTCACCTCATCTGGCAGTGGTGTTAATGTTAAGGCTGATTGCTGTATATTGAAAGCAACATTTTATTGTCCCAGGCTATAAAATTAAAAAAAAAATTAAACATAGTAATTATACAAATGATATTCTGTTTCAATTATTACCACGGCTGGTACTGCAGAGCTGCAGCCCTTTATCCTCCACACACACACACACACACACCTATATCCACACTGAAGCAGCCTGGGCGCGTGCCCTCACCTCTCCGCTGCTGTCTCCTGATTCAATTGTTCAATCCTGCATGCAGGCGTTTGTGACCCGTCCGCCTGGCACAACACAAAGAGCAGGAGGCACCTCCTCTGGCCTCTGTGGTCGCTCCAATTTACATCTGATTTAACCGCCTGATTGGCTCCACCTGGCCTGTGCACCCACCCATACGCCCGCCGCAGCGGCAGAGTGAGCGGGCGGGCGAGCCCGGAGATGATGAACATGCTCGTTCTCTCTCACTCAGGCAGAAAGAGACGGGCACGCAGAGCCATCAACGTTTTAGGAACTTTTGTGGAAAACTCCAAATTGCGGTTGTGTGTTGGTCAAAGTGTAGATCACTACACATCCTCTCAAGAGAGCATGTTTCTGCAGCTTTAAAAAGCATAAATACTGTTGATTTCCTGATTTATTCATTTATTTCTTTATTTTTACACATTTGGAATAATAAGATGTGATCTGAGCAAAAACTATGGCACATTTTATATTTTACTTACATATATTACATAAACCCAACAAAGCATGTTTTCTTTTCTCAGGGGTGTTCAAACCTTTGCATATGAATGTTTCCCAATTATTTTGTCCATTTTTGTCATGTTTGACCTGCTGATTTGGAGGTGCTCTGATTTAGCTTCTAGCTTTTAGATTCTCCTTAAGCCACCAACCTCGCCTCTCGCCCTTGCCACAATGTGCAATTTGTCAGGTGTATGCATTTCCCCATCTATAGCTTTCCAAACTTGGGTCTGCTTTAGCATTGTAGCCTAGAAAGCGCTTGGTTGTGCTAATTCCATAGGTCGGCTGCTGCTGATGCTGCTACTGATGCTGCTACTGATGCTGCTATTATTACTGCTAATGCTACTGCTGCTACTGCTATTATTACTGCTGATGCTACTGCTACTACTGCTATTATTACTGCTGATGCTACTGCTATTATTACTGCTGATGCTACTGCTACTACTACTATTATTACTGCTGATGCTACTGCTATTATTACTGCTGATGCTACTGCTACTACTGCTATTATTACTGCTGATGCTACTGCTACTACTGCTA
>JBBIGC010000029.1:2166436-2183106 GCA_037576955.1 Lepidarchus adonis
ATAATAAATACAATAAGAGTATAAAAAATAGTATAGTATAGTATAGTATAGTGCAGTGTAGTATATATAAGAGTGGATAAGTAAATACTATAGGAGTAAACAAGCCAAATGTGTGATTGAAACATTGCTAGTGTAGATTGACAGCTTCTTTAATTTCATCCTAGTTTAGTTAGGAGGCGCATCTGACAGGCCGGAAAGCAACCGATACGACTCAATATACCCATCAAGTCAGCGCTGTGAAATGGAGGCTGGTCCGGCTCATATTTACCCTCAGCTTATTGCCTCCTTTGGGTCTTTTGTTGGCAAGTCTTGCCGGAGAGTCGATTCAAAGTGCAGCGAGTGTAGAATCTGAGATGCATTGAGATGCTTCACACAAGCAGGAAAAAAAAAACCACTGTTTATGCTTGCAGAACACATTTACGGAAATACAGACACGGGAGGTAATGCAGCGGCGCGGTCTAAAACGGGAATGCTTTCAACCAAATTTACAAAGTTCTGGAGCCTGCAATTATGCTAACTCTCTCAACAGGACGCCATACACGTCGCCTTAAATAATCCAGTGGGAGAGAGAACACTGCGCTTCGGAAGAAACTCAGCTGTGTCTGCTAACAGTGGAAACATCTTCACAAGCGTGCGGTTTGATCTGGAACGGTCGGTGACCCAGAATGTTTCAATGTGTGTGTCCTTTTGACCTTGGCAAGATTAAGACCTTTAAAAGGTCTTACAGAGGTGCTGTAAATGCCACACGGGACGGGCGCGGGCACGCATGAAACCCGCTTTAATCTATGGAGGGATTTTCTGACAAAGAACCGCTGGTTTATGCTGTAATTTTAATCTGAACCTACTCCCGGAATAGTCAGGTCAGGCCGCGCCTGTCGCCTCTGCTAATTACTTGCGGTAATAATAAAAAAAACACGGGCAGAAGAGAAGCAGGGATTTGCCAGTTCCTGCGCAGCATGGGCTGACCTTCTCCACGTTGCCGAGAGGCTACTGAAGCATTTCTGTGAGCAGAACGTCTAAATCCTCTCTTCTCCTGCAGCTGATGCGGACGCTTTCGGCCTCAGTCCACTGCACTCGGGATAATTCCGTTAGCCAAGCAGTTCCGATACTGAAGCCTTCGTTCCAATATGACCTTAATCTCTGCGACTCTAAGACAGCCCGGCCAATCAGTTTAGCGTGCCTGGAGCCATCACTTAATCAGGAAATGAAAGTGGTCAGCGAGTGTTAATAATGTGATCTGAAGATCATGAGGTTACCCCAAGGTCATACACATCTTCCCATTAGGCAAAGTGCTCCCTGGCTCCTCTTCAAGAGAACACTGCTCAAACCCGATCAGACGTGACTGGGAGCCAGATGTGCACACCTGAGGAAGACGTGATGGCTAGAGACCACCACAGTATGGACTGAATTTAATATAGGAAATCGTGTAGTGATGCAAGGTTTGCAAGCATAACTATGTCTGAAGATTCCCCTCCCACCAACGCACGTCCTTGTTCTCAGCTTTTTCTCGTGCTATGCTCAAGCCTTCTTCAAGCAAAGCTCCAGCCCAAGTTCTTTTCCCTCCTACAGACATACAATCTCTTCAAAAATCAATGATAATATGTCAAAGAAAAGCAAGCAAATAAACATCTGCTTGTTAAAGCCAAAAGAAAACTCCAGGCCAGACTGGCCACAGTGGTATAGACTTGGATACTCCACACTTTCCACCTGAAACATCTTTCACTACTTGCCAAAAATGAAATGAGGGGTAGCTTACAACAGTCTTATTTCTGGATCATTCACCCAGACCTGATAGAAAGAATAAACATGTTTGGGAGAAGTAATGGGTGGGATACCTTTTTCTCCTGTTCTTAAAAGCAGTTGGCTACAAGGAATAATGTTTGCTATAGACCTGTCCTGGTTGAAAGGGTATAAAAATAATACATCTATAATAATATGTAAAATAATGACATAAAAATTCTAACCAGCCACATTTCCAATATGTTTTGTCCAGTCCTTCCCATGGTGTTCAACGGAGCTTCAAAAATCCTAAGATGTTTTATCACTCCAGTTATTCAATAGTTTCAGTACTTTAACTTATCCCAAAGGAATTTAACAAAGCTTCAACTTTCACTCATTTCAACAGTATTTGATGGATCTTCATTGGTCCATCAAACTCAAATCTAGCACGCTGTACCTAACACTAATGTAAATCACCCTGGACTCTCTAGGACGTCCTAACATGGTTATACTTCTCCAACATCCAATGGCTCCATTGACTATTGGCATTGGGCATCATGACCCTAGGCTGTGTGTCTCATTCCACTGATTAGATGGCATCTTTGGATGGTTTAGCTAGACTAAACCGAAGCCTAGACCAAATACGTCTTTAAAAGAGAAACCCCCACTGATGCTGCAAGCTCAGCTTTATCAATATCTGTGAAACTGATCCATAGTGTGGAAGCAGACGTCTGGCATATAACAGCCCTGAAAAACATGACTGTGTAGAGACGGAGGCACGTTATCCCTGGACCTCACTGCCTAGGAAGTGTAGACAAACCCAACCCCCCCCCCCCCGCACACAAACGCTCAAAAGCACGCAGATGCACAATTAAAAACACTCGGGAGACTTTGGTGTTGATTGTTTCTGTGTGGCGGCATAGAGAATGGAAATCCTGCGTTCCAGATAAGACATCAATCTTCCTCAGTGGGACGCGCAAATAAATCTGATTAGGGGCAGAATCATTTCCCCTTCAGGATTGTTTTATCTCTCCTCTCCATGCCTCGGCAGCAGATAACCGCAAACACGCTCACCACACACCCTGTCACACACACACACACACACCTCCACAAGGCCCAGTGATGTCATATTTGGTGAACAGAAACATGTCAATCAAGGGGAAAGACACCTGACAGTTTTTGGTGAGAGAGAGTGAAAGCCAGAGAGAGATTCGCTTTCCCACGAAAGCTAAAGCATGTGAATGCAGATGAGCTTCCGTGTCTCCGTGCGGTCATCTCTCATTTTTCATTACGGATGCACATAATCAGCTCGCCTCTCCACGGGACATCCCGCACTTTCAGAGGAGCGCTCTGCAGAAAACGCACCAGGCTTCTGAGCAAGCCCTGTGTCGACAACATCTCGGATTTTCAGGACGGAGCACAAACAAAGTCCCAAAGCCATCTTTTAAAAGCGAAGAGATAAAGTAATTTGTTAGGTTTTTATACGGGGGTTGCTTATCTCTGAATTCAACCACAAGAAACACCACACACACATACAAACAACAGTGTATGCTAAAGAGACGGGCAAAGCAAAGTAGCCCAAATGCAAGAGTAATGGTGCCCGTGCATGCCCGCTGGTCACGCACCCGTTTGCCATTTACCTTCACAACATTGGGAATAAATCAGCAAAATAAAGCAAAAAAAAAAAAACTAGAAATTCACAAGTTTCTCTTATCTGACCGAAGGGAAGACGACAGAAGTGAATATTCGCAGTAGGGGCTCCACGATAAGAAAAACCCAACAGAAGTAACTCTGCTGGAAATAAATAAACACACAGATCATAAATCAGCAGAGACATAATCAAAACAAACTGTGGCCATTGTATTTCCCTCCTCTCCCCTCGTACAACATCTAACGCTGGTTTATTCAGTGCGGTGCCAGTACCGCTTAAAAGAAAGGAAAAAATCCACTCCAAACAAATCTTATTTCTCATATTCGCCGCGATTGTCTGCCAGTGATATGATGAAAGCAAAGCGTTTTGCACAGATACGCAGCTTCCAAAGGCAGAGAATGGGCTTTTGAAACGAAGCAGCCGATGCGTTTTGACAATGCCGGCGAAGGAGTAAACGTTCTCCGTTTTTGGAAAGCATGTTTCTCAACGCTGAGGTGTCACGGACCATGTTGGATTACTCCTGTAATCTTTCAGGAGGACGAGGGAGCAAGGTTTAAAGATGACATCATTAAGAGGCATGGAGATGGAGCTGAGGGAACGTTACAGCCACCTCGTTTGATTCATTAGGCCAATCGTTCATCATACAGCTGCAAACAGCAGCCATGTGGTCAAAGAAAAAATACAAGTGTATGGAACTAGGACTGGCCGATATTCATTTATGGTCATGGGGAAGCTGGTGCTGATCCCAGGGTCCACCCTGATCACAGGGCAACCCAGAGACAGACAACCATACACACAAGTCAATCTAAACCACATGCCTTTGGCCTGTGGGAGGAAACCAGAGAACCTGGAAGAAACCCACAGAGCTTGTACATGACCAGTGTTCCCATGTGATGGGTTGGCCTCCTGTCCAGGCTGAACTCTGTCTTTTTTCACAGCTGGAATGAATCATTTTCATTTTATTACAGTTTCTTTTAGCCATTTTAGCATTTTAATAGCGTTTTCCCATTGTATTGACAATCAGTCAGTCCCAGTATCTGGGACACGCTGCTTGTGCTTTACACATTCTTTGATATTAGAGCTAATGATGAAACTTGGAATCCACTGAATTATAATGGCCCATGAAACGCTCGCTGTTCCACTGCACCGCCAAAAATAGGTTACGGCTCATTTCAGCTCAGGTACCACGATGTGTATGAAATTACTGTTGACATGTCACACATTTCTGGCAGAGAAGCCATGAATGTTTCCTTTTGTATTGTCTTAAGCTGCTAAAGGATCCATGTCCTACATCACTGGCAGCTTAAAGAGCATGCAGGTACGATAGGGCCTGTGCTTTCCTGCATGAATAGGTGTCCGATACAGCAAAATAAATCACTCCATGAACATAAATAGATAAATAAATGGCCCCACATGAAAAGATAAGCAGGTTTGGTAGCCTCCTCGGAAGAGAGATATGGATAATGGCAAATCTCCTGATGTTTCAGAGGAAAAAGCTCAAAATATCCCAAAAAATGACACATCTGAAGCAAGCCAGCTGCTGAGCTGCGACGTGATAGCAAGGTGGATTACTTCCCCTGCAGAAAGCCCACATCCAGAAGTGCTGTCATTACTACAATCTTATGGACCCCAGTGGAAACAAATAATGCTTCTCTCCACACCTCATGATTTGCTTGTTGATGTCTCTACTACACATCTTTAACTTAAAAAAACAGACAGGACGGAATAAATAAAAGGTTACTATCGCTACTTCTGTCAGGAATATACCTACTCACATCCTACATTGATGGTATAGTGAGTGTGGAGTGAGATTTTCCAGTTTAAAGACCTGGAAAATGCCATTCTGATGATGCGTTTTGAAGGTGAAGCCATCTTTGAAGCTGCCTTGTGGTGGATACTCATGAGACTATACACTGTTTTTATCGTTATATTGATTTTTGTGTTTATTGGCCTCGACATCAGTCTCAGGGTCCCACTGTAGCAGTCTCAAGGAGGTCCTCAATGGTTATACGTCACCTTTGAAAAAGGCATGCTGGGAAATGTAGTGCGTAAACACTGATGAGCAAAAGAAAGGATTCAAAATCAAAAGGAGTGAAAGACTACAGTATGTCATAAACACGTCTATCATGAGTGTTATCAGAACTTCTGAAAAACACTGAACATTTGCATTTATTTGACCATTATTTTATTTTCCTTTATTTCCATTATGACCTTTTTTTTTTTTTTTTGCAAACACTAACTCTTAAAAAAAGAATTTACTTCTTTAAAATTATATATAATATAAATATATGTACAACCTTATAAAAAGTGGATAAATGATATTGGTGTATTGTGAAAATGTAGTGTTTTTTACCCGCTACCGGCGACAGGAGAGAGACGGCGTGAGATTCAAGGAGAATTGGGGCAGCGATGATAACGTATCATTTATCACCGTCTACAGCCCGGCCTCGTGTGAAGTATGAAAACACAACAGTAATGAAAAGCCTATCGATTGCCGCCTCTTCCGCTTACACAAATCTCCCTGCACTGGGAGCCTGTTAGGAGGCAAATTCTGTCACCTGGAGAGACAGGAGCCCTGCTGATGAACAAGCACGGTGCACATGCTTCAGCAGTTCGCCTGCGTTTCAGGCTGTAAGATTAGTGACCCTGGAAAAAAAAAAAAAAAAAAAAGACTTAATTTTCCCTCAATATCATGTATGTTTTGTGTCAGATCGCGTCTGATCTGAATCATCTGAGTATGTGCTGATACACAGTCCTGATCCAATATCTGTATTTTCCAAGATAACATGGTGTCCTTTTCAAGTGCATTAAATAAATTAAAATCCAATGTATACGCTCGACATTGACGACTGAATTCCCGCATTGTCCCACAAATTGACTCGATTCTCACCTATTTCCCAAATGCCAACATGTCGTCGACTGCCTGTTGTGCATGCTCCACTGCATGAGATGTTTATGCAACACTGCACATTTTAAATTAAACTATAATTCACCTTTATGCTGGAGGTTTGTCAGTACTTCTGGTAGTATCTCATACAATACAATATTCAGTCCAGCTGCTGATGGCCAAACCCAGGGGTGTGATTTCCCTGCTCTAACACACCTGGTTCAGCTCATTTGCTCATTTCCAGGTTTACTGGGCTTGAGCAGGTAAATCATCAAACTGTGCTGGACACCAGCCCTGCGGGATCATGGGTATCAACCCCTGTCCTAAGGAAAGAATTACTCAATGAAAATTAGTGTTACAAAATTCAGGGAATTTTCAAAGTTGGAACATTTTCATATGAATTTATGGGAATTAACGTGAATAAACTGGAAGTTGAAGGTTGGGAACGTCAAATATAGTTGGTATTAGCTTCAGGAAAATTGCTTTTCTTCAACATGCTGAATGGGACTGAATGGGAAGAGAAAGCTGCTTCTTTCATTTTACATTTTGAATCAGACATTTAGAGGTAAAGGAATTTCCTTTGATTTCATATTTGGAGGAGGAGCTGTAAAGAATATTCTACTCAACATTCACGTTTTTGTTCAGTGAAAGAATTCATTTTTCAATGAAAGAACTGAGCACTGACAACTAGTTCTACTCACAAATAAATCTGCATCAGGTTTTTAAAAATTGTATCCTTTTCCATGCATATCTGCTTATGACCGAACAACATGTTTATGTGTTTGTATATGACTCAGTGTCTTTAAATTATCCAAAATATACAGTTCATTCTCATTAATTCCCATAAATTTTAATTAAATCTCATAAATTCGTATTAATTCCCATAAATTTTAATTTAATCTCATACATTCGTATTAATTCCCATGCATTTTAATTAAATCTCATAAATTCGTATTAATTCCCATAAATTTTAATCAAAACTCATAAATTCTCATTAATTCCCATAATTCCAGTGGTAAGTTTCCCATTTGGAATATTTACAAACTAAAGTTCCCAGGGAAAGTTAATAAAAATTTACCATGATTTTACCGCAACAAAAAAATCCATATGTAACAATTAAAACAGAGATTTACGACAATCCTTGTAGTTTAAATAAAAGCATCATCATTATTTAATAAAAAATCAAGCAAGAAATAAAAACATTTCGAAATCCCTAGAATTCATTAAGCCTTCTCTAAAGGCCGAGAAGGCCCCGAGGGTTCTCCACTGCCTGAGATATTCTCCAGTGAAGCTCTAGCAGGAAGGTTATTTACATTATAGTTCTGAATGTCATCTATATGAGATGACCCCGAGTCCCATACTGACCCCAAACTCCATAACTCCTCGGCGAGAGGCCGTAATTACACGTCTCCAGACAGACAGTCAGGCAGACATGACTGGTGAGGCTGGTGTTCATTTCAGCTGAAGAAATTGAGGGGGCAGAAGAGAGAGAGAGACAGAGTGAGTGAGAAGAGCTATTAAACAACACACACACAAAGAGGCAAGACAGATGCAAGACTTCCGGCACCCATCTCACCCGCAGTGGCCCCGCTGCATTTTTAAATTAAAGATGGCGAGATAGCGGCAAGGGGAACCCAGAGTTAGGTGTGCGGGTGCTTTATCGGGCGATCTGCACCGCCACTTGAGGTCGGGGGGTCCCCGCAATCCTGTTCCTGTTATTGCAGCACCGTCCCGTTTCATCAATGCGTGTTTTGGTGGAGAGACTTACTGCGGTAAGGTAAACACTCATTACTTTTAGATCCTCCAGTTCACTTTTTATCAGCTATAAACACAGATATGGACTATCAGCAGCGGTTAAACCGCCAAAGAGCACGGAGCTGGGAAAAACACGGGCTAAAATCAGCGTAGCCTATTACAGGCCTTTATACAAGGGACAGAGGTTCAGTCTTTCAGGAGAATTTACTGTGGGTAATAAAAATCCTCAATCTTCAGGCTTCTTTACCTACATAATGCACCAGAAGAACCCAACGCTGGACCTGGAGGGCCAGTGTTCAGGCCAGTTTGGTAGTTCCCCTCCTCAAACACACTCAATAAACAGATGAGATGAACCAGGTGTGTTTGATCAGGCAAATCACCAAACTGTGCTGGACACCGAATCTCCAGGACCAGAGCTGGGCATCCCTGCAACACTCTGTCCACTCCCATGCCCGGGAATCTGAACGCAAATGCAAATCCAATTCAATGAAACAACAAAGTCCATTTCGAGACAAGCTGTCGCGTTCCTGGCGCACATTTGATCTGAGAACAGAGTCTTCGACTGGTGCCTGAAAAAACCTCCCCGACGTCTGTTTCTCGGGCAGAATAAAGAATGTGACGCGGAAGCGCTGACCAGACATGCGATCAGTGTCATTCTCGCACAGTATGTTCACAAAAAAAACAAATGACAGCCTGAGAACTTAAAAAAAAAAAAAAGAAGTTCACAAAATCAAGAGGACATAATGCAAGCAGATGGGCTGAGCTGCAGAAGGCAGGGGACATGCAAAAACATGTTGAAATAAGCGCAGCCGGTCGAGCCGCTAAGGCAGGATTAGAGGGTTTTTGAGGGGAAGCAGGCGAAAAACCTTGGCTGAAATAACACGATAAACGGGCTATAACGAGACGCTTCAGCTGCGGGAGGAATTACAGGTGATATTAAACACAAAGCAGCAGGGACTGGATCAGCTCCCTGAGGAATGGACTTCACTATAAAGCAATAAGGCTTCAGAGCGTGATTGCCCCAGAAAGCTCTGCCTTCACCTAAAGGTTACGGAAATCTGAACGACCACTAAGATGACTATGGCTGACAGCTGTGCTATCATGGTGCTCGCTTTAGTCTGCAAGGGGAATGTCTGAATAATTCACAGTTTCAGATGTGAACAGTATCGTTTGGCATTAACCAGTTCATAAGTAAAACTCTACAACGAACCGGTTAATGCCAAACCCACTCTGAAAGACGCGGTTGGAACCAGGGGTCACTTCTACTATCCACACCCACCAGTGAACCTACATGGTTTTTATATTTATACTCTAAGAAACGGTACATTTTCCAAACTGCTCATCCGTTTCAGTTCACGGGGAAGTTGAAGCCAATCCCAGCAGACTATAGGCCCAAGGCAGCGTTCACCCTGGACAGGAGGCCAACCCAGACAAGCATTCACACACACTTAACATCTTGTAAAATGTAACTATGAATAATATATCACAATGATTTCCCAACTCTTTAATGGTCATGTCCCAGTTTTCTACAGATGATTGTTTGAAACATCAGTGGGAAAGGACAATAGAAAAGCCCGTACTGTCCATTACCCATCCTGGATAGCGATTGGGCAATTCAAGCAAAAATACTACTCAATAAAAATTTTTTTAAAAGCTTATAAAACCTAAGCAAAGAAAAATATCATTTTTAAATTACAGAAGCATAAACGATTCATTTTTTAATGTTATTGACTGATTTTTTAGATCCCGTCCCATACACTTAAGCAAGGTACTGTCCTGCTACACTGCTCCCTGCGTCCCGATGATAACGGCCTGCTGCTCCTTGTGTGGAGGGGTTAACGGTCAAATTTCACTGCGATGGGGTGTGTTCACAATGACAGCAGTCACTTTCACATATTTAACCAGAATCCAAAAAGAATCAGAAAAAACATTATTATCCCAGAGGAAATTGCTTGTTGAATTTGTTGAATTGCTTGTTATGGTAATTGCTTGATAACCATACGTAATCCTGGCAAATGTGGGTACTCTGGGTACAGGACGGTCTAGCAAGTCATAGAACATAAAAACTGTTTGCTTAAAGACCGCCCACTGAGCACCACCTACCAGCGCGGCATCAATGCGCCAGTTCTCTAAAGTGCTGCTCTCGCTGTACCAGAACCATCCAGTCACCGCTGATAGGGTTGAAAGCACAAAGGGTAACAGCAGACATTAGCTGCCTTGTGTAGACAGACAGTGGTTTCCAAACGCAGCTGTCTGACACCCGCACTCAGTCACGGTGAAACAGCAGAAGACCTGACATCAGTGCTAAAAAGGAGCAGTGCATCACGCTGATGGGCTTTCAGGACGAGCGAGTGGTGAATGTGCATATACCAGGAACGGGCAGTCGTCTTAATAACAGACAAAGAAGACGGTGAAACATCCACCTCAAATATCCAGCCTCATCTCAAATCACCCTTTTCATGTCACACAGTACAGTGTGTTTCTTTGAACCACTCAGCTTTCAATTATGTTGATGTTGCTCAGGCCAAGCAGATGAAGCCAGAGATGCAGTAAACGGAGACGGAGGCGATCAGCGTACCACACGGCTTCCCTTCCCTTCCCTTCCCATTTCTCTCTCTCTCTCTCTCCCTCCCTCCCTCCCCCCTCTCTGTCTCTCTCTCTCAACCATTTCATAAAATGCATCACTGTAACACTCATTGATGCTCAGTTGATGAAAAACAACAGGGCTCAGTGTAACAAGCACACAATCTCTGCAGTCGGCATAATTTGATTGAATTAGAATGTAAATGGTCTGATGTGGATTTGCAATAGTTAATTCTAGACAAATTTACTTGGATTTCTTTGTAGCCACAGTGAAAGCAACCAAGAGTCAAGCACACTGCACAATTGTATTGACTCCCCACCTCCAGTGCAGCTCCACTAGTGTTTCTCTTCAATGCTACGACTGCTAATATGCTAAATGCTAAATCTGAAAGTTTATTTTGCCTCAACATTCTTCACATATCTCTCCACCATGAACAGATTTTACATATATAAGCCCAAAACATTTACAAAACTGGTAATATGATGTCTTATGTATCAGGCATTATATTCATACACATTTCTATAGGCCTGAACATCTTCAGACATCTGGTTTCTGTCACTGCTATGAATTAGGGATGTACCATATTGTCTTATATCATAATATCAAGGTATTTTTGCAGTAAGGATGTAAAAAATGACATAAAAAGCAATGTTCTGTCCCACAATCCTGCAAGCCATGCTAACACAGATCTTGATCCAAAGTAGTAAAAATGACCACAGAATACTAAATAATACCAGTGAAAGAAGATATGAAACAGAAAATGAATTTAACTAAATTAAACACCAATGCTCTCAGGTTTCGAAGCTTAACTCCTGAAAAAGCAAGGCCATTCTAATTGGCTAATTCTAGAGAATCCTAAGTAGAAATTATTACGTACACATGGTTACCATTTTACCCTGTGTTACATTTTATTTCTCACTGATGTCAAGTCAGTTTTATTTCTGTTGTCACAATGGAGCTTTACAGAATCCAGGCAAGCCAATGATAGAAGAGGCAATGGAGGAACCAAGGCTCAAAAAACCCTCTGATTGTTTTTTCCCCCATTAACATAAACCTGGGGTGAATTAGCCATATGCAACAACTCAAGATGTGTACAGGTGATGGTAGCCTTGAGACAGGAGCTCCAGCTACTTTCTGAAAGCTTGCATTTAGTTTATTTATGGAGGATAGTTTGTTTTCTCTATTTTAATGTAAGACGTCTTACCAGAAGCTGGGACAAGCCAGCCATGCTGTCGAGAAGCCAG
Organism: Lepidarchus adonis; assembly: GCA_037576955.1. Lineage (NCBI taxonomy): Eukaryota > Metazoa > Chordata > Actinopteri > Characiformes > Lepidarchidae > Lepidarchus > Lepidarchus adonis. The sequence goes on from JBBIGC010000029.1 coordinate 2,178,277, forward strand.
TGTCAATATCAGAGGCTTCATTAGTTGGTTGAATGAACTGACTACTGGTGCTAACACTGAGGGTTTCCAGATGGTGTGTATGGATCCCAAAACCATGGAGAGCAATAAAATGAGATGAGGTTGTGTGGCAGTGTTTGTAAATAACTGATGGTCCTAACCAAGTCACAATAAATAAGAGCTAAACACACCGGATATTGAGTTACTGGCAATTAGCCCATGGCTGTAGTGGCGCCTTGGGAGTTGTATGATATTGCTATACTGTGTTAGGGACATGTATGCTGGTTTAAGCTCCCTCCTACTAATGCGGTCTTCGCATGGGATGTTATACACACTATTGTGTCAGCAGTTCTTCTCCTACAAGCACCAGTGGCCACCAAGACGATGAGATTTTTTGGGACTTTTTTTTCAGTGTGAACATGGGAATCGAACCCATGACCCTTCAGTCACAAAACCACATCTGTAACCATTAGCCACAGCAGCCTCATTATGTCTTGAGAGAGCATGTAAGGCAGAAGACAAAGAGAAAGTTGAAACCAGAAGATAAGTCATAGACTAGATAGATTTTCAAACATCTTGCCTGATGCAGTCTGTAAAAACGTACTTCAGTGGTGGCCACTGCCATTTTATAGGTCAGAGGTGCCCAACTCTGGAGGGGTGGTGACCAGCACAAGTTGTTCCTTCTCAAAATTGGCAATTAACAGGTTGAACCAGTTATTGTGTAGGATCGTCAAACAAAAAAGTGCTGGACAATGGCCTTCCAAGACTGGTGGTGGGCATCCCTGTTGGGTACTGGGCCAGCAGAGTGATTAAAGATATATTTGTACAATTTCAAAGGCAATATGGACCTTTTGGTGTAATCCATTGATATTTTTTACTCTAGACTTTAGGCTGGAAATCAGATTTGATGTTCGGCTGGTCTTCTCCTTGATGACTTTGCATTCTTTTAGATCTCCATGTCCTGATTCCTGTGCTAATGATCTCTATAAATCAAGGGTCTGGTGTTCTCTTTGATATTGAAATGTGTGGTGTCATCATTCCAAGAGTTTGCTAAGGCCTCCAGTTAAAGGTTGTAGATCCCTATGAGTCCTGCAAGGGACTTGAAAAGATCTGTACATTATTTCAAATAAATCAACCCACTGTAAGAAAAATCCACAAGATATGTGTGATGCTGAATTATATGGAGAACTAAATATTAAATAAAATTTATCTCCAAAAACATCATGGTGCACACACACACACACACACACACACACACACAGTATCAAAGCAGTTTAACACCCTAATGCTCATTCTCTCTGAGGTACATCAGGGCTAACATACAAACCCACTAATGTGTAAGAACAGAAACAACATGGGGCTCGTCTTTAAATCCAATTAGCATCTGCTATGACAGGTACTGGAACTCCTTATAAGAATACAGCTGATGGCTTTTACCAGACCTGGTTCCACAGGAGTGCAAAAGCATGAAACATTTGTGAGATTATGCTAAAGGTACAGGCCTCTGTCACATGGAATGTTTGCTAACCATCATTGTGGGGAAAAAGGCTCATCCATACCAGTTTGTCAAAGATTATTACTACTATTATTATTACCATCACTGTTAATATTGTTAAATTATGTTCTGTTTATATGGGTTTATAAGATCATTTTATTTCTGGTACTTTTATTTTGAAATCCATTGTCCTTCCATAATTGCTAGCTTCATTGTTTCCTGTTTTGCTTCTAAGGGAAGACCTCAAAAAGTGCAGACATTTTGTATAAGACATAGGTGATGGGTTTTTCTTGTCATTGCTGATGTTGAAAATACTGCAGATCTTGGATTATTTAACATTGCCTGAACTATGGACTCGGTTTCTGCCATAACCATTTTGGAAAAATATTTAAATATTTAAATATTTGTAAAAAGCATGTGTATAACTCGTCATTTACTCATTTGTGTGTTTGTCGCTGTATATAATTCTGTCTATAACCACAAAGCATATGAAATATGAAATTTCACACAATCTGCTATATGCAAACCGATTATAATTTTAATAAAAAGAACATTTTATTATTAAATGCAGCAATGTAGGCATCAGCAAAAACAATTTCTCGGTTGAAACGTTGCCTACAGTAAAATTAAGTAAAATGAACTGTGAAATACAGAGAACACACAGATACTCATGTGTCAGATTAATACATCGGATACTGTATATAAAAAATACTACAGCCACCAACAACTGCTTGTTCCAGGGGCAAGTCTCTTTAAGTTTCTTCTTCAGTGTATGGAAGGCATGCGTAAATAGATTTAAATCAGGTGACTTACTTGACCATATATAGTATATATCTTATTTGAATCTCAAGTGTGAATCTAGAACAGCGGTCCTCAACATTTTTTGCCAGACAATATTTTCATCGACCAGCATTTAAGGTGTCACGGATAAAAACAACAAAATAAAATGATACGAGCAACACAAAAACGGTGGTATTTTGTAAATATAACAATAAACGTGAATCCACTGTGTAATTCTGTAACTTTATTAGCATTCTCCTCCTGAAATACGCTAACAACGATCAGAATAACGTCCTCCTCTGCCCCTCACGTGCTCTGGTCGCTATGGTAACACATAAACATTCATTTCAAAATACGTTTTCAGTGCTGTTGTGGCGATCTCAGGGTTTTTTGCCATGACCTTTATCCAGAATAATGGCAAAGTTGATCTTAGATGCTACGGATTGAAATCGTATTTTTTAAAAAAGTATTTTTTAAATATACATTTTTGTATGGCCTGGTACCAGCCAGCAGCCCGGCACGAAATGCAATGGTTGGGGACCACTTCAGAAATTTCAATATTTGACCTAAAACCTCACACATTCCTAAAAGCAGATAAAGAGAAATTAAACACATAAGCCATTTATTTAATGAGGGAAATGATCCAATATTTAATCAGTGAGATCATGTGTAAGTAGGTAAACATCCTTTTGGAAAACATAGTCCTGCACATTTTTAAAAACACAATCACTGTTTACTGGTTTCAGAATATTTCATACACTTGATAAATAAACAGAAATTGCACAGTAAAATACTTAAGTGCACTTTGACATTTTCCATCTAGAAAATCAATAGAACATGTTATGTGCCTTGGGCGTTCAAATTTTTACATTTGACTGTGCACCGATCAGCCATAACATTAACACCACCTGCACAACAAGAGCTCCTCTTTAAGATCAGATCATCTCAGGCTTTCACTCCTCACATGCGTCAGTGAACCTTGAGTGCCCATGATCCTGTCATTAACTGACCTGTTGTCTTTCCTTGCCTCACTGCAGACCTGGAACACTCCATCTGCTGTTCTGGAGAAGTGACTCAGATTCTTACGCTCCTGCTTCTAGCACATAGATTTCAAGAACTGACTGTTCACAGGCTGCCTAATATATCCCACCGCCCTCACAGGCGGAACTGTAATGAAATAACTAGTCACTTCATGTGACATTAGTGACCAGCTCAATATAATGACACTTTCTATAAAACATCTTCATCTGCTTCATCAAATTTTCTTTTTTTGATTTTAAAGAAAACGGCTCACGGGATCGTTAAACCCCCCTGTTTGGTTGGACCCTCTTCTGCATGTCTGAGTAATGGAGCTTTCGTTCGTTTTGCTACAGGAATTAGTGGATTAGCCCTAAAGCCTTGAATCCCTCGCTTCTCTCTCTCTTTCTCTCTTTCTTTGAGCCATGTCTCCATGTCTGAGGCCACACCTTTTGTCTATGAGCACGAACAAAGGGATGCAGGCCGGACGCGCCCCCGCTGCTGTTTGGAAATGCCATTAGTGGAGCACTAGACGCTGATGAGGAGTGACAGCAAGCGACTCCTCTGGTCAAGAGAGCAGCCCGGAGCCACGCGTGTGTCACCAGCCGTCTCTTGTTGGACTCACCTTTGTCCCAGCTCCTCGAAAGCACAACGGCTAATTCCTCGAGTCGGACACGGAGGGTGAGCTGGGGTTGGATTGGCTGAGCAAGCGCGACTATGGCTCTTGATAATGTTCACACGTGCTTGTGACCAGCTGGAAAGCGATGCTTCACTTGTCAAACACACTGAAATTATGGGAATGGTGCTCACCTCCTTCTCTCCATAGGAAGTGACATTTGTGTGTGTGTGTGCGCGTTCGTTCACAGCCATTGTCAAGGAAATTAAGGCTAAGTGAAAACCATGCAGACATTCCAGTATGCAGGCTGGCTAATACGATAAGACAGTGACTACAAGGCCTGGAAAGGGCCGATAGTGAGAATTCAGCATATATCAAACACCTCGGGGTTCTTCATATAACACCTCCAGACACAACTGCAGACAGGAATAGCAAATAATACAGCAGCTGAAATAAAGCAGTTGTGGTGGATACTGAAACTGCATTAAATCAGAGGTAAGACCCACATTGTGCAAGTGTCAACTAAATTTTGTGACAATTAGAAAGTCCAACTACGAAAACCCAAAGAAAAACACGTCCTGAAATCAGATTTCAAATCTTGGTTTGAACCTTCTCAATCCAAGGTTCCTCAGACTTTCAAATGTGACATAATTTCCAATTCATGAGTTAATATTGTTATTTGCAGAGTTTGAGGCTCCAGGAAGTAGGCGTGAGGAAGTGTGCAGAAATATTTGCTAAATAAAGACGGATCTGCTCCCTGTTCCATGACAACACTCATCCAGACCTACACACCCACCAGATCCCTCAGATCAGCGAGAGAACTGCGTTTGGAGATTCCACCCCCAAGAGGAGTCAAACCCCACTCCAGACTCTTCTCCTTCATTCTCCCTCACTGGTGGAACGAGCTGCACAGACACATCAGAAC
>JBBIGC010000029.1:2216012-2227849 GCA_037576955.1 Lepidarchus adonis
CACACACACACACACACACACACACACACACACACACACACACACACACACGGGCAATTTTTAGTAGCCAATCAACCTAAACCACAATGATAATCACAGCACATGAGTAATAATAATAATAATAATAATAATAATAATAATAATATATTTTAGTTATTTTTATTGTTATTGTTATTCCCTGCCATCTGATTGATGAGCAGTTTGGAAGATGATGAAGGAATGAATGGATAAATGATATGCCTCTCTCAATCACAAGGTTGCTTCCAAGAATAAAAAAAACAGGAAATCAGATGGCAAACAAAGAACATTAACAAGACAATCAGCACAACATTATAATTAATACAGCAACAAGAACACCAATCAAACAATACACAGCAAATACAGATAAAACGGGGACGAGAGCAATTAGGAAAAAGATCAGGAACTGGAACTGTACTGAGAGAAAAGAAATGAGAGAGAGATTTTTTTTTTTGCAAAGATGGATTGCTATAAGAATTTGCACAACATTGCTATACAAGGATACGTTATAGTTTGTGTCCTGCTCTCGCCAAAGTCACAGAACAAAGTCACACTCTAATGACGTCCTCTTGAAGCTTAAAGACATCCCCTGAGGAACCAGAAGAACATTTTACGACATTCCACAACAATACTGACCTTGCAGTAAGCACAATTTGTCCAAATATTCAGCTGATATACAATGACAGTGTCGCATGGCCCGAGCTTATGCGTGTCACTGCCCAGTGGCCCACTGCCCAATGGCCAGGTCTGACAATGACCAGTGTTTCAGCACCATGGACAGCGTTCAGTCCTAGCTCAGTAAAGGTTGGGTCTTCTCGTGAACGGAGCAAGTTCGCCCCTGCAACCGCCCTTTAGCACGTCTGGCGATGGCTTAGCTGTAATTTGTAAGCTGTTAAGCCCTTCTCACTTTTCAATATGTGTTCCTTACGTTGCTTTTCCTCCATTCTTAGCATCTACCTAGCTTCTATGGCACATTATCTTACTGTCGAAGGTGATTCGGATGTTTGATGTGGGAGACACCGTTACGCGGATATCCAGTGGCCTCTACGCTTGGTTTCCATTCACACCAGTAATACAAAAATTATGATCCTGGAGTGACCTACACAATGAAGACATAACCTTCAGGTCTGGCTGACATTTCATGTTTGCTGGGTCCTGTTGTGTTCCTTGCATCACTTATGGTTTGTATGAACTACTACCTACTACTACACTCCACAAGAGCTGCTGGAGATGCTTTAGCCATCACTTGTCAAAGCGGCTCAGATCCCTTCGCTCCTGCGTCCAGCATATCAACTTCAAAAACTGACTGTTTAGGTGCTGCATAATACATCTCACCACTAGACAGTCAATGTTCTTCACTTCACCTGTAAGTGGTGTAAATGATATGGTTGACTGGTGTCTAAAACAATATCTAGCAAAATTAAAAACAAAATAAATTGCATTTGACCAAGAGAGAGGGAGAGGTTAGAAAAAATGACCTTTGCTGACTAATGAGTGCTGGCTGTGTTGTACCTAATTCTCCCATCAATGTCATCCCATGGCAAAACTGTGGTACCAAATTTGACCATTTAACACACTGGGCTATTAATATTTGTGTCTACAGTGGGGCAAAAAGTATTTGGCAGCCACCAATTCTGCAAGTTGTCCAACTTAAAACAATGAGGGAGTATGTAATATTCATCATAGTTTCACTTCAACTGTGAGAGACAGAATGTAAAAAAAATAATCCAGGAAATCATATTGTATGATTTTTAAAGAATTAATTTGTATAATGGTGCAGAAATTAAGTATTTAGCTCCTACAAACTAGCAAAAATTCTGGCCCTCACAGACCTGTTACTTCTTCTTTAAGAAGCTCTTCTATCCTCCACTCATTATCTGTACTAAAGACACCTGTTTGAACTTGTTATCTGTATAATAGACACCTGTCCACACCTTCAAACAGTCAGACTCCAACCTCCACTATGGCCAAGACCAGAGAGCTGTCTAACGACACCAGAGACCAGATTGTACACCTGCATAAGACTGGGATGAGTTAATCTACAATAGGCAGCAGCTTGGTGAGAAGAGATAAACTGTTGGATCAATTATTAGAAAATGGAATAAATCAAAGATCACTGACAATCTCCCTCCACCTGGGGCTCCATGCAATATCTCAACTCATGGGGAAACAGCCCAGAACTACACTGAGGGAACTGGTCAATGACCTGAAAACAGCTGGGACCACAGTAACAAAGGTTACTACTAGTAACACACTATGTCATCATGGCTAAAAATCCTGCACATGTCCAGGCTCGTCTAAAGTTTGCCAGAGACCATCCAAATGATCCCGAGCAGGATTGGGAGAATGTCATGTGGTAAGATTAGACCAAAATGGAACTTCTTAGTATAAACACCACTTGCTGGGTTTTGAGGGGGAAGAATGCTCAGTCGCATCTAAAGAACACCATACCCACTGTGAAGCAAGGGGGTGGAAACATTATGCTTTGGGGCTGCTTTTCTGCAAAGAGGACAGGACGACTGATCCGTATTAAGGAAAGGACGAATGGAGCCATGTATTGTGAGATTTAGGGTAAAAACCTTCTTCCATCAGTAAGAGCACTGAATATGAAATGTGTCTGGATCTTCCAGCATGACAATGATCCCAAACACACCACCTGGGCAACAAAGGAGTGGCTATGAAAAAGCATTCTAAGAGTTCTGGAGTGTCTCCCAACATCAATGCAATAGAGAATCTGTGGAGGGAGTTGAATGCCCGTGTTGCCCAAACCATCACATCACTTTTTGATTGCCGGATAGCCCCAAAACATCACAGTGCTTGAAAAGATCTGCATGAAAGAATGAGCCAAAATACCAGCTACAGTGTGTGCAAACCTGCTGAAGACCTACAGGAAACGTTTGACCAACCAAGGTTACATTACAAAGTATTGAGGTGAACTTTTGTTGTTGATCAAATATTTATTTTCTGCACCATTATACAAATAAATTCTTTTAAAAAAATTTTCTTACATTCTGTCTCTCACAGTTGAAGTGAACCTATGATGAACATTACAGACCTCTCAGCAGCTGCCAAACTGTATGTTTTGGAAGAGTCGAGAAGTCGATTGATGCCCTAACCAACTTCATATCTCAAAATGCTGGAGAACTGGAAGATTTGCTGGACCTTTGATTGTTCTTCCCAAAAGTTTGGGCCAGACTGCGGTCCACTTCAGCAAGGCGTAGAAAGTAGACTCTAAGAATGTGCCATTAACTTTGATTAACATGCTTTTTAATAATGTAATTGCAAGGCCAACTTGTCAAGTGAGTCCTCCAGGCTGTTCTAAGCTATAAAGCTTTTTTATCAGCTGCTCCTTCATGGACGTCTTTGTCAGCTTTGAGGTGCACTGTTGGTGCAAAAGTGCTTGGCTTGCACGAAGTTTCGCCAAGAACAATAACGTCACGGCGAAGTGTTGATTGAATTTATTCTAGGGCTTCAAAACAAGGGGATGCCACCATGGCTGTCTCAGTGCCTCACCCTCTCTCGTTCTTCCAATGTTCCTGTTTTTTAATAGACCCCATTCACAGCATTTGAATAATAGGAAAAACAATCTTTTTTTCAGGGGATTGCGCTACTATCGCAAAATAGATTTCTTTAATCGTAACCGCCGGGGGGAACATTTTTAGAGTAGATGCTGATTTCATTTCCTACAAGTCCATAGTATCATAAATAAATTTGCATGCGGGGCGCATAAACAGGCGGCGTGAATTTATCACGTTTCAACTGTTGATCACGAGCGCCGGTTCAACGCTGGGTTGCCGAATGTGGGGGATGTTTTTTGAGCCTCGTGTTTGTTTGCCTCCCATTTGCAGATGTCTAATAGACCATAAGCGATGGAGTAATGACATTAAGGGTTGGGAAAAACCATAAAACTTAGGAGACACGCCGCAAAACAAACGGATGAATCAGATATTCAATTATAGGGACGAATTCAGAGCCAATGGCTTTCTTTTCTTCAGGGTTCTCAGAATGCCATGAGTATAAGTATGAGGCATGTCACCTAGCAAAGCGAAGCAGGATATGATATTCCGTTAGTGTGAAGCTTTTCCTTCTTTTCTTTTTTTTCCCCAGCTGTGTCTCACACCTACACACAGACACACATGCTCATTTCTGACAGGAGCTTCAGAAAGACACTCACAATGAAAATGTCAAGGCGCTCAAAAGGGAAGTTGCCCCACAATCACTCTATTGGGATCTATCCGGCGTTTCGACTGCGAGAATGAAAATGCACAGGAAGTGTAGAGCAATGTGTCAAAAGTAATGTTCAGCAGCACTCGTGATGGGTCCCCACCCTCTGTGGTTTGCTTGCTGAAGCCTTGCAGGTGCTCACGGTTCTTCGAACAGATCCTCACACTTTAGCGGGGGAATCTGAGCTTCTAATGCACTGCACTTCCAGGGCATCGGTGAGAATCCCCAAGCGAATATGATTATGGTAATCAAAGACAGTCAGCGGTGGAGGGCAGCATAACTGTCTTCATGAAGCCCGGTGTGGTCATGGGGTCAACCGTTCCTAACGGAATCATGAATCCCTGCTCTCTGCATTGTCTTCAGAGTCTACAGACAATGGGAGAGAGAGAGAGAGAGAGAGAGAGAGGCACAGCTGTCTCAGAGTTGACCCTGTTTTTGGAAGATGGGTTTGAACTTTGATGGTGCCACAGTCACCTATGGCTGGAAGTCCAATAGAACATAAATTGGCCCGTTTATCTTTGAGGATAGTGTGGACCTTCATCTTCCCCATCTCTCATTGTGATGCTTGGAGGAAGATCAATGTTTGCTTTCACCCTCACAGTGTTGGAGGAGCCTTAGCCACTAGGGGAACTAAAAAATGTTTTAACAGCAGCAGCAACAACAACAAAAATAGGATTTCTTTCTTAAAATAAAGAAGTTAAGTTCGATGAATGATATTAATTGAATTTATTACAAATCCCTTGGAGCAGCTTCTCATGCTGAGTTGAGTTTGTTAATTAAATTGTTTTGTTTTTAAATAAAAAGCATAATAAATGCAGAAAGTTTCTACCATGTACATTTCAAACCGTCACAATGAATAAATATTAGATGAATAATAATAATGATAAATATGTGATGGAGTATAATTAAAATATACACATATATACATACAGTCTTGTGCAAAGGTTTGGGCACCCCTTGATAAATAACACATTTTTGTGATTTTGTCATTGTAAAGATCAGTCTCTCTAGAACATGGAACAAAAATACACAATATATTCAGCAAACATTGATGCAAAGTTACTTTTTATGCCATGAATTGAACAAAAATAAAAAATAAAACATTATTATGGCACAGTGCAAAGGTTTGGGCACCCTAAGAGTTCCAAAGTCTCAGATTCTTTTTACAAGGTTTCAGACCTTAATCAGCTCATTAAATCTGATGCATGACAACAGCTGTCATTAGTAAATGTCAGCTGGTGCTAATATTAAAGCTTTACAAATACTCTGACTCTTCAAAACTTATGCACACACTTGTGGACACTCAACAACCAGGGGTTCCTCTAAGCAGCTGTGTAAAACTCTGAAAATGAAAGTTATTGATGCCCACAATGCAGGAGAAGACTACAAGAAGATAGCAAAGTGTTGTCAGACTGCAGTTTCCACAGTGAGAAATTAAGAGATGGCAGTTCAAGGGAACTGTGGAGATCAAGATAAGATCTGGAAAACTCTCCGAGAGAACTGCTCGTATGCTGGTCAGAAAGACAAATCAAAATCCCCATTTGACTGCAAAAAACCTGCAGGAAATTTTAGCAGATTCAGGAGTGGTGGTGCACCGTTCCACTTTGCAGCAATGCTTGTACAGACAAGACTCTCATGGAAGAGTCAGCAGAAGAAAACCTTACCTGTGTCCCCACCATAAAATCAAACGTCAGAAATGTGGAACAGAACATTTACAGAAGCCTTGAGCATTTTGGAAACAAGTGCTGTGGACTGATGAAGTGAGAATAGAAAGCTTTGACCACAATCAGTAAAGTCATGTTTGGAGAAAAAAAGGAGCAGCATTTCATAAAAAGAACACGTTGCCAACCATTAAGCATGGGGGTGGATCTATCATGCTTTGGGGTCGTGTTGCAGCCAGTGGCACAGGAAACATTGCACAGGTGGAGGGAAGAATGGATTCCACTAAATACCAGCAAATTCTGAAAGCAAACATCACTATAGCTATAGTTTAAAAGAGGATGAGCTTCTACAACAGGACAATGATCCTAAACATACCTCAAAATCCACCATGGACGACCTCAAGAGAAGCAAGCTGAAGGTATCAGTATTGCAGTACTGCTTCAAAAACGAACAGCTAAATATTTGAATACATTTAGCTACATATTACATAATGTGATGACATTCAAAATATTAGCCCATAGTCATCACTTTCTGTTGTAAAGAAGACTTAAAGAAAGTATTGCTTAATGTCATTGGTTAGAGGCTCATTTGCATATTACAGTCTTCTGAGATTTCAGTATCACAGATATATCATAATAATAACCAATAACAGATGACAATGTGCAGTCTGCAGTATCATGGCCGTTCCCCACGTTAGACGTATTGACTAAATATAAAATAATTTAACATAATCACCCACAACATTAGATCACTGACAAATAACACTGATCTCATTACAGTGCCACCTGGTGGGAAGCATTCAAAACCAAGTGAACAGTCAGTTCTTGAAAGAGATGTACTAGAAGCAGGAGCATAAGTATCTGAGCCACATTGATAGCTAGAGCACCTCTTGACAAGCAGGTCATGTTTACTGCTCCAGGTAGTTTTTAGTAGCTACCAAAATAAAACCACCAGCACAAGTGGTTAATCTGCCACAAGGTCATGAGCACCCAAAGCTCACTGATGGCCATGAGGTGTGAAGGTCTCAAAGAGGAGCTCAGAATGTTAATGCTGCACTGATAGACACACACATACAATCTACTAGGATCTACTCAATATTAGGCAGGTGGTGTTAATGTTATGGCTGAAGGAACGACTCTGGTGGCCACATTACAGCAGCTGGAAACAGTCATTGTCTCATGCTGAAGTTGGGTTATGCTGAAGTTCCCTTTGTGTGTGATTCGCCTAGTCTACACCAATGTGAGCGCGAACCCATCCTCTCCTTCATTTCTCTGGGTTCTTTTTTCTCCTTTTTTTCACCACAGAGAAAGAAACGCGTTTCCTACGCCGCGCTTCCTGTGACAGCATTCCTTTGTTTTCCAAACAGTTTCATTGTCTGTGAGTGGATGTGGGCCTTCAATGATGCTGAATGTTTTATGGCCGTGTTTTTCGGTGTGGGAGTGCCTCTTTTTATATATTTTTTGCAGTAGGAAGAGAAAGAGCGTATGTCCTGTGTTGATAAAGAATGATGAGAAAAGCGAGAAACAATAGCAACCATCAGTAAGCAACAGCAAGCAGAACAGATCCAACTTTCTGCAACAGAGTTTCTGGTTGCTTCCAGACCCACAGTCTCATTTTTTGGAACTGATGGTCTTACACACCCACTTCTACTTGATTCAAATGTGGTAGAAGCCACAAATGGGCAGGACAGTGGCTCCTCGCAGCTGCCTACAATTCCTTGAAGATACTGGTGCAAGACAGGTCAAGTTACTTTTGTTTCCTTAGAACATTACAAATGAGATTGTCTCAAAGCAGCTTTACAGAATCTAAGCTCCTGGTGAGTGACAGAAGCAAGGAAAATTCGCTAAGATAGAAAAAGAAACATTGTGAGGAACCAAGACTCAGAAGGCGAAGCTATACTCTTTTGGTTGACACCAGATAGTAAGAACAACCAAAAGAAACAATCTCAGTTCCTAGAAATCGGAACAAGAAGCCTGTAGCTTGGAGTAACAGATGCTGACCTCAAAGATGGGTGACCAACTCTTGGGAGACAAGAGGTGTAGCAGTTCCTACTGTACAGATAGACCATGATAACTGTTCTCTGAGTTTTCTTAACAGCTCTTAGAACCATTACATAAAGTTCCCCCTTAATTTGGTGTGCCCACACTGCAGGAACTAAAACGATTCTAGTTCACAGACTTTTTTTTATCTTCTACTTTTGCGCAAGAGGTACAACGAGTTATGTAACTGTTCAGTGATTGGTCCAGATGATAGTGTGTGGAGAGACAAATGTGTAAGGAGATTGGGGGAACACGAATGCTCTTGGGGACCGGGGCAGATGTGTATAGGGATTGCAGCTGCCATTTTTAAACAATCCATGTAAAAATTTCACCATGTAAACAACAGCTCTTAGCTTTAAAAACTGAGTAAAATAGGACAGATGGACGGACAGTGAGGTCTATGCTTTATTGAGCCAAAATACAACAGAGGAAATGCACCACGGTATAAACGTGTTTAAATGCTCAGATCATGGCATCTTCCATCTTCTCCTATGCGGTCGTTATACCAGCCATCAGCCCTTTAGGTGAACTGTCCTCAGGGGAAAAGTGCTAAAAGCACTTGTGATATTAGGTTTGAAAGCCTTTGTGTCCTGCCAGCTATCCAACAGTTAAGCCAAGACACTCCGAGGGTGGTCAGTGAGCTAAAGACAAAGTTGTAAAATTGGCTTATTGCCAGATAACTACACGAAATCTGCCCCATTCTCTGAAGTTGATGTGTAGGACTCCATGACGACCTCATGCTGCGATGGATATTTAACACCATGAAAGTGTGGAGGAGAGAAGAAGAAGGAGGTGGTGAACGTTCTACAGCAAATAAGCCCAGCCAAGGGGAATAGCTTGAGATAAAACTCCAGGTCAGTGGGCTAGTTAATGTTACAGAACTTCCTTAAAAATGCTTGTCAAGCTAATCTTTAGTAATTAGAAAGTCTGTGGTCAACCCTTAGGATAGAGCCATCCGTCACATCTGGGGTGTGTACGAGGGATTAGGGAATTCAAACCGTCTGTGGGAGCTTCTAGGTGGAATAGAGAGAATGGAGAGCTAAAGGGAATGGTTAACCGAGGTGTGCTAATTACTTCCCATGTGTAGCATAAGGGGGGGTATTTAATGGAACGGCCCCTCTACAGGAAATCAAAGGAGCACCAGTGGCGATGAAGGTGTAAATGTGCTTTACTGGCAGGACTCTTTCGATATTTCATCTCGCTGTTTTTGGCAGCTTTCTTTGTCAGTGTGTGTGTGTGTGTGTTTCTCTTGGATCCTGTCCATTTATCTGGCCACATTTTCAGAGGGATGTCAGAGGGATATCGACAGACAGCCCAATCTGGTGGCAAGTGCAGATATTGTACGCTGCACACATCCTGCTCATTCAGTTCTGGGAAATTGCTCTCTTTGAAAAAAGCCTGTCATTATTTTGTCACGCCGTGTCCCAAGTGACATTTACAGCAAATAAGTCCAGCGGCTAAAAGAAACAGGAAAGGCTACTGCGAAACTCATGGATGTGGGTCTTCTTGTGTTTTAAACACATCCTTACTAGAGGTATTTATTCTACAAACATTCGCTTGCTAAATGCCACGGTGCTGAAAACAGCAGCAACATAAGCTTAGAAACTAAAGCTCATTCATGTAGATGTTCTCAAAGCTTTCAGAAGAAACTAAGCGTCATTAATTGTAGTGTGGAACTCTAGGTGAGGTCTGTGCTTCATCTGTGTTAGTGAGGAGGGTTGACTTTCAATTGGTATAGTCAGACAACAGTGGGTGGTCAGTGATTTTGATTAGTGTCAGATGATTGTATTAGATGTGTGTTGGCTAGTAAAGGTCAGTGGTTATCAAAAGTGTTAGATGCCTGTTGATCAATAGTGGTCAGTGATTGTCAGATGTTTTATGATTGTTGGTCTGGAATGGTCAGTTGTTATCAGTAGTTTTAGATGCCTGTTGATCAATTGTGGTCAGTGATTGTCAGATGTTTTATGATTGTTGGTTTGTAATGGGCAGTTGTTGTCAGTAGTGTTAGACGCATGTTGATCAATTGTGGTCAGTTGTTGTCCAATGTTTTATTATTGTTAGTCTGGAATGGCCAGTGGTTGTCAGTAGTGTTAGATGCCTGTTGATCAACAGTGGTCAGTGATTGTCAGATGTTTTATGATTGTTAGTCTGAAATGGTTAGTTGTTGTCAGTAGTTTTAGATGTCTGTTGATCAACAGTGGTCAGTGATGGTTAGAATTTTTGTGATTGTTGGTTTGTAATGGTCAGTTGTTGTCAGTAGTGTTAGATGCATATTGATCAACAGTGGTAAGAGATTGTCAGTGGTTTAGAGACTTGTTGGTCTATAATAATCAATGTTTGTCAGTGGTTTAGAGACTTGTTGGTCTATAATAATCAATGTTTGTCAGTGGTTTAGAGACTTGTTGGTCTATAATAATCAATGTTTGTCAGTGGTGTTAGAGACTTGTTGGTCTATAAAAGTCCATGGTTATCAATAGTGTTAGATGTTTGTTGGTCTGTAATGATCAGATTTTGTCAGCTGAGTTAGATGTTAATCTGTCTGTGATGGTCAGAAATTGTCAGTACTGTAAGATGTCTGTAGGTAACGGTCAGGGATTGTCAGTGTTAGATGTTTTTGGTCAGTGATTGTTGTGTTAATTACTTTCCACCTGTAGCACAGGGCAGGTATTTTATAGGACAGTCCCGCTACAGGAAATCAAAGGAGCACCAGTGGCGATGGAGGTGTAAATGTGCTTTACTGGCAGGACTCTTTCGAAATTTCATCTCGCTGTTTTTGGCAGCTTTCTTTGTCAGAATTTGTGTGTGTGTGTGTGTGTGTGTGTGTGTGTGTTTCTTTTGTATCCTGTCCATTTATCTGGCCACATTTTCAGAGGGAAGTCAGAAAAGTCAGAGGCTTGTGGGTCTATAATAATAATTCTAGATGCTTGTTGGTCAGTGATTATCAGTAATGTTAAATGATTTTTGGTCTATAGTGGTCAATTGCGGTCAATAGTGTTAGATGTTTGTTGGTCTGTAATTGTCAGTGGTATTAGATGCATGTTGATGAGTAATGGTATATGATTGTCAGTAGTTTTAAATGTTAGTTGGTCTGCAGTGGTCAGTGGTTCTCAGTTGTGATAGATGTTTGTTGGTCTGCAGTGGTCAATGGTTGTCAGTAGTGATAGATGTTTGTTGATCTACAATGGTCAATGGTTGTCAGTAGTGATAGATGTTTGTTGGTCTGTAATAGTCAGTAGTATTACATGCATGTTGATGAGTAATGGTATATGATTGGCATTAGTGTTAGATGCTAGTTGGTCTGCAGTGGCCAGTGGTTCTCAGTAGTATGAGATGGTTGTTGAGTAATGGTCATTGATTGTCAGTAGTGTTAGATGCTTGTTGGTCTGTAACGCTCAGTGATTGTCAGTAGCATTAGATTTGTGTTGATCTGTGATGGTCAGTGATTGTCAGTAGTGTTAGATGCTTCTTGGTCTGTAATGGTCAGTGATTGTCAGTCATGTTAGAAACTTTAACTGTAATGATCAGTAGTGTTATATATTTGCTGGTCTGTAAGGGTCAGTAATGGTCAGTAGTGTTAGATACTTGTTTGTCTATAAAGGTCAGGAATTGTTAGTAGTGTTAGATGTTTGACGTTGTATTGGTCAGCAATTGCCAGCACTGTCAGATATTTGTTGGTCTTTAATGGTCAGCGATTGTCAGTAGTGATAGATGATTGTTGGTTTTTAATGGTCAGCGATTGTCAGTAGTGATAGATGATTGTTGGTCTGTAATGGTCAGCGATTGTCAGTAGTGATAGATGATTGTTGGTCTGTAATGATCAGCGATTGTCAGTAGTGATAGATGATTGTTGGTCTGTAATGGTCAGCGATTGTCAGTAGTGATAGATGATTGTTG
>JBBIGC010000029.1:2240202-2261218 GCA_037576955.1 Lepidarchus adonis
GTCCCCACCATTTTTTACTGTCATTCAATTTGTCCCCACAATTTTTATTGTCGTTAATTTTGTCCCCACCATTTTTTACTGTCATTCAATTTGTCCCCACAATTTTTATTGTCGTTAATTTTGTCCCCACCATTTTTTTTATTGTTGTTCATTGTGTCCCCATCGTTTTTATTGTCCTTCATTTTGTCCCCATCTTTTTTTACGGTCATTAATTTTGTCCCCAATATTTTTTTTTATCGTCGTTCATTTTGTTCCCACCATTTTTATTGTCGTTCAATTTGTCCCCACAATTTTTATTGTCCTTTATTTTGTTCCCACCAATTTTTTATTGTTGTTCAAAATCCCATGCGAAAACATCATTGTCGTCACACTACACCTCAATGTCAGACATGCTTTCATCACCGGTATCGCTTTTGGATGTTGCAGATGTTGTATAAAATTTAATATTTATTGTCAATCATTTTGTTCCCACCATTTTTTATTGTCCTTCATTTTGTCCCTACCATTTTTACTGTCATCCATTTTGTCCCCACCATTTTTTATTGTCATTCATTTTGTCCCCACCATTTTTTAATTGTTGTTTATTTTGTCCCCACCATTTTTATTGTCAATAATTTTGTCCCCAACATTTTGTATTGTCCTTCATTTTGTCCTCATAATTTTTTACTGTTGTGCATTTTGTCCCCAATATTTGTTTTATTGTTGTTCATTTTGTCCCAACCATTTTTACTGTCTTTTATTTTGTCCCCATCATTTTTATCATCATTCATTTTAGGCCCCCACCAATTTTTATTGTCATTCAATTTGTCCCCACCATTTTTTGTCCCAGTCTATTTCGTTCCAACCTCTTAATGTCATTGTCCAATTTATCCTCACCACTTTTTGGGTGTGGTCCTTTTGGATGTGGACTTTTTGTCATGGTCCCATTTGTCAGCATGACTTTTGAATAAGTAAAATTTTATTGGTACATAATGCCATTAAATAAAATAAGGTTACTGATACTAAATCACCCACTGATGGTGCACCTGTCCCGGTAAAAAGCCAAAATTAAATAAAAATAAGTCCATAAACAACAACAAAGCTTAAAGTCAGCCCAGTGAGAAAATGATGGTGTAATCTCAGAGCATAAGATCTATGTATTCTTATCAAAAAAATTTAATAAAAACACCACATGCCACATTTGACAGTGCATCATATATTGTTGCCTCCCTTACACATATGTCCCAACAAATGAGCGGTTAAAGAAGCCCCTCTGTAGGCAGTTACAGCAAAAAAAAACACTAAGATGTCTGCAACCACTGTACTGGAGAAGTCCAGTCCACAGGGACCTCATACCAGTTCAATTTCTTACTCCCTTCTACCTCTGAACACACCTGAGGCTGAGACCAAAAACTGCTGAAAGTTGATCAGGTGTGTTAGCAACTGGAAGAAAAGAAAAATGTGAAGTGACTGGGAGTCCCGGAGGAACGAGATGGGAAGCTCGGCACTAGAGCGATGGTACTGCTCAAAGAGTAAGACATAGAAGAAGTGGTAAGTAGTGGATCAGCTTCATGTGTTGCCTCTGTTGAAAGCAGTTTGGTGGGATCAGATAGACAAGAGAATGTTTCTCGCCCTCAAAGTTTGTCTGAAGAAGCACAGCTGTGCCAGGCTTCACAGGCACGTGCGGTGAATCCTAATGAGCGCTGCCTGTAATTCGTCAAACGGCTCTGTCAGAGGGAAAACAAAAGAGGAGCGTGCTCTGCTGTACGTGACAAAATGCCACTTTGTCAGCCGTCACACAGGAGGACTCTTAGTCAAAGGTGAGAAGCTTTTTTTTTTTTTAGAATAATTAGGTTGATAAGAATTTAGCCCTAATTTGGAATCTTTTTTCCACCATCAAACATGAAAATGCAACAATGAAATCCAAGACTGTCATTCAAAAAGCCATGAAAGACATCAATAGGTGATTGTTCTGAATTTAAAGTCATGTTTTAACAAAAGTTTATCTCCTTGGAGTACAATTATTTTAGACAATAAAACCTAAACTCCAGGCAAACTGCATCATTCAAGAACTAACAATTAGACATCGTCTTGGCATAAAAATAAAGATATCTTTTTGAAGCGCTTATTTTATTTGAAATTTGAATGGAATTCACTAATTACTAATTAATTTGTTTTTTTGGTGCATGTGTTTATTAACAGCTACTGCGGATGTTGTTCAGAATCTAAATTCGTTTATTGGGCAGGGTAGGTTTGCACACACAACAAATTTTTGTCCGCTGATGGTGTCTCTCTATTACATTCAAACCACAAGACTATGCAGATATAAGATAAAGACAAAATAGTACCATACAATACACATACGGTACAGTACAGAGTATATAATGTATATACAACCAGTGTGTGTATGTGTATTTATGTATACAGGGGGTCCTTGACTTATTATGGGGTTCCGTTCCTCATCGTGTGTCATAAGTTAAATTTTGATGTAAATCGAAACACCTTACATAAGCATCTACGTGTGTAATGCCCTGGAGCCATTCCTCTGTCAGTCCACCAGAGGGAGACATTTACCCACCTGAGGCTTTGTAATGCACTTTTCTGACCGTTTTATTAAAAGTACTTTCACTTTTCACACAAACAAAAAACAAAACAGGGTTTGGGGTATATATATATTTAAATTCCCCACTTGACCCCTGAGGGTGGTCTTTGCCCTCCAAGCTCGGGTCCTTTACCAGAGGCCTGAGAGCTTGAGGGTCCTGCGCAGCATCTTAGCTGTTCCTAGGACTGTGCGAGTTACAGGGAGTTCAACACATTCTTCTTAGCCATAGAAAACAGTGTAGGTGCTACAACAGTGCAGATAAGTGCTACAACTTTACTTTCTAAAAAGTGAAAACACATCTACATTATCATTAAGTGCTTATGAGTAATTCTAAACAGGCAGTAGGTACTACAGCATAATCAACATGGTCTGTTCATATGTACGAGTGCTAAAGAGTCCAGGACATTCTTCATTGTCATAAGTGCTTTAGCATCGTCTGGTGTTAAGTTCTTTAAGTGCTTCTTCACCTAAGAAAAAGCACAACACAAGTACCATATTAAATTATATTTTTGCAGGTAGTGCAGGTAGTATGAAAATAAGTTAGTATAAGTGAGAAACTGTCAGATCTAAAGATTGATATCATGATATTTGATTAGTCAAGGTTAAAGTAAACTTTATTGTTGGGTTTAAATGCTGAGGTGGTTGCGGGAACTTGATAATTCACTAAACTATACAATTCAAGTTCTCTGGAGTGAAATGTTCTCTCTCTCTCTCTCTCTCTCTCTCTCTCTCTCTCAGATTTCATGATTTTTCATTTTTACTCCATTAGATGTAGTAGCAGTAAGAAGAGAGCTCATCAGGGGAATTCGTACACACAGGTGCACGCGTGCTCTTAAAAATGGAAACCCTGAAGACCTGCCATCCAAATCTGGAAGTCCTCACCAGAGGTCTCATTAAATCTCCCCACCACAAAGGAATCAACAATATCATCTAGTTGCTCTTCAACCCAAACACTAGGGGATTTCTTCTAGCCTAGATGTATTACAGGACCCATACCCACGGGAGCCCATTCTTTCTTATAGAGTACACCTTACATATTGTAAGTAAATCTCTGTATGGTCACAAAGGACCTCCCTTGAGTCTTGGAACAGTGTACTGGGGGTGAACAAGGCTATAGCAAGAGCATCCCATTGATTTAAGCTGCGTATGAAAAGTAATGGCTGAAAAAATACAGGTTGTATATCACAGTGACCTACAGAGACAGGAGGTGGGTCTCATTTGGAGGGGCTACATGCAATGGAGGCTGTTTTTGTTGGCCACGTACGTCATGAGTGCAGTCCCATTTCGAAATAGCCTTGGAATTCGACTGTACAGTACGTGACCTTCATTTGATAGAACTGCAACTGTGAGATACTTGGTGGCCTTGATTATCCCACAGTCTTTTGTGGGTCAAATACCTTTAAATATTTCTTGGGAAAACTTTAGAAAAATGAAATCTTCTGCTATTTGTTATGGCCTGACATATCAGTATATTCAAACGGAATGTAATTTGTTCCTAATGTGAGGTTCCTATATAGGTCTTGGTAAGGACTTCATTTACAAACATGAACCCATGAGTGAAATGTTCTTTAGGCAAGTGGCTAAACACAAAATAGTTTATTTAACAATAATCCAACATGCCATGCCTGGGGGAGCTTCGGGGGGCACAGCCCCATCCTGAACCTTAATTGTCCACCACAGGCCCATTACGTGGAGGAAATGGTGGAAATGGAGTAAAATCTTGAATATTCTACGCAATGTTTTTTTTTTACTGAGAAATGGTCATTGGTATCACAATCAACACATTTTTCTAACAATATAATCGAATTCTAACAACAATCGAATGGGATGGCATTTAATGACATGAGTGGTTTTATTTAAGGAACAGGGATCCTGATCACATAAACAACACATTTGTGCATGTGTATCATGACTCAAACAGAGGAGGAGTCTGAGAACCTCAGAAAAAAGTTGTTGATGCTCATATAGCTAGAAAAGGTTACAAGATCATCTTAAAGGAGTTTGGATTCCACCAATCCACAGTCAGACAGATTGGTCAAAAGGTCAAAAATTAAAATGATGTATAGCACTCATATTACCTCACAGGGAAAATTTATGAAATATCAGTTAACTGTAAAATAACAATACAGGGGGTCCTTGACTTAGTCATACTCAGCTTTTTAAAAACAATTTGCATATTTAATATCATATATGGTAGTAGAATGCAGTTGAATGCCCACTAAATGTTTTATGGTAATAGATGAGCAGGAGATGTGTTTGTTTTATTCACAGATTGAATAAGAGTCATTGGAGGGTGAGATGGAGGGTTAATAGTGCACTGTGCTAAGGCACCGTCTGTGTTGTATGTCGAAACCAATAAAAAGAGCATTTCTATCTGGAGCAACGTTTCCTAAATGCTTTACTGTAATATGAGACGTTATATAATATATTATATAATAATTGCTGTTCAATAAACCTTTGCAGCATCATTACATTTACTTACAAAAAAAAATAAAAAATTTGTTATGTCATAGTCAGAGGATCTGAACCCTGATGTAATTCGAGGACCCCCTGTATTTTAATGGCAAATGTGCTTTTTTTTTTTTAGCTTTTTTATCCATCCATTTAACTCAACACTAATCCTTGATTTCCTGACACCTTATAAACTGGTTTTCTTCACATATTTATTGATTGAGTTTCCTTGTCCCATTTTGATTAGCAGTCCCAGTTAGTCCAACAATGAATCCATATTAATACCAAAAACTTTCTGCTCAAATCCATGCCCTCTAACTCATGACATGGCAATAATTTGAATGGATCAAGTTGGAGGTGCAGAATGAAAGACCCAAACAGAAATAGAGCCCTACATTCTGGAGGGTCCATTATCTCTTTTCTTCCATAGAAACCAACCATCTGCTCCTCTGTCCTTATGCCAGGCTTTCCATCAATGACATAATCTTCACCGGCAAGTGTACTGGGCTGTTTGCGGAAACAGCCGTGAAACTCCGTCAGCCTAAGCAAACAATCTGTAGTGAGATTAGTGCACCAAACCGGAAGAGAGCGCAAGTTTTCCAGCCACTCTGGATATGTCGACCAACCCTTCACACCCTGTGGCCTCACCCACATGGCTTTTCATATGAGCACCAGGTAAGAGCATCTGAATAGCCATAATAAATGGAAAATGAAAGTCAAAAGGTGAACAAGAGATCATGTTAGACATTATTTCTCCAGAGAAAAGACATAAAACGAGGCCTGCCCTTATGAATTTCTACAATGGCAACAATAGCCATTGTACCTATAACAAAAACTAAGACTATTCGCAACATTTTGTTCATTTTACAGTGTTGGTTGTCAAGCAACTATGGCATGAACACAAACCTTTGGGTGAAATACAAATGCTCGAGTGCAGAAAAATTGTGATTTTCCTCAGTGAACGTAATCCACATTACCAATCAGAGCGAAAGTTATAGAAATGTCACACACTGACTGTTACCTTTCTCTTCTCCAAGCATCATGTTATCTCTGTTTATAAGTCTCCCACCTCAGACACAGTGAGTCACTGCTCCAGCTCCATCGGCTCCATAAACTCACTCCTCAGCCTCATCAAGTGTGGAGCTCACATTTACAACAGCTCCTCAAACCGAGCCCCAGACGTCCTGAAGTAAGAGTCTCAGCTTCTGGGCTCAACATTAGGACCCCCATGCATTCTCAGTGAACTTCTGATAACAGGAGGCACCCAAAATTTCCCATTTTTCCCTTTTATTTTGTTAAAGAACAAGTGCCAGCTCATTATCACCGATCAGTTGCATTGTAATATGATTATTTTTTGTGAAACTTTTGCAAAATCATATTGTGCTTATAATACATATTGATACAATTGAATTGTTTTACATATTGTTACTTATGAAGTATACTTTTGCACCATTTATTAACCATTTAGATAAAGCAGTTTGTCCCATCATACGTGTAAATTAATACGTGTATCAGTCATACAATCAAACAACTGCTGCTATTACTAGAGAATAGGGATGTCCCGACATGTTTTGCAAGAGTCTTAATCTGAATAATTAATTATTAAATACTCTTCAAGTATGTTAACATTAATAAAATCCAATGTATATGCTTGACAATGGACAATTCTCGCAATGTCCGGCAAAATGACGTAGACACATATCTTGTCTATTCCCAAGTTCCCAGCATGTCTGTCTCCCTGTTTTGGAGAAACTGATGCACATACAACACAAATTGCTTTAAATTAAACGAGGAGTTAATCTATTGTGCGGTGTAAGAGGCCTTGTATCAATACTGGGCAAACATTATAACTCCAAATGTCTGTGGTAAAACTAATTGCAGTCATATCTGATAAAATACCTTGTAGGTAATCATCTTTGCCGTTTCACAGATCTCTCTCGCTCCATTGAAAGTGTCTTCCAGTGTGTGTTGCTTCGGTGCAGTCAGTTATCTGAGCAAAACTTACTGTATTCCATTGAGTATCTTCATCTAAGGTGTCATATCAAATTGATAGTATTTAATACAGCTCGGCTATTACCTCTGGACTGGACTGCTTTACTTTTTCCAGTTTAAAATATTTCTGCACTGCTGCAGGTCTTTACTTACAGCACATCCATGATGACTGACATATAAACCTGGGATTGGACGTAGGCTTGTTCATGCTTGCAATGCTTCTGATCAGTTAAAAATCTTTGAAATTGGTATTGGGACATCCCTACTAGAAAATGTTCATTACAAAAACCATTGGCCATCATTGTGAGTTATAATAGTTCAATCTCTGGTGGTGCTGCAAACAATGGTTAGGAACACAGGAGAGCATCATCCCCTTCATTTACTTCGGGAGGAGAAGAATGGCCCTCCATCAGCCAAAGTGGGCAATGGCTAGGTGACCTGGCAGAATTGACTATGATTGCCATATCATTCTCATTGCCCAACACAAAGTTATGTCTCCATCTCCCCCGCCCACCACACCTCAACAAATATAGACTTCACATAACCCAACACCGTCTATGCGTCCTCCAGCCATGGCTATGGTCATTTTTCAAGCTGATGTAACAGGTGGTCGGTGGTCTCCTGGAGGATCATTGTGTAAGCAGAAGATTGAAAAGGTTGACCTCGAACGAGCATGTGCTAGTCTTCACCTTCCATTTAAAAGTTTAAAGAACCTCCATGTTGAAGGTGCAGTACCAGTGTTAGGTTTTTCCTAGAGCTGCATTTGGACTCACTCAGCATGCGTTTGAAGAATGCACCTACATGATTTTGTAAAAGGTCTTGTAGTAAGTGGATCAATGTGTTTGTAGAGGCTCGGTACCGCACATAAGGAGCTGTATTGAGTTTCAGAAACTTACTGACCTCATAAACTCAGGAACAACCTAAGATATCTTCTTCGCCGAGGTTTTATAAGAACAGAGGTGGACCGCTGGGTCCTGTAGATTAGGAGGCAGTCTTGTACACTCAGCTAGGGAAGGGAGCTTGAGAGAAGCTCGGATGTTTGAGCAGCTCAAACATTTTCCTGCCATCTGTAATTGGCAGCTGTGAAGATTTGGAACGGAAGCCTCTTCGCCTTCCAAGCATGCAGGAGGGAGATTTGATAAGGTGAATGATTTATCTGCCTTACTGAACTTGTAACTCGCATATGCACACAGATTGCTTTTGTTTTTCACCCGGTGGTTGTAGACCAAATGGATGACGTCTGCTCTGCCTCCTCTTCCCTTGCCTGATCTTGGAACAATTTAAAATTTATGTTGATACCATCAAAAAGGCCTCGTAAAAAAAGATGGTCACGGTTATGAGGCATGGAGGCAAGTACTTACTTCTCAGACAATAGCGTTTATGCCATTTTATGAAATTTCACATAAATTCTCATTTTAAAAGTCAGTCTTTGTAGCCTCTTAAACTCACAAGTAATGCTTTGTTCAGTAACACTGCACTGGCATTGACATTTTCATTCTTTTGCAGTGAGCATAGTTCTTTCTATAAAAAAAAACTCGGTGCATGAATCGACATCTTGTCACAGTACTTCCAGTCTGCCAGTTCACCTTGCCAAACCAGGAGAGCTGAAAGACCTGTTATTTTAGAGTCTCTCCTCATAAGAAAGACTATTAAATGACTTTTCCAGTCACAGTATTTGCAGTATTGCCATTAAGTACAGCTTGCTAGCTGCTAGTCTCCTTCCATGAGCTACTTTGAAGATTTGAATGAGAAAAAAAAAACAAACTTTACAAAGCTGAAACAAGCAAATTCAATAATGATTTTAAATGTAAAGTATGATGCATACAAACAGAAATAGTTTATATTACTGTACCATCCAATAACGCACAAAACTTCGCTTGTGAATCGCCATGGAACTGAAGTGAAAGTGATTTTCTGTCATTGTGAACACACCACTGCACACACTGCACCACAACGAAATTTGTTCTCTGCATTTAACCCATCACTCGTGCACACATAAAAAACATAAAAAAGTTGTCTATCAAAAGGGGGTTCCGTCATTTAGACAGTTTGTCCAATCAGCATTCATCAACCCAGAGTCCTGCTCCACCCACTGCCCCATTGACTCTCAGAGATGCTGATTTCCCTGGAAGTGACAATTTTGCAGCATTTATCCAATAACCGTTCAGCTTCTCTGCAGTAAAAACAGCCACTTCATAGAATCCAGTGAAGCTGCGCTTCCAAACACGTTAATACACTTTGCTGCCACGGAAATATACGTGTAGCTGAATATGAATGAGCACCTCATGAAGTTAAACATTTTCCTAAAAGTAATAAAAATACTACAGTGCATATTTGATCATTTATTCTCTGACATGTTAGAGGAAGCAGAGCTTCCCTTGAATCTTAGCGCAGTCGCCACTGGCCGAGATGTACGCATTTCCTGCCTTTTGAGATGCCTCACTCTTGACAGTTGTCTCAATGTTAGAGCAGATATTTATATATGAATATGGGCTGAAACACTAAAGCTAAAGTTTAAAAAATTGGAAATAAATACTAAAAATACCAAATAATTACAAAAATCTTACTATTTTTGTCCATTTGTGACAGTGGTCATGGTGTCTCAGAGTAATAATCTGATAGTTTTCACTCTCCCAGTCCTATAGCATTGATGGAGACACTGGACATGACAAAAGTGGGGAAGAAATTTGGGGGGTGGGGGCAAAAAATACTTAGGAAAAGTTGTAGGCAAAAAAATTAAATTAAAAAGTAAATAAAAATAAACAAATTTAAATAAATACCACACTTACTAGCAAAACAAGTAAGAATAGAAGCTGAATCACAATGTTATAGACAAAAAAACAAAAAACAAAGAATGTTTCTAATTTGGT
This sequence comes from Lepidarchus adonis, assembly GCA_037576955.1. NCBI lineage: Eukaryota > Metazoa > Chordata > Actinopteri > Characiformes > Lepidarchidae > Lepidarchus > Lepidarchus adonis. The sequence goes on from JBBIGC010000029.1 coordinate 2,250,097, forward strand.
AGTTGGTGCAAAAAGCTACAGGCCAACCAAGTGCTTGCAACAACAGCCTTTTCCTCATGTCCTGCCATGAGGAAAACAACAGAGTACTTTCTGATACGAGCCCATTTAAGGTGATATGCAAATAGCAGCGTCCAGATAATTGGTATGTTCAGATGAAATTCAGGATCTGAGTCATTTTAGAGCATCTTGCATTAAATTTTTCCATTAACCAATGGGAAACACTCCAGTTTTTTTTTAGGACAAATCATGTTTCTGTACCACTTTCTCCTGCAACAAGCCCCCTTTTATTTCCACTGCGCCTTCTCTCCCTCTCTCCCATATGGATATACCACAGCGTCCACATTACTATAATTTCAGAAATGAAATGTAAAATGTATGGAACTTGCAATTTTTCTCTTTTTTCAGCCCAGCAATCGATGGGTAGAGAATTATAGCGCAGCCGAGCGAACGATTTTAATCTGGGACTAAGTATCCTACAGTGGATTAGTCTCCGACGCCTTCCTACCTCCAGCACTCTTCATGAAATATGGATAAGGCAGCGAGAGAGAGAGAGAGAAAGAGGGGGAGAGAAGATTATGAAAAATAAAGGCATTTTTCCTGCTCCGATAGGAGGGAAATGAAGGAGTTGGGAAGATAACAGACAGCTGGAGGTTTTCTCCTCTCCTTGGACTGCACAGTGGCGGCAGCCGAGGCTCCTGGCCCTCAGTTTGAGCGCTGGATTAATTAGGAGACCCCCCGCAATGGTACCATTCAACACTGCTATGCAGCCTCCTGGAGACAGGCTGCTCTGCTTTCTCTGAGAAATGTCACGCGGCCCGCTGTCACTGATGGCAAGAAAGGGATTTTAATGGGAGTGAAGAGGGAAAAAATATATAATAGATGTGAAGGAATCATTTGAATAAAGGAACATTAGAAAGGTGACATTGATACAACATTGATTTGTTCTCCCTTTGTCCCCAAAAGAGCTGGCATAGCTTCCTGCAAGAGGCAAGAAACATCAATGGAGACATCCAGATCCTTCACAGCTCAGCAAGCACATGCAAAGTCAAGGTTTTAGCCTTTAGGAAACTGTAAATGCCAAAAAAACAGTAATGAAATACTGCCACATTTGGTAAAGTTGCACTGCAATTGACCCTTCCATTCTTCAGCCACTGCTTGTCCAACCAAACAACAGTGGCTATGAAAAACTGCATTTGTGGGCGGAGCTTGGGAAGTCACTCCAATCTCAAGGCCCGTCACATAGAACGCTACATTTCGAGCATAAATGACCTTCCTCCTGCTGCGTGAGTGTGTATGCCGAGCCCAAGAGAAAAGCAGCAAGAGCAGCAGATTGAAGTCATTTGACCACCTACGTCAGGCCATCAATAGCCCGTCTGACAGACATTCAGTCTTTCCCACTGAGAAAGTTTTCAGACTGAGAAGAAGATGTATGATGCCAGAAGGAAAATGCGGCAGAAAGAAAAAGCTATGACAGCAATCAACTCCAGCAAAACCGAGGCAGCCCATTCTCTAGCAGGAATGCAGGAGGGGGAGACATATAATGTGCTTTAGAGGGTATGCAGGTTACATCACAGTCTCACTGAGTGGCAGAAAGGGGTAGTGGTAGTGCTCTCTCTGTGAAAGGGGCGGGACTTTGGAATTCACTTCCTGTGTATTTAAAATCTGTGACTGGATTCAGTATTTTTAAGAAACGAACAAAACTTTGACTCAAAAACAAAGCTGCAATCATGTTTAATATGTTACTTATATCTCTGTTGTATCTGCCTAAAACTGGATAGGTTGTTAGTATAATTGTTAAATTTTTTTACCATTATCATGTTAATTGTCGTATATTGGAGATACTGGTCATAAAAGCCAATCTAGGAACAAGTGCTGCAAATTAGCTCATGCTATAAGCACCATGATGCATGGGACTGCTGCTTTGTTCAATGTTATTATGTATCTATCCCTATCAAATAAACTTAATAAAAATAAAAATAAATAAAGACTAACAGTGAGTGACAGCATTAGCTTGACATCACATGCCATAAAAACTTGGGAAAAAATGGGAAAGAGCGCTTGTGATTGTAGGACCAACAAAAAGGAGAGAAACCTTTTGTAGACCAAAGAAAAGCAAGAAGGTCATAGAAAGAAGAAAACTGAAGGCAGTTGGGTTCTACAGCAATACAGCAACTACTCAACAACCAATGGGACACATGTACATGTACCTGATTTTGATGGGTAAGCCCTTTCCTGTTCCAGTGTGACTCTGCCTCCTTTTAACGAAACACTGTCCATGAAGACACGTCGTGATACCTCGTCCACTCGTAGCCGGGCATTTCTGAAAACAAAGATTTTGTGGAAATAAGTGTCCACACGTACTGTAAATGCTAAAAATAATGTCAAACACAATCAAAAATATGGCGAAGGAAGAGGTGGTGATATAACTGCAAACTGTTTAGCAATCTTGGCCAGTTTGAAGCCTTGGCTGAGGGAAGGATATAAGCAAACATGGTGCACAGTGTGACGTCAAAGGAGATGAAGTTGCACAGTTTTAAAATCTTTATATTCCTTGTCTACAAATGAAATCTGTTTCCAGTTATCAAAAAATGCTGTTTAAGTGTGGACAGAAGGCCAAAATGCACAGAAAAAGCAACGTTTTCAAAAAACAAGCATCTGTGGATAGGGCCTGAGTTTGGAACCCGAGTGGCCTGATGACCCACATGTGCCTGCATACTGTTTCAACTGAATGGACCCAGATTTCCACAGACACACTCCAAACTCTTATGGAATCTTCCAGAAGAGTGAAAGCTGTTATAGCTGCAAAGGGAGTCCACTCCACATAATTGACCATTGACTGGGAAACTCAAACGGTCACATACTTGTGTCTCTGTTTCCTGTTTGAAATTGTTTAACATCTGGGGATGGGGCAGACCCCTCACAGGTGTTGCCCCAGCTCCCCCCAACACCTTTAATAAGTAAATTAATTAAAAGTGGTAGAAAGTGGAATCGGTGAGAAACATTGTTGTCCATCCATGCCCCATGAAGCGAGTGCGGTGATTACAATTAGAGGCGGTATTGTCTTTAGGGAAAGTACAGCTGTGAGGATGTGGGATCGATCTGGGGGGGTGGGGGGTATTGAAGGAATAAAATGTCTACACGACGAGGAGGATGATAATCACTGCAATCAGCCTGCCATTATACAGCTAATTCTGATTTTCGGAAAAGGTTCTCGAGCTCCCTACTGCAGCGCTCCTGCATATTAACGTGTTTTTCCTTCGAAATCGCAGAGCAGGTAATTTCATTTAATGCTTCGGAAAGGGGAAAAACACAGCAGCGTAAACAAGCGTGCTGGGCAGTTGACACGGCCTAACCGATTACAAAACAGCTCCCTGCAAGTACGCCGACTTTCTCCAGACGCGTGGCAGGAGACAAAAACGGGGGGACGGAAATGGCCACAGCTGGAGCAATGAATACTAATAAGGAGCGCCAACCTGTATATCAGGGCATCCCATCGCAGCATGGGTCAAATAATGTTGTCCCAATGATAAAGCACACACTGGAAGTAGCCCTCGTATCTCTCCTCTACTGAGTAATGGCTGAGCACTCGGTGCACATTCATAAGCGTGCTGCCGCACTCCAGCCTATATTTGGCGCCGTTCACCCACACAAAGCTCCTCATTCCCAGCCGGTGCATCTGTTGAATTGTTTGCCATGGCCATTTGCAAATGTTTCCAGTTTCCACATATACTAGTCCTGGATCAAATGCCTGGAGAAAGAAATAAAGCCAAATTGCAGTAATTTCACCCGCCACGTATTGAACAATTTAATCCTCGTTCCAACAACAGAAAAAACCTGTAATTAGCAAAGTCCAAAAATTATAGATGTTAATCTGATGTTTGTTAGTGTGAACAATTAGTCACTTAAACAGCTAAGAAAAAAGTGCTGTGCGTCATTAGTTCAATTCATTACTGCGCACACTTTATTTTACGCTCACTTGAGTCGATGTGGGGAAAGCTCATTTGGAAGAGCAGAAGAACAGGTCTCTAATGAGATGTTCCAAGAAATCCCACCTCCTGCACTATATTCACACTGCTTCCTGCATGGGGATTCCAGAGTCATGCCTCCTCTGCCCAAACATGGAGGTACTGTAGGACCTGGAAAGTCTACAAAGATTTCACTTTGGCATAATGGAAGCTGTTTATTCACAGGGACCTCCACTGGCTTCTTCTCCATTGGCTGATTGACTGGCATCATCTTGAACTTGGTGGCTATAATAACAGCCAAGCTGTGTTGCTACATGATAATCCATTAGTATTGATGTAAAACCCAAGAGACAAGAAAAAAAATACATAGCGTATATCAAAATTGTTACAATTTTCAGGGCTTTCTAATTGTCTGAGGGAAGTTGATTAAAATAATGAAATCTAATTGCAAAGAAAATAAATGCAATTAAATTGCAAGTGAAATACTGACTAAACAATCAATCAATCAACCAATCAATCAAACAAACAAATAAATTAATTAACACAAATGATGACAGTTAGATATTTCCCTAAATAATTCTGAACTAAAAGATACTGAAACCTCATTTGAAAAAGAACATAATTGCAATGAAACTAATTAAAATACAAATACAAAGCAAATTAACAATAAAACATACAAAATTTTGATTACAATTATACTTTTCCAAAATTAACTAGCACCAATAGAGACTTAAACCTCATTTGTAAAAAAAAAAAAAAAAAAATCAAGCAGAAAAAACAAAAGGCAGTTTAAAATGGAAGACTATGGAGAAACATACTGTTAGGAATGATGAGCGCTATCATTTTGGTTAGCAGAGTATAGTGGACCAGTATAGTGGTAGATTGCTCATGACTAGTTGATCCTAGTACAGTAGGTGAAACTGGATTCCACAAGAAATATCTGGTACAGGAAATTGATCACCTGAAAGTTCCACGGCTCAGGTGCAGTGGCTCAGAACTTCACCTGCCAGGATAAGAAGCCTCCACATCATCAGGAGAAGATGTTCGTATAGATACTAACTCGAGCTCAAAGCGGCCTGATAACATTTCTAGTTGTAGGCTGAGTAAGTAACTAAATATCCATTTAAAACAAAGGTTCTTGTAGAAAAGTGTCAGAACACTATTAAGAGGGTGGTTTTAATGTTATGGTCGTGCAAAACATGAGCGCTCTAACAAAGCCAGTTTATTACCAAAACCATGGAGAGATATGAATCTTAAGATTATGGCCTGCAATGAAATGAGCTTACAGCGTACAATGATTGTAAATGAACTCATAATGTTGGTTTTAAACCCCCAGTCAGGAATCATTACATTACCTCAATGGCTGTTCTTAAACAAAGCTGTTAAATATGTCTAACAGCAGTGGACACGGTTTATACAGCCCCCTATAGATTATGTACGGATGCCAATACTGATGAAAATCTGCCGATTATCTACAGCTTTTGGGTTTGGGGTCTTAGGTTCAGAAGTGAAGAGGAATGCAAAGTAGCTTAAACTACAATCCTCTTTAAAAAAGGTGCAGAATTCTTTGAGCAAGGCCTTTTAGCACACTAAAGAAGGAATATCATGGTTAGAACTTTTTAAGGTCTAAAGAACCTTCAGATAATATTCCCAACCAATCCAAGGGTCCTTCCAAGAACCTCGTCATTACGTGGAGGAGATTTAAACTCCTAAGACTCATCAAAGTCATACGTCTTTTACAACTTTGGTTCCATTGAGAGCCATTGATAAGAAGGTACTTTAGGGAACTAAAATGGTTCTTGGCAAGGTTTAGGGTTAGGTTTAGGTTCGGAGGTGAAAAGGAATCTTTAAATGGTGCAACAAAGGATTCTTTGAGAAGGAAAATGTATATGCAGTAAAAAAGTTAATGTATGTGTAGAAGGACCTTCAGAATATTCCCTACTGATTTAAGGGTTTTCAAAGAACCTCGTCATTATGTGAAGGGTCTTCAAATTCCAAGGTTCCTCAAACTCTTACTACAATGGATCTTTAAAGAGACAGCAATAAGAAGGTTCCATAGGAATTAAAAAAAGGTTCTTTCCATCCTGCACTTTGTAATGACTGTAATGAACTGAAATGCTGATATCACTGATTGGCCTCTTAGTGTAATATAACCATTGACAAGAAAATCCAGTTGAAGGGTTGAAGTCTTCTGGCCTTTGGTCAGGTTTCAAACATGGCTCTTTCCTTAAAAGGTTCTTTAAACTTTTGGGGAAAAAATGTTCTAGGGAATTTATCCAAACAAGCTATACACTTTTAGCAAAATGGATACATTTAATAAAAAGAAGCTTTAACTGTCTAAAGGTCAAAAAGGCCACTCTTATGTTAAACAACTAAAAAAAGAATTAAAAAATAAAAGGAGAATCAAGAATAGAACTTGTGCAACATGAGCAATATTTCCTTTGTTTTTAATCCATTTTGAATGTATTATCCTGGCATTAGAGTTTAGGCCATGACAGGGAGCATCTTGCCAACTGATGAATTTGGGGATTTTATCATCTAAAAAACAAACAAACAAACAAAAAGGAAATCAGACATTTCCAATCAGACTCCAATCAACTTGTGCTATACTTAGCAAGTTCTGTTGCTAAATTATGAGACATTGTGAGTCCATCACATTGGCAATAAAATTATAACAAGTTATGAAGAGTATAGAGCCCAGGCTGTTTTTTTGGACAAGACACAATAACAAAACACCCAATCAGGACAAAGGTTATTTACATACTATAGTCTTAAAGATTAAAAGACAAACTGTTTAATTCTAAGAGACAAATGGAGACTGGAAAATGGTCATTAATAATTTAAGTGTAAGAGGTCGTCCTGTGTGTTCTATGTGCTTTTATGTTGAAGTGTCTGACCATGTGTTTGTGCTGCCCTTGTGTCACGTGTCCTTGTCATGTGGTGTCCCAGGTGTTGCTCGTTGTCCCAGTGTATTTAGGTTCTGTGTGTTTCCGTCATGGATGTGGGTTATTGTCAAAGTGTGATGCTGTGTCTGTTTGAGTGTGCTTCGTTTTATGTGTATAGAATTCGGAGTTTAAATAAACTCTGTTTATTTTGGAAAACCAAGTCTGAACCTGAAAGTCAAGTTCTGAATTCCCTACAGTCGTTACATTAAGATTATTAAAGATTTATTGTCCCAAGTCCCAATTTCTTGGGTTTAAATTACATATACAGTTACACTAATTTTCCAGCTAGAAATTAAGCCTAGTCCTGAGCTCCACAAGATCAATAATGACAATATTCTGCTGGAAGGAAAATACAGTTCATGCCTAGACTTAATTCCAGGGTGGGGAAACTTGGTCTAAACTGTTTTATCAGCACTAGGCTAAGTCTGTACAGAGACCATTATGAAATGTGCCCAGTGTTTTCCCATGCAGGAGTAAATTGGGCCATATCAAAGGACCTACAGAGCTTAGACACAACAGAGAAGGAGGTTTGAAGTAAATAAAAGGGTCATCAAGCGCCATTTGCCGCATGAAAATTCATTGCTGTCCATTTGTGTGCATTAAAAAAGATTGCCCTTGATGAGAACGTACACAACTCTGCCTCTCTGGCCCCCCCAGCTGTGACCACAAGTCCCACGACCTTAATTAGTTGTGCTCATGGACTCCCATGAACCCGTTAATATGACTTTAAAGCATATCCATTTCATTTTCCGCCATTTGTCTCCTCCTGCATTCCTCTAATGACATGCTAAGCAGGACTGGGCTGAGGGAAAGAGACAGAGGGAGAGAGAGAGAGAGAGAGATAGCCAGAGATAGGTGAAAGATAGAAAGAAAAGCAGGGGGAGACAGAAGAGAAGAGATGATGTGGCCCTAATGGCCAGGGCAGAAAACCCCGTGACCACTGATGTGCTCACTGCTCTTTTTTCACTCTGCAATTAAGTCACCACAGCTTTTTTTCCTCCATCCTTCTCTGCATTTTTCTTTTTTAACTGCATTAGCATTCTTCTGAACATTCTAATGCCTCATCAAGGATAAATGTTAATCAGATTTGTGTATAAACTGGGTCTCAACTATAGTGCACTATTTATGAGGACTAAATGCATGACACTCTGATTTTCTAAAATATTAACGTCCAGTTCCTCTGAACTTGTGTAATAGAGAGACATGTATAAAGGAACATAATTTTAGAGGAATGTATCATCTGCCACGAACCCAAGGCTAAACAGTATATATTTTTTAGTTTTAAGTTAACAATGTCAAAATGTTTGAAATCATTTGTAGTCTTTATAACACTATGTCGTGTCCAAGGAGAAACAGATTGTGTTTGTATAATTCAGTGGTTGAGAATCATTTTAAATGTTCTGTGAGGGAGCCTGTAGAGACTTGTTGGATGTCTGGTACCTAACACTACCACTGTGAATGATTCTGACACAGTAAATGACCATACAATGATGCATTATGCCCTGAATGAATCTGATAATGTTGTGAATATTCAAGTGTTGAAAAATGTATGAAGTTTGCCTTTAGGTTCAGTTTCAGTACCATGGACAGCTGCCCATATGTTGCCTTTAAACCAGTGACACTACGCTCGTGAAGACAAACACTGTTCACTGACAGCTTGAGTGCTGTACATACCAGAACCTCAGTAACAATGCATGATGTTTAGATCTAACCCTTCATGACAATCTGTCAACCATTGGTTCACAATCCGGAAGCTGTGGACCCCTGGGAGACATTTAAGGGGCTGTGGGAAAATATCAAAAGTTGTATCTCTATTTAATTTTCAATTTGTCACTTTGTTACATCTGTTTGCCTACATTAAAATGTGTTTTTAAAGGTAATATTTAAGATACATGCCATGCAATCACATATTACAGTCATGCAGTGGCCACTCATGAAGTTATATGTCCTATCAATTCTCAGACTTTTGTAGTCTCTGGCCCCTGTTGTGGATAGAAATTGGTTTCTTGCTGCACTTCCACCCTCAATCACCACCTCACCCACCAAATGCTTTTCTGAGAACATTTTATAGTGTTTGCTGCTATCATAGACCTTCTCATGCATACAACGTGGCTGTTCTGTGATATTACTCAGTATTGCTTAAGTAGGGGGTGGATAACCATGTAATTGGCAGGAATGTACATCAAATGTAATCACTTTTTAAAAGCTATAATCAAATAAAGAAGATCTGCTGAGGGGAACCAAGACTTAAAATACCAGAGATCCCAAGATAATGAGGAAAAACACTGAGAGGAACCAAGACTTAAAAGAACAAGCCGTCCAAGAGTAAGAGGAAGAACCAATGTCAAAAACAAATACTCATACATTTAAGAAAATCAATCATTAATGAATAGTTTGAGAACAATTCTGACAGAACAGTGGCCTGTCTCTTGTATGAGATGGTCAATTCTTGTATGAGATGGTCAATTACAGTTGCATAGAACACTAGCAAACAGAGAAGTTTCTAGTTCTAGACACAGGGACGAGTGGAGGGCACTATACTACACCTACAAAGTTTGGGAATTGCAGCTTTGAACAAAAGTTTTAAAAAACTGTGATAAGAAGTGACTTGAAAGGTTTTTTTCAGCATGTACATGAAAAAAAAATATAAATAAAAATAAATAAAATATATATAGTACTAATTCATCTGTTTTAAAAAAAATATATAGATATATGTATATAAAGCAGATGCATTAGTACTTGTGAGTCAGGCACCAGATGGGCCGATAGATTCATTTGACATTAAAGTGAAAACTGAAGCATGAATGCTGGACGACTTCAGTCAGATAAACTGTTTAACTTGCATCTGTGAAATCACAAAGGCTCTGAAAATGGAAAAATACTGAGCGCTTCATAGAAAAGTCTTTCGGTTCTCCCTAAACTTTGACAGCTTCAGGTCATGTAATTGTTTGCCAGGTCCCTTCTGAGGCTGTGTGTGTGGGGGGGCTTTACTGATTACATGCCTAACGGATCTCACATCCTCGAGCCAGATGTTTACACAGCCCTTCACAGTCGTCATCTGAATTGCCAGATTGCAGGAATTAATTGAAAATAACACACACACACACAAAACTACATTTATGTTCCCAGACTGACTCAATCGAGAAGAGTTTCTCACGGTCTGGTTACCAGGTAACAGAGGTTTGACAGCTGTCCAATCAAAATCTGAAACCTGTCTGTGTACATAGGAACCTCTCATGCCAATCCGGCAGTAATGAATAACGGTTACCATCCAAATCAAGCAAAGTGGCTAATAAAATCGGAATATTCCACTGAACAGTGAATTCAGATGACGATGCTTGAATCAAAACCACGCAAGATGAAGGCGGTAATGAATGTGACATTATTTTACATCTTCATCTCAGGATCTATCAAGGTGAGTAATGGAACTCAGTCAAGCATCAAACAAGCGCATATTTCCAATCTAGTTTTGGATACAAAAACCAGCCTGAGCCAGTGCAGTCGAAATGCTTTACATGTGATTTATTCCATGTTATTGTCCATATAATCTCCAGAGCAGATGGATGGTTTGGGGGGTATCTGCCTAATTTTAAGAAAGTCATTCAAAGTGGTCCGAGAGATCAATTTAGCAAGATTCGTTTCAATGGAACCAGTTATTTGAAATACTTGAAAGTTAATCTGCAGAAAGTTATTGCATCATATGGTTATGAATATGCTGCCTGGTACTTGAGGATGATTTTGAGAATGATGGATGAATTCATGCAAAGTGCTGTGAAGCAAAATTGTCTTTAAACAAACTTAGTAGACATTGTGGGCTCACTGATCATTATGGGTTGTATATAATTTGGCCATGTTTAAACTGAAGGAAGAATGGCCTCTGGTTCCGTTTAATCCTTTAGAATGTCCTTAATCACTTTTCACAAATATCTGAAAATGTCTCTTTAAAATGTCATATATACACCCAAACTTTAAAGTCACATTCTTGGAGTTGACGTGCTGGAAGCAGGAAAAAGTGTCTGAGCATCTCCATAATGGTAGTTCCAGGTGTGCAGTGTTCCAGGTGTGCAGTGTTCCAGGTGGTAACATAATGTATATTTATTTGAGTTTAAAATAGAATAAATCTAATATTATATATATATATATATATATATATATATATACAGGTCCTTCTCAAAAAATTAGCATATTGTGATAAAGTTCATTATTTTCTGC
>JBBIGC010000029.1:2286518-2301487 GCA_037576955.1 Lepidarchus adonis
CCTGATGTCCTACATGTCTCAGGATTGTTTAGGCATGGAGGAGTGCCTCAGTCTTCCGCCTCCCTCACACTGTGAAAAAGGCCTGAACTGCCCCTGGCTGAAGGAGCCACTGTCCCAGAGAGAGTCACTAATAAATAGCAGTGCAGGACAATGGCCTATTTCCCCTGCAGATGCATCAGTCACAGCACAGCAGAGCACACAGGACCCCAAATCTCAGCAGTCTAACTGCTACTGCCACGCTGCACACCCCAGCCGTACAGATGGCGATGCATCGACCTCGGGGTGGCAATTCAACGGCATGGCTTTTAGAATCTTAAGTCACTTTTTTGCTACTTGACTCTACTGACGTATGTTATTATCCATCAGGTAAATCCACTAATGTACTGTAGGTTTGCATGTGTGTTTAAAAAAATAAATCCATAGTAATCCATAATTCATCTACTGGCTCCAGTCTTGCTCATTTCTCTATCCTCCAGAGCACATGTGGATCAAATGTGAACATTTTAGGCGCTTTCATTCATTTATTTCACTTATTCTTTCATCTGTATAAGTGTGAATGCAAACAAAGCAACGGAGCTCCTTAGCAACCACGAGTTAACAGATTTTAAACATGATTTGTGAGTTGAGTGGGTAGAAACAGCATGGAAAATACATAGACGCACCTAAAATGTTCACCAAAGCATCATTTTCCTCATGAAACCTACCTACTCATTGATTGATAAACAATAGCTCAGACTTAGAAAATCAATAACCAGTCGCTTACCTTCTCATTTCTGAAATGGTGCACTGACTCAAACGCTCATTTGTTTCAAAGCTGACTCGATTCTTTAAACAATTTGAACAAATATTTAACTCAGTGATGTTTGTAGAGTGATCAGGACTGATTCCTGGTGAAAACTCATGAGGTGTTTCACAATTGTCCACAATTTTGCCAGAATCTACTCAACTGTGGTGTAGATACCAAAACTACATGAACTACAAAAATACTTCTGACTGCTGATTGGTCAAAAAGTTGTTGCACCATCACAATGCCATGTCATAACACAGTATTCATATTCTGCTTTGTTTGTTGTGTGGATAATAATTTCATACAGTTTCTTGTGGCCCCACCAACTACATTGACCACATTGGAAAATGAATAGTACTAAAAAGCAATTAGAGTTCAAGTAAGTCAAATTGAAATTATTACGTAGAAAGGGACTCTATTTTTAAGAAATTATGCTCCAGAATAAAAATGATTGGCTAGCGCTGTCATAATAATACTTATGACTGCATAATGTATAATATTTCAATACTACGTTGCTTTACACAAAGTAACCTTTAATAATAATAATGTAATTAATGTATCCTGTAAAGAAATCGAGTTAAACATTATAATTATCCTTGCATTTACTATTTAATGACAGATGATATATGGATCTGTTTAGGTGATGTTGAACAGGGAAAACATGCGCACAATGACCCATGTCCAGCTACACCCATATGGACCCATGTCCAGAGTTATTGTGACATCCCCCAGGTAACCAGAATTTAATCAATAATCAGTATTGGGCATCTAGCATGTGCAGTTTATAACAGGTCATTAACATTATTCACTTCATATATTAGTAGCTCATAAGTAGTTGTATGGCCCATGCTTTCACTGGCCTTTGGGTATGTACTGCCAACTGGTCAGGAAACGTGTCATGAGATGGACTGGTGACATGTCCAAGGTGTTTCTCCATGTTTTGCCCTTTGAACGCTGAGCTCCATTACCCCCACAACCCTAGCTACAATCAGATAATGGATGGATGGAACTTGTCAGTCATGTGGCGGGTGGTGTTGCAGTTATAATTGGCTGTTGATGCTAACTTGACATTGTATTTGCCATGCATTTTAGCCTTATTCAGTGTAAGAGCTGAGTTCAGTTAGATTACAGACAGGAAGACAGAAATCTGCCTCAGTCTGGTTACAGGCAAAGCAAGAACATTTCCAGTCCATGCTAATTATGAACTCCTTGATCTGAATGTATTAGTGTGGATTCTGGTCCTTCACAGCTGGACTAGAACTAGCGGTCAACTCAAAGAGTATATTTTTATCCACACTTTAGTCTCATTTATAGATAACATTGTGTTTTACAGTGTCAGAAACTATATAAACATGAACATGTGTGAGGATTCAGTCATGCAATTTGCCCTATGCTAATTGCTAAGCCATATGCTTTCACTACTTGACAGCTACATGAGTCATGTGACAATAAGCATGTAAAAAAGTTTGTGTCTCATCATTTCTTGTAAAATCCAGACCCAGTCTCCACTTGAAACTAGTCTGACCATTAAAAAAATCATGTTTATTTATATATGCTGTTTTCCTTCTTTGGAAGTCTATGTCTGTTTTCTATATGATTTAAAACTGGTGTGACTGGAGTGAGATGTTCTGGTGGTTTGAGTAAAACTGTGAATTTGTTTTACATATATTTACAGTGTGTATCCATCAATTCACCAACACTTATCCAATGTTACACCACCTAAAACACTAATCTGAACCCCAGGTTATAGTCATTAGCATGTAGCTTTGAAGCTAGTTTTACACCTGCAGCAATGCATCAAGAGTGTCAACATGAAACACAAATCTTATGTAAATTTGTACAGGAGAAACATTTACTACTGAAGCAATTAATAAATATGCAATAAGCCATTAGATGAATTGAATGTGTCACACGTTTAACTGATTATTGTGCAATGCCCTGTTGTACAAAAAGAAATTGTCTAGGCCAATCCTGAACGGCTGGTAACCAGTCAAGTGGGTTTTTTTTTGCCCAAAAACATGTTTCCTCTGATTTGTTCATTTGCCAGGTTTAGTAAGTGAATTGGAAGAGAGGAACTAACAAAGTGTGCTGGACACCCGCCCAACCCTGGTCTAGAGGAACCGACTGTACATTTCAGGGTCAATCTAAATTGATGAATATAAAAACAAAGGTACATTTTAGAGAACTGACGAGGCCTGCAAAACCATTTTGGCATTGGTCAGTAGCTCAGCCAATAAACTTAGCAATGTGTTGGAAAGATGGAGCAATATTACAACACTGTCAAACTTAAAGGAAATATAATGTCCCATAAAGTTCGTAAATGGCAAATCTATCATAGATTTAAGATTTAATAGATTTTTATTGTCAATACAGCAATATACACAGTGTATTGAAATGCCATTTCACACAGCCCCCCACCCTGGTGCATTTGTAAAGGAAAATAAAATATAACAATATGTACAAATGTACAAAGGGATACAGATACTTAAATAAAAAAATACAAAAATACTCAAAAACAACTATACCTATATTTTAAAACGAAAAGGAGATATAAAGAAAATAAATCTATATTTGTACAGTTACACAGAAGGACATAAGACATATTGACTAAGCACAGCAAGTGACAGCTAGTGGTTTCATCCATCAAAATGCATCACCATCCCTACTCATCTTGCACTGGAGTTGCTTTTAATTTGTTTTATTAAATGCTTAATGATGTTACAGACTGTATAAACCAATCTGCCAAAAAAGAAAAGAAAAAGAAAAAAACCATGAGAGTTTAATATCGGGTCAGTGTGCATCACCTGCGGAAAGTGCCGGAGCTTCTCTGGCGATAGCTTAATTACTTGTTGAAGATGCTACATTCAGTTTATGATGCAACTTTCACACCTTCTTATCCTGCGCTTCACAACCTTCATTAGAGCCACTCTGAGCTTGGCCATGACAGTCGTTTTAAGAATCCTCTGGGTTGTAAATGTGGGTAATGAGATATAATCACCTTTAGTGAATTAAAAAGATCACTTTTTCCCAATTAAAGAAAAAAGGTGTGCAGTGCAGGCCATGCATCATTTTATTACTGTATATCTTACAATAGTAACCCGGGCGATTTTTTAAAAAATGATTTGGACGTCCGGGCGTTTAATAGAGACAGGTGTTTAATGGAGACGGGCTGTAATTCTTCTTCACAGACGGAATGGTGATGGTATTTACAGCACAAATGTTGTGCAGCTTCTTTGCTTTAAAAAAAAATTGCCGTTTCCATTGCTCACACTGCAGTTAGCAGTTGTTGTGAGAGAGCGCGAGCTAACGGCAGCTAATTTAAGGAGTAAAAGAGCACGACCGCTACAGAGTGAGAGTCAGGAAAGAGTAACTTTGTGCTGAATGGAACTAATAGGGTCAGAGCAAAAAAGAGAAAAGGTAAAACAACATTTATACAAAAGGGCTAAATGTACACAAGACTGTTTAGATTTTCTCCATTTCCTGATCGCATCCGACGACAAAACAGTTTTGATATGAACTTACAGTATCTTACAGTATGATTCACTGCAGGAGGGCGGAGCCCAGTGGTACAAAAAGATGATTAGTGTACGGAAAGCACAGTGGGTCATTACAGACCACTGGAGACCGGATTCTATTTCAAAAAGAGACAGGCTATTATTAGAAGATATACGGTATTACTTCTGTAACACTTCAAGCTTCATTACTTAAGGCATACTCTTATACGTTTTTGTACATTTTATAAAATGTAATAAAAACTAAAATTATGGGGGTGCATCAGTGCCCATGGCCTACATATTTGCAAAGGTCCCATTGGTGCATATATTGGGATATTAGAAAATTTGGTGGTCAGGGTGGTCCATGATTATTTTAAGAGAATGCCAGGCATCATCCTGCATGCACAATAGTGTGACTTCATAAACACAGATTCACAAATGTTTGCTGAATTATGTAGGGGAGAATCAGATAATAGTGACGATGTGCTGTTGAGCAGCTAAAGTCTTACAAAATATATTTAAGTTGCTTAAATATAAAACACTGTAAATCCTTTCTTGTACTTCAGTCAGTTAAATACATGTTTAAGAGATTAAGCAAATTACAGATTCTTCTATAAATGACACTTTACAAAATGCTGCAACTGGCAATTGGTGTAAATATACATATTGCTCATTTACATGTTCATAAATAGACCCGGAGATGTGATTCTTCTCACCTGGTTCATTTTCTCCTACAAGCTTCTCTTTCTCTGTCTCTCCTGGCTGATAAATGTTATTTACATGGGAGAGGAAGCGTTGTGAATGCTCAGAGTGAAGCACCTGGCTGCTTGGAGGCAGAGACAGAGTGCCCCCAGATAGAAATCCAACAGCACTATCTATCTGGCTTATTAGACTTGCCCCTCAGGAATCAAGTGAACGAAGCACGAGTCGGGCCATTATGTAGGCCAACCGGAGACGCTCTGCGAAAGGCCATGACGGCACAATGGCGGAATTAACATGGATTTCTCCATTTAGCAGCCAAACAAAGCCAGAATGAGAAGAAACAGACTAAACTGAAGTCGACATCACTTGATACACGAAATCTCTACAGTATATACCATTAGTATTGGCAAAGTCCCAAGGTCACTAAATTGTATATTTTATATTTTGAGGGGTCATCACCAAGTAGAGGCAAAAGCCTGAAGGGCCAGGCTTCATAGAGTCCTGCAACATGGAGGATAAGTATAATGGTGAAATAACAGATTGAATGGCAGAACTGGTATATACAATATGTTCTGTATATTTAATGGCACATTATGATAATTTATCATGTTCACTGATTTTTATAGCACCATTTTAACAATTGCTATCCCACAAAAACAACAGTGTGTTTAATCAGTCGTGACCTAATGGACGTTTGTGACTGAAGGGTCATGGGTTAAAGTCTCAGAACCAGCCAGCAGGCTGACGTGCCATTGAGCAACGCCCCTAACTCCCTACCTCCCAGGTACCACCACAGTTCACAGACTCAGATGGGTAAAGTGCAGAGAATGGCAACAGTGGCCTAGTGGTTTGGACATTACCACTGAGGTACAATTGAGCATTTTTTTAATGATTGGACAGCTCAAAATGCCCCAAGGACACTAGCTGCCAATTCAACTAAAAGATGCCCATGCTCGCTAGCACTGCCCTGAGTGTCCAGATAGAGGGCCACGCTACCTTCTCAGAGAAAGTGAGGCCTGCTCTGCTCTAGGATGGCTGTGGTATCTCGTGAGACTGAAGAGGTGATCGTTTGACAGTATAGTGCTTAGACATTTAGGTAGTTACACCATTCTAGATTGTAACACTACAGAAAATATGGCAGATTACACAATAAAGAGAAAATAAATAATTGCTAAAAAGAAAGAGTTACTTAAAACTACTGACACGTTACATCATAATAAGACGAGCGTTAATTCAGTTCATAATTTCAGACTGTGGCAGGAGTTGTAACTCAAGATTGCTTAATAATGAATTAATGAATCAATTAAGAATAATTTAATTAATTGACAAATGACAGTTCACTTTGTCCAACACCATATATACTTCATGTGCATATAAAATTTCTTGTATTGAAAATCAACAGCGATATCACCCCATGCTGCTATAGTGTATTGCAATCTATCAGTAGATTTCTAAAATTATAAAATATGTTGAAAATGTTTTAAAATAAATAAAAAATTTCTCATCACTAACATCAAATATTTTCATTTTGTTTTTTTCTAGCCCTATAAATGATTGTGATAAAGATCTGACTCTTACATCAAGAAAGTTTGATTCTTGGTGATGCTAAAGCCATATAAGGCTGGGAGAACACAACTATCCCCAAGCCTAACTACCAGCGAGGGCTTGTACTAGCAGACATAACAGAACTGGCAGACAGCATTCACAGAAAACACGTTACACAGTGATGTTGCGTTAGTGGCAGCTCAAGAAAACACAGTGGCTGACTTCATCTGCTAGCGTTAACCCTCCCAGTGCAACAGCAGTGGCCGACCACACACAGTCCCTCACCCCATTATGACGATGCTAATGTGGTTACATCACCGCAGCTAAATAAATAATGCACAGTGAGGGATGTGGTGGGGTTGCTCTAAGCCAGTGATGCAATCAGGGGCAGGTAGAAATGCACAGTGGTGCAGTTTAACACTGGGTTTCCTTAAAATTTCAGACTGTCCCAGCAAGTTGCCCCCCTTCCTTACTAAAGGACGTGAGCCATTTTGCGGGTTTGTGAGCAAGAAATGGGGGAGCTCCTTACGAGAATTTTCATTGCTTTCAGGAAATCTAGTGTTAATGAATATTTCTTCTGCTGTGGATTTGAAAAGGGGGAGAAAAAAAATGGGTGAGCAGTAAAATGTATTGCTGCGAGCTTAACTGTAAATATTGGCACACGAGAGTGCTGTACCAAGAAGCAGAGTGGTGGCGGAACTGGCTAGGGGTAATTGATCCCACCAAAAACCCTCAGAGCACTTACTTTGAATGTTCAAAGGGTTTTTCTTCAGCTTGATGGATTAAAAGCACAGAGTAGTAGGTTCTCAGGTGGGGGAAGGGAGATGGGGGGGGGGGGTACTAATACCCATTTTGTCCCCAGGCTGATTGTAGTTGCACGCAACACTAATGTAATGTGTGTTTTTTTTTATCAGCCGAGTTTCCCACTACCGAAGCTGCTCCCATGTGGCACATTGTTTTCTCCCAGTGCCCACTGTTTATGTTTACTTATTAGATCAGTGCTTTCCTAAATTTCATTAAGCAATTTCTCCCACAGCCTCGTTTCCTGCCTTTCCTCTTCATTTGACTGCGGTGGGTTGTTAAAAGGCTCCTTTTCCACGGTTCGAGAAGATTTTATTCCTCTGAAGCTCAATTACAGATGTGAGGGTTAATGAAATAAAGGATAGATCACAAGGTGGAGTGTGTGTGTGTGTGTGTGTGTGTGTGTGTGTGTGTGTGTGGTGGGGGGGGTATGTGGGCTTACGTCTTCCCCTCCGAATGCACCTGCGTGCAGACAAAGCAGTTCTCCGACAGCCAAGTCATTAAGGCCAATGTTAGTCCTCTGCGTTTAATTAAGGCTTAAAAATGAGGTCAGCTATGGAAGGACAAACATATTCTAATGAGCTCCGAATGCGTGGAGCATGAAGATTTACAGCCCGTTTCAGAACTCTGCTCACCAGCTCCATCTCTGAGATAACATACACACGTGGCCAAAATTGCGGGCAGATTTGCATGTGTGTCTAAAAAACAATGACCTTTAAAAAGATGCAATTTGTAAACAATCTGCAGGATAAAACGCCAAATCTCTAGTCATACTGCATTCTATGTCCTCCAAAGCATGCGTGTACCAAATTCTTTTATCATCTATAAAAGTGTTAAAAGGAAACAACACCATGGAAAACCCCAAATCATCAACAAACCATCATTATCTACATAAAACAGTGTTAAAAGCTTTAACCAGTCAACTCACTGACTTGTAAAGAATATATCAGGCTTAGAAAGTCAATAACCAGCCGCTCACCTCCCCATCTCCTTCCTGAAGAGTTGTACTGACTCAAACACTCATTCGTTTCAAAGCCGACTCGATTCTGTAATTTGATCAAAGGTCTAGTTCTGGTGTGATTCACACAATAGTGTCCACAGATTTGGCCACAAGTGAACAAACCCTTGGCAATGTTATCAGAATGTTTGACTACATTGCACAACTTGCACTAGTGATTGGAGAAACATAACCTGTGCAGAAGCTTTCAGAAAGGTAAACTACATGGTCCATGGCATGTATAAAGCAGAGATACATGTTCCAGAGGAAAAAATCTAAATGACTTTGGATGAGGTTCTTTTATTGGGTCACGTTCTACAAAGACTGGACAACTGGCCATTATTTTAGTAGGAAGATACAGTATATTTCTCAAGAGTTGGAGGTTGTGGTGTGCAATACATATTGCATTTGTGCAATATGTAAGAGCAACTGTCCCTCAGGTGACCCAGAATTTAAGAATTTAAGTTGTTCGGTGATTAAGATGTTGACAGATCTCATTTTGAGGATTTGAAGAAAGTTAAGCCTAATAATGTTTACATTTCAGTGTTGCTAATTTTATACTTAAGAATGTACATGTAGACAGATGATTGACATCGCTGTAATGTTGTATGTCCACCCTCTAGTCGTTAAAATTAAAATGAACTTTTCCCAACCAACAATAAACTTATATTTCTTTTATTTCTGTTAAATTGACTTTTTTGTAGCTTGTATTATACACTTAGATGTAATGAAATGTAGCAAAGGTATAAAAAGTTTTAGAGATGCTGCATGCGACGGTTAAGTGAGAGAACATTGTCACTGATATATTTTTGCGTAGCATTGCGTTTTAGACTGTTCATTACGACAGTAAACAGTACATTTAAATTCAACTACAGTATTTCCCCAAAGATAGACCGCAGCTTATACGGTACATTGATTTTGCAAACCTGATGTTGGCTGCGGCTTGCTTACATGGGGCTAAAAACATGAAAACACATTCGCTAAAAGTATAATTCAATGCAAAAAAATCCCCATAACATCCCCAAATGATTAGTTGAATTTAAATGTATTGTTTACTGCAAAGCAAATATAGGTCAGTGACGGGTCAGTATAAAATGCAGAACATGGAAAATGCCATTGAATAACCTCCACTTTCCACTGGAAACCGGTAACAAACAAGATGTCGGAACTAGCATCGGTTAGCAGTTAGCCTAGCCACCATGGTAGTCCTCATTGCACCCAAGTACACAGTCTCTCTGTGTATTATAAAACAGAAGTGATTGTAGAGTTGATCTCGTCTAAATGCAGCACATGATTAGCTTTACTAAGTTTAACCTCACAATCTGATTATCATATTGTGACGAATTTTCGTTTTCAAAATTCGCCAAGGGAAAGGATGGACACTTGACACAAGGATTTAGTGCAGGAATGCAGGACAGGCCTGCTTCCGGTTTATTCTTAAACTTGAAGATAAATAAAATAGAAGAAGAAGAAACCCTCTTTCTTTGATGATGGAAATTGGCTCTGCACTACTCTGTCATGCTACTGCTACGACGCATTTCTGTGCATGTGATGGGTAATGAAGTCAAATCAAATTTACAACTTAAATGGTGCTGCAGTAGAGCAATGTCAGTCATCTGTCTACATGTAAATTCTTCAGTATAAAATTATCAACACTGAAATGCAAATATTATTAGGCTTAACTTTCTTCAAATTGGATCCATAAGTAGTTGTGACCTGTGCTGCTTTACTGTCACTAATGTCAGACACATGTTAATCTCAGAGGGTTTCTCCAGGGGCGCGTCAAGTTAGATGTTCTTACTTCAGTACTTCAGTATTTACTTCTGTAAATTCAGTAATGCTGCAGCTAATCATAGATCATATATAATCTTAGTTTTAAAACAAAAATGAGCGTTTTCTGTTGCTTATAAAACGGGGTGGCCTACAATTTAGGACGGCCTATTGTTGAGAAAATAACCATTTAGGGATGTTGTCTTTATGTGCACTGAATTATACTTTTAGAAAATGTTTTCATGTTTTTAGATAGACCACCCCCATTTCAGCAAGCCACACCCAATCCGCAGGCTTGTAAAATAAATCTATAGGCCACAGCCATTTTGTTGGGGAAAGACCGCACATGTTATCAGTGCAATGGTATATACTGTTCCGTAAGAGTGCATTCAAACAATGCCCTAAAATTGCAAGCTCACCAAATTTTATATTTTACTTGTTTGAGAGTGAGAGTGCTCATTGCCACACAGGAGCAAAAGCCTGTTGGGGCCAGAGGGTCTTAGAATGATATGAATGAACAGATTGACCAATATCTGACAGGACTGACATACATAATCTATAATGTTTCATTTATAGAACATTATTTATGATCGTTTATGATGCGTAATGGGGTTTTTTTTTTATCATAGCGCCATCACAATTGTTAACCGAAATGTTCATGGTAAAGTGAGTGAAAGTGACTATTTGTAATTGTGAACGCACTCAAACTGCACCACAACAAAAAGTGATCTTTAACCCATCCAGATGAGCAGTGAGCAGCTACCAGGAGCACCCAGGGGTCAATGCAGCGGGATGGGACCTCGCTCAAGGGTACTTCAGTAGTGCATGGGCTGATCACAAAGGCAAGGTCGTAACCACTATGCTGACACTGCCCTTTTTGTTGGTCATAGCTGAGTGACGAAACCTACATTCGTTGCTGTACACAACAATAGAGCATATGGAAAGTTAATATATAGAATTTTTGAGCCTTAAGAGGTCTAACAATTAAAATTAGATCATAATGTGTGGTTATTTCTTTGCTGTGGCGCTCAGGTTAGTGTACTCTTCAGTGCTGTATGCCAACAACAATAAAAAGAACCCAAAAAATCACCCTTGTGACTAATTTCCAACTTTTTGGTTCCCCATGACGTTTTGTCACACACCGTATGGGCTCCAGAGGCCCAGGGTTTCACCTTTGCACTGCAAAAATCAATCTGGAGGCACGAACAGGTGTTTCTTCTGGCCAAGCACTGGAGTGAAAGAGAGGCAGGTGGGCGAGCGAGCATGGAAGCTGACCTTGGCTCTCTCACTGGTCCACACACACACACACGCACACACACCTGCCCGTCCTGGGCCGATCTAATCTGCATCAGGGTTAAGCTCCGCCCACTGCCCTTGAGCAGTATAAAAAAATTGCTGATGAAGAAAGAGAGTACAGGAGCGCGGTCACCTCCGGGACAGCACACGCGTCGCCTCCAAAACGGGACGAGGATGAAATATTTACACCAGATCATCCTGGCCACCTTCCCGTGTTTACCGAAGCCACTCGCCTGCACACAAAGGGACTGGCCGTCTCACGTGAGACTGTCTCGCTACATTTCCAGCACAAAGCCGCCGGAAAAACGTGCCGCGCCCTCGACGACGCTTGATTTCACACGCGGCTCCAAGGAGGCCTTTCAGAGAAGATCAGCGGTGGAGGAAATGACGCGGCCGCTAATGGCTGCTGCTATTTTCAGATGGTAATCGCTGCCAAATGACTACAGGAAGCATGAAGAGGGCAGAGATTTCTATCCTCCTCTCATTCTCTCTCGACTTCGCTCACCAACATCTTCAGCTCGAACGCCCACGCGAGCACCACAGAAGGGTCCCTGACAATTTACAAGCCCAGCACAGTCTCCAGCTCGTTGTGATGGTGCTCTAAAGTCATGACTTGGTGAAGAGTATGAAAACTGAATAACATCGCTTTCTTCTTTTCCTAAATTTCACTCTTTCACACGCTGACATTGACAGAGTTCATGTCTTAACTTATCATACCTGCTTGAAAAAGACCTACGGATCACATGAGCAGGCAAGCATGCAGGCCGCCATAAGTGCAACTTATAAGTGCTGTGGGGAACTGATGCTCTTTTACCCAAACGCTGACCGCCAACGACGAGTTTATCGCTTACATACTGTACACCAATCAGTCATTTGTGTTGTGTGGATGTACTGTAGCTACTCTGTTGGATCAGTCCAGGCCTCACATGTGTCTTTGGTGCAAAGGTCCCAGTGGTTGTTTCACCGGTTGTGCCTCCCTGGATCATTTTTGGTAGGAGGTAACCACTTAACAGCTGGAGCACACCACAAGACCATGCTCGGACTCTCTCAGTGGCTCAGATGTTTACACTTGGCCATATTTTCTGCTTCCAGCACGTCAAAAAAGTCTGTTCATTTGCTGCCTAATATACTATCCCCTCCCCCAACAGGTGCCATTGTAAGGAAATAACTATAAGTAACATTCAAAATGTTAAATTTTTCTATATTCATTGGAAACAGTGCAGGTAGGAGTCATGCTGTCTGGCAAGTCGGTCAGTTTAGTATAAGGGTCTTCACCAGGTTTGCACAGACTGTAGCTGGTATTTTGATGATCTCATCAATAGCTGTGATGTTTTGGGGCTGTCGCTGAGCAAGATGGACTTTCAACTTCCTCCTTTTTACGTAGCCACTCCTTTGTTGCCCGGGCCAAGTGTTTGGGATCATTGTCATGCTGGAAGATCCAGACACGTTTCATCATCAATGCTCTCACTGATGGAAGGAGGTTTTTGCCCAGAATCTCATGATACAGGGCCTCATTCATTCTTTCCTTAATACAGATCAGTCGTCCTGTCCCCTCTGCAGAAAAGCAGCCCCAAAGCATAATGTTTCCACCCCCATGCTTCACAGTGGGCATGGTGTTGTTGTGATGCAACTCAGCATTCTTCCTCCTCCAAACACTGAGTGGCGTTTATACCAAAGAGTTCCATTTTGGTCTCATCTGACCACAAGACATCCAGATGGTCTCTGGCAAACTTTAAATGAAACTGGACATGTGCTGGCTTGAGCAGGGTGGCCTTTCGTGTGCTGCAGGATTTTAATGTAGTGTGTTACTAATAGTAACCTTTGTTACTGTGGTCCCAGCTGTATTTAAGTCATTCCCTCATTTCCCTCATGGAGTTCCTGGCTGTTTCCTCACCGTCCTCGAAATCATTTGTACCACAGGAGGTTAGATCTTGCATGAAGCCCCAGGTTGAGGGAGATTATCAGTGATCTTATTCCATTTCCTTATAAATGCTCCAACAGTTGATCTCTTCTCAACAAGCTGCTTAGATTGGCACATCCCTTGTGCAGGTGTACAATCTTGTTCCTGGTGTCGTTAGACAGCTCTCTGGTCTTGGCCATGGTGGAGGTTGGAGTCTGACTGTTTGAAGGTGTGGACAGGTGTCTTTTATACAGATATCGAGTTCAAACAGGTGCCATTAATACAGGTAACGAGTGGAGGATAGAAGAGTTCGCTTGTTGACTAATATATAAATTTCCTGCCCACCAGCCAAGTGCCAGGTTGTAATGAAATAGATACAGTCACTGTTATTCAGTAATGTTATGGGTGATTGGTGTATGAAGTATATATTTTATTCAAGATCTTCTTCCTGGCTTCCAAGGAAAGATCACTGATGGACAGTGTTTGTATGACTTTGACACCTACATGACAGCTGACATAAAACTACATAAATATTTACAAAGATCTAACAAGCATCAGTTGTCATAACAACTGGCATTAAACACTGGCTGTTCAAAAGTTATGGTACAATTTATAATTATCAACTTGCTGAAGGGTACCTCAGTGATGTCTGGGCTGGGACTTGAACCAGCAACCTTCGGCTGACAAGAGCAAGCGTCCACCCACATATGCAGAGGATGTGTTAAAGGATGTGAATGGGGGGGGCGGGGTCTAGTGGTTAGGTAGTTCTGACATGGTCAGCGTACTCAGGTAGGGCTGTGGCATTTAAACAATGCTCAATTTGAACTTGTCTTCACCACGTCTAGATGCCTAAATGCATTCAGTTGCTTCCATGTGGTTGGCTGATTAGCTATGTGTGTTAACAACCAATTGAACATATATAAAATGGTACATTAAGTCTAAGTTGGCAGAGTTTACACTATACCCACTTATTTCCCAGGTCTACACCACTGGTTTCTCTGAAAATGTGACAGAGGAATTACTCAACATTTAGTTGGTGAGATGCAATGTAAGATGATGCAACATGCATTTCCAAACACACTGCACAGTTCCCATGAATATAAATCATCCAATTTGCAGGTTTTAAACTATGCATTAGCACATATCACCTAATCCAGTCATGCAGAGGCTCAGCTTACTGTTTTCCCACACTTACCAGCCATATGTGATGCTGTGTACCTTCAGGATTCCAGTGACTCAGTACTGAAGTTAAGCTGGATACTGAGAACACATATTACAACATGAGATCAACTCTTACAGTAATTATCATCTATGGCAGGGCTCACCAACCCATTTTCTACATACAAGTTACTTTTCGGAGATGAAACCTTTCACAAGTCCCTCAATTAAAGGTCATACACCTCCATCCCTGCAGTGTAGGTCTGCATTACCTAGCAACAAAGGCACATGAGTAACTGTAAGGTCCTCTATTGAGGATGATCAGGCGTTAACATGGAAAGCATTCAAAAAAAGACTGTCCAGACAAAATGTATAGTGACTGGTCAAGATGAATGTATACTTTGCCATGTAAACAACAGTTCTTATCTATTAATAAATACCTTTGTTCTGCCCTCGCTAAACCGTTGAGCTGGCCAGCTTGGCAGACAGCTAAACAAACTTCACACGGACTGCGTTTTC
>JBBIGC010000029.1:2316100-2326652 GCA_037576955.1 Lepidarchus adonis
GATAGATAGATAGATAGATAGATAGATAGATAGATAGATAGATAGATAGATAGATAGATAGATAGATAGATGGACAGCTGGACGAACAGACTGACAGACCTATAGATGGACAGACAGTTGGTTTTTGGGTTGGATGGATGCATGGACAGACAGACAGATGAACAGACAGACACAATATTAATCCTGAGGGAAATTTAGGAAAAAAACATATGCTTGAACAGAGAACAAACCTATATTCAAAAAAGCATTAGTGCCCTTTAAATCCAGTTTACATTTCTCCCAGCTGTCAAAAAACAACCCCTGGATTTATCCTTTTTGATCAAAATACTGTTTCCCAGATCAACATACTCAGACAAAATCCAGGCTTGGAGGGCTGGTGTCCACTAAGGTTTGTTGATTTCCCTGCTGGTGCACACCTGGCTCTGCTCACCTGTTCATTGGCAGATGTAGTGAGTGTACTGAGGATGGGAACTACCAAATTGTGCTGGACACACACTCTCCAGCACTGAGTCAGTGTCTGTCTCATCTGACACCAGTCCAACAAGAAAGGCACATGATCTCATCGTTTTTAGGTATTTCTTTCAGTTAAGTGCATGTTTCCCCATGAGATGGATTTAGGAGAAAGTATTGCAAATTCAATATCCCTTGCAAATGCAATTGAGACCTGCCACCTCCTATGAGCTGTAGGATTGTGTGAAAGGTTTATCCAAACATCGTTAAAATGAACAAATTAATAAATAAAAACAAGTAAAAAAAAACAAGTAAACAAAAGTTTCTGTCTGTCACTATTCTGATACAATGCCAAAGTCTTCGACCATATTCAATGGCGACCCTTATTTGGCAGCCTTGGAGAAGTTTATCTTGGCATGCATGTCTAGCTGTTTAATTCGTTTATTGTAACGGAGGGTGCAGTTTAAAGAAAGTCTTGAGTTGCAGCAGATGAAATGTGTGTAGCAATGCAATCAATAATCCTATTTTTTTCCAAGAAGTTTATTATTCTTAGATATTGACTAAGGCTAAACAATTTGTAGGACTAATTTCTAGTATGATTGCATCATTTGGGATTTTAAATTACGTGATTGGATAGTTTCTGCTTATCTGATCCACCTCATGCTGGTGAACCAGCTCTGACTGTGGTGCACTGTGTGTTCTGACCCTTTTCCATTAACATTTTGGGATTGTACCTGATGGACTACAAACATCACAAACGTCAGTGAACGTTGGGTGCCCATGACCCCAACTACTGCAGACCTGGAACACTCCACCAGAGATGTTCTGGAGATGTTCAAGCCATCATAATAAGGCCCTCAGATCCTTCCACTCCTGCTTCCAGCACATCAGCTTCAAGAACTGACTGTTCACTTGTTGCCTTATTCTACCCTACTGACAGATTCCATTGTAATTAAATAACTAGATAGTCAATGTCACTTTACCTGGCATTGGTCTTAATATTATGGCTAGTAACATTATAGCATAAGCCTGTTGCGTCTGCGCAATGTAGACAAACATTATATATACTGTATGTATTTACTCATATATCTATGGTTTTTCAGGGTGGTGGTGGTGGTGGTGGTGGGGTCTGCTTAGGTGAAAGCTCTGGTGTTTGACTGCCTGTAGTCAGTGCAACGGTTCTTCCCTTTGATGATGATAAGCACTTGTGCAGTGTACGGCGGCTCGGTAGGGGAGTGTACTAGGGGCAATCTGTCAACAGAGATGTTTAACAGGTCCATACTGTATGATTTCAGTGGTGCTGATGCTGCCCCTGTCACATTGCTGCCCTACATAGTGGCCTATATTTTGTATAAAGGATCCACTACTGTATCTGTCAGTCTGGCACAATGACTGAAAAAAGATAGACAGCATATCCTGTGTAAAATGTCGTCTTGTCTAGTGTCCCATAATGGTTGGCTGCGGTGTATGAGCTTTAAAGCTACGGCCAAGAAGGTATAACTCAAAATGGTTACAGATACACAGCCCTTTACATGATACATTGGTTCATAATAGTGTTGCAGCAGGGTCTTGGCCTAACATGTATTTGAAGACGACATGTAGGGCATTGTAAGGAAAAGGAGTCCCCAAAGAATATTGCATTTTGTTCAGATTTGGCCCTTTTTCACCCTCTTCCCCTGTACATACAGTATAAAAATTCAGATATTTGTTTTTCATTTTGCCATTTTGTGACTTTTGGTTCTATTCACCAATACTGTAAGGAAATAAGAGTCTGTCAGTTTCTCTACATTGAACCATTTCACATCAAAACCCACTGAATGAAGGCACATACATCTTAGCAGCTGTTATGTATAGGAATGAGAATCTTTCTGCATCTTCAAGAAAAAGCCAAGTGTACAGTGGTGCTTAAGAGTTTGTGAACATGAATGTGACCTAAAACATTACTCAATTTTCAAACAAGCCATAACCACAGATGACGAAAAGCTAGTTGGCAAACAATTGGCGCAATAAAATATACGTTTAGTCATGTGTTAATTGAAAAAAGAAAAATCCAATAACATATCTGCACATGACAAATGCAAGTGGATTCTTAGGATTATCAAATAATTTCAGAATTTGGTGTTTTTAAACTTGACAATCAGGTGTGAGTGCAAGTCCAAGTTTTATTTAAAGAACTTCCAGAAGATTCAGCAAAGCCTGATCACACGTATAACATATTTGGTGTCATACATGGGTCAAACAAAGGATTTGTCTTGAGTCATTTTGGTTTAAGTGAGGAGCGTAACATTTGGAGAAAAAAACCACACTGCAGTCCAGCATAAACACCTTATCCCATCTGTAAAACATGGTGGTGGTAGTGTTCTGTGTCCATTTTGCTGTATCGGGGACTGGACAGCTCGCCATGACTGATGGAACAAAGAATTCTGAACTATATCAGGAAAATCTAATAGAAAATGTCAACTTTAATGTGCAGCAATGAGGTAACACTGCATATGGAAAGCATTACTTGTGCTACAAATGTATCTTTTCTTAAAAAATAAATAATCAGATATAATGAATTTTGTGTCATTTGTTTAACTAGGTTTTCTTCATCTTCTTTTAGGACTTAAGGTTTTAGTTCACATTCATGAAAAATACAGAAACTTTTAAAGGGTTCACAAACTTTCAAACACCACTGTATACGCAACCAAGATGCATTAACAATGATTGATTTCTGATTGCTCAGACAGTGGATTGGGACACCAATTTAGATAAGGACTACCCCTCCTAAATGGACCTGTCAATAGATGGTTCTTAAAGTGCAGGACCTTTTTGAAAGTTAGAACCTACACATATGTAAAGGTTCTTGGGTGAACCCATACATTGAAACAATGTGAAGGTTCTTCTGCCTTTCAAAAGTTCTACACCTTCAAATGTCTCATTTACAAATATGGTTCTAAGAGAATTAGAACCAAGTGTAACACCTATTAGAGGCGCTTCTAGCAAAACTCATGTTTTAACTCAAAACTGCGTGTTGTGTTAGTGTCTTTGTCCATGAGCCAGACACTGAGAGCATGTCTACAGCTGCAGAAAAGAGTGTTCCCTCTCCTCCTGTAATCGTGCCGAGTTTATGATTGTTTGTTTATTGCGAACTGTGCGTTGTTAAGAGCTCTCGATGATTTAAGCGGTGGGAAAACCCGCCAAATGTCATCCAGGTGCCATTACAGTCAGATTGTTGCTCTTTTATTCATTCCATTTTCCTAGTGCTTTCGAAAATTTTACGCGAGGCAACACTTGTATAGAAGCTCAACAAACAACAGAGATACATTTCAGTCAATGACTACTGTAATGATTTAGTCACCCTCTTCAGCCATAACATTAACACCATCTGCCTAGTATTGAGTAGGTCCTCCTCATGTTGCTGAAACAGCACCGTGTTCTGATCCCTTTCTATTGGAGCCATCACTCCCCACATGCATCAATGAGCCTTGAGTGCCTGATTCACCAGTTGTCCTTCCTTGGATCACTTATTTGTATGAGAATGACATCAGGGTTGGAGTGAGAGTGATGTATTAGTACGATACATAAGAACAACTTGAGTGACAATGCCAGCGAGTTGACTGGAGATAGAGGAGAAAAGTGCATTAAACCCTTATTACATCAACTAATGACCATGTGAGAGGTGGGTTAGAGGTCACTGAGGAACACAGGTACTGGTCTGGATCCTTTAGATTCCTCACAAAGCGCATGTGAGATGTACACTACACCAAGACTGGTCTTGGGTCCATTTAGAGGAGATGCATAATGTAGTGTTTTATTAGACTGGGCCACCTGTGTCCTGGCTCTGAGCAAGCTAATGGCAGAATTAGACACCTCGTCTGACATTATTCATTCACATTTACAGTCTACAGCCAGCCAGCAAAACCACCTCCCCAACTGCTTTATGCTGAGCCACCTAGAACGTTCAGTCCAATCTGCACCCGGCATGAGAGCCCTTCAGCCCTCCTGTTAGTCCTCTCGTCCTCGGCTCTCTCCCGCTCTGCTGGCAGACATGGCTCAACTCCGACATGATGGCAGATGTCACAGAGAGTCTTTATGAAGCTCCCAGACAGATTTCTCTCTCTCTCGCTCTCTCTCTCTCTCTCTCTCTGTCTCACTCTCTCTCGCTCTCTCACCACCTACGTCTTCAAGCTGACGCATGGAGGACGATGTGTCTCAGAACTAGCGAAAAACAGCAAGGTCCAAGGGCTGGTGTCAGAAAAGCTCCAACAGGAAGGCAAACTGCCAGGAAAGTGAGGAATCTGAGGATTGAGATATGCTGCTGTTTTTTGTTTTTTTGGCCACAGTCAGGCCAGCAGTTCGGCAGGTTTTGATAACTCTAAGCGGCCGGAGCTGGCGCTGTGAAGCCGCGAGGAAGGCTGGCCAAGGATAAAGGCCCTGGAGAAGCAGACAGGTGGACGGCTTAGTTTGACATCCCGTTCTTCTCTTTTTATCGCAGCGTGCCGCCGAAGCACCAGCGTCCCGTGAAAGCTCCAGGGAGCCAAAGACACAAAAACATTATCTCCCTCCTCTTCTTGCTTCAGCTTTCCCTCCCTTATTCCCTTTTTATCTGGTGACAATGTTGACAGAGCAGAACTAGTTTGAGAGTTTGCAGTACAGACTGTATGTGTGTGTGTGTTGGGCCACAGAAATAAAGCATCTTGTTGAATCATATTTTAATCTCCGTCAAAAAGATACAAGAGAACAGCTTCTAAGGATGACACAGTGTTTGGCGCCTGTGAAAGCGATGGGTTTACACATCTCAAGCCGCTTCTTCCGTTACGGTTTGTGACACAGGGCCACCACTCACTGCTATAAGGCTCGCATTCACGTCGGAGTTGCATTTCTCACTGGAGGTCAAGTGAACGAGCCAATTCAAATATGTCTAAAGAATGAAGGAAAACAGAGAGAGTGGTAAGTGGAAAAGATTGTGCAGCCTACGCATAACACTATGTCCGATCTCGTCTGATGTCGGTAGCTAAGCAGAGTTGGGCCAGGGAATTACATGGATGGGAGTCTGGGAATACCAGAGTGTCAGAGGCCTAGTGGTTAAAACCTTTCCCTTGTGATCAGAAGATCGCAGGTTCAAAAGCTATATACTGTAAACAATCCACTACTCAACACGCTAGGAGGAGAACACTAACTACCCATTCTCTTATGTCAGCCTGTGTGATGGTGGGAGACAAATGACCGTCCAAAGCCAGTTATACTCACTTAGACTCCCGTCTACAGAAGGTTTCAGCCACTAAAGAGCCATAAGCCAGATTTTTGAGAGCAAATTAATAGAAAAAGGTAATAAAGTGCCAATGAAAATCTTACAAAATATAATTTATCTTGTGTTCTTTTATCACAAGAGGAGCACAAAGCTCTCCTTGCATCATCAGTCATTTTGGTAGCTGCTGTCACCATGGGATTGTTTGCATGGACGTATGCTGCCATCAATCATTTAATACTGCGGTTTTAAACAACTGCAGAGAGACATTTTTTCAATGCCAATATATAAACACAGCACCACCCTGCTAGACTGTAGCATCCTGTCGGTTTTGAGAACTTTGAGATGTTCTGCCACCTTTCAGTGACGTAGACCATGAAACCATGGAACAAAATAGAATAGGGAAAGTAAAATTTCAGTTTTCAGCTATTCTCCCCAGACATGTATATCCTCTAGGCAGTTAAGTGTGAGGTCATCAACGGTAACAATAGCAATGTCCCATAATTACCTCCTCAATTTTAGGCAGGTGGTGTTAGGCAACCAGAGCTGATCTACATGCTTGTCTGAGGGACCTGGTTGGATAGTTTTACAAGATTTCTTCCCCCAGCTGTGGGTGCAGTGTATACTTCCATTCTTCAGTAGCAGTGTTGCCTTCTTCCATGCCCAGGCAACCAGCGGTGCTGTCATTCCAACTCAGACAACATGGTGATCTAAATGACGGGCACTGGGTGTGACAGAGGGCCACTGTAATACATTATTACTCAGAGCAACTCAACCATATCCGACCGATCCTGAGACATGGCATCTCGAAGGAGCAGGAGGCAAGGCCATGCCGGAGAGGAAGCCGCAAGGATTCTTACTCCTACAAGGGTCCCAGAAACCAAAGCTCCAGCTGTCATTCTGGAATCCCGCTGTCATCCCGGAGCCATAGAGACAAAGTCACCTTGAATCTGCACTCTGGACAGGTGACATGCTATAGAGGGGTGGGGGTGGGGGCGTGATTGAGAGTGAGTGAGGGGACTTGACAAGCCTGGGGTTGAGAGCCCCAGGGAAACACACTGCACTCCCAGCACCTGCCCAACCATCATGCTGGTTCAGCAGCAATCCTGTTACCCTCTCATCTCTTCCTGCTTCTCCATTCACTCTACTCTTATCTCCCTTCCTCCCTTCTTCATGTCCTCTCTGTTTCTTTTTTCCTCAAAACGCCTCTCCTATCGTCCTCACTGTCAGCCCCCTCTGCCTGAATCCTCGCCCATGCCCTTCAGCATAAAGAATTTATATGGTCAATGTCTTGTGTTGCATTTTACAGTAACGGTGTAAGGGCATATAGATTTCATCAGTAGCCTCATCAATAGTGAGAGCCGGGTAACAAATAACGCATTCGTTGGTATTGGCATTTGGGCTGCTGCATGGCCCAGTCCAAACAACAGATCTATTACCCTGAGGTGCCCATGTTGCACAATGTAATCGCCTTAGCCAGTTTAGAGCTACTTTGCCCCCATTCATCAGTACTGTGCCACGGCACTAAATGTCAATACCATGCCTGCACTTCTGCTGTCGACCAGCATGTAAATTGGTTATATTCATGTAATTAATCACCAGTGTGACTGATTGAGGAGGATCCCAGGATTAAGGTCACAGTCCTAGAATTGAAATAGATGGCACACACACTTCGGCCAGTATATCAGTGTCGCCTGCCGTGGAATACAGATTTCTTCAGGTTTCAGCATAATTCAATTGCTAAGATGTACATAAAGTTAAATTTCTACTCTTTACAGTGGCGATGAATCAAACCAGAGGTCAACATAAACATAAACCTACACATTTCTTTAGATTTTTATTGGTATGTTGATTACAATAAATTAGTTGCCAGGAAAAATGACTTTCATTTGGAGACTATTTTGACTTGCAATACCTGCATAGATTTCCAAAGTCCTCCAGAGCTCATGTGGTTATATTAATCCCAGTGGGGTGCAGATTTCTCATGCACTGCCTTCTAAGGACTCAAAGGTCATGCACATGAGTAGATTCTGGCTCTGCTTTACACCAGGGGTGGGAATGGCTGCTCCTGAAGGGCCAGCATCCAGCAGTTTGATGGTTTTCCTGCTCAAACACACCTGGTTCAACTCATTGCCAGATTTAGTGAGGGCAACTTCCAAAATGTGCTAGATACCGGACCCCTAGCAACAAAGTTGCCCACCCCTGCTATACACAGACTGAAATTTCTCTCAGTTCCCTGGAACCTTTCACTATATTATGCACTGTCAATGATGAAAGACTTCAGTTGCATTGAAAAATTTTCATTTTGAACTGACTGATGATTCTTTCAGGAAGAACAAAGTGAGGAACCATGGCTTATTTATGCTTGCCCACCGCATGGCCCACTTGGCCAACTGAACTTTTGGTGAATGCTTTTTTTTAAATCATGATCCCCTCACATGTTACCAGCTCACCTGCTTATTGTTGAATGAAAAACTAATTCTTACTTTGCCCTAAGTGTGTTGTAGGCATCATATTTACAAACTACAACCAAGTTCATCAGCCAAACTTTTACAAGTTAATTTCTTTGTATTTTGTCAGTTTAATAAAGGTTCAAGAGAATGTATAATTAGCATTTTTTTATTGCATTTTTGATAATCTTTAGATTAAAACCTCAAATGTAAGACAAAAATAATGTCTCAGGCATCAGGGCGTGTATTTACTCTTATGTAATACATTTCTGGCTTTTAGTCTTTAGACACCTAGTTCCTTTTACCATCACTGTGAACCACCGTCTCTCTTAGTTTCTCTAGAACCAAGCATTTCACACTGAATGACTTGTTTACATCGTCTTAAATTAGACCTTTTGAAAAATCTGTGAGATTGCCCTTTTATTTCTGCAAGACCAGGCCTATTTGCATTGGTGACAGTGCAGGCCACAGATATATGGCCTTAAACAAGACAATTGCCTAAGTGCTGCTTCGAGTGAGAAAGTGTTGCCCATTTATAGACAGTCATCTTCAATAAATCACTTGTCTTTTCATCCAATTAAGCAAGCATGCCAAGCTGTACTGAAAACTATAGCTTTGCTATAAGGCTAATTCAGTTATTAAAGGCCGTCCTGGTGTGGCTTGCCCTCATCCGGTTTCTTCAGTTCCTTTAACTGCCGACTTAAACACCAACAAACGACAGTACATCCACTCAATAGCTCAGAACAGTAAAGCTCCATTTCTTTTTAATGAAAAGGGCCGTTCAAGGACATTCTCATTTAAAACACCATACTATTATTTTGACCAGCTCAACCAGCGATGGCCCCGGGTCTCCAAGGCTGCATGCAATAAAGGTGGTCTACACAACAGGAAACTGACCAGTTATATTTAGAACATAAATGACTTTAAAAAAAAACTGTGGTATCAGATTAACTTTATTTTCCCTTTTCAGTGACAAAATCCCTGAAATCGATGCTGTCTGGACACCAGAAGCCCTGCAGTAAAGTATATTTTCTCTGCCTCGCCACAATAGTTCTTCTGTCTCACAGTTGTCTTGGTTCGACATTGTGATGAGTTTACATTAAGGATATTTACAAATAAATATTTTAGAAAGGGACAAACAATGACTACAAATTGGAATATTTTACTAATAAATTTTTCCAACGCTGTTTGTGTTGTTTTTTCTGATGTAGGTTTTGTTCTCCGCACTAAACTCACTTCCTCAGTTCCTCCAAGCTGCAGTTCAGTCAGATCAGTGTTTTCTGTAATGTTTTTTTAAAAGTAGTATTAAATATGGATTTGGTTTGAATAGTGATTGGGATTATAACAATCATATTTGACAATAATAGTATTTGATGACGAGGGTGGGGGGTGATGTGGTGGTGGTGGTAATACTATTTGTTGGCCAAGCGGCTGGAGGTGGCAGTGGGGGTTGTGTTTGTAGACATTGGGGGAGATTATTTTACCATCATCAGCTCCACCACCAATATAACTTCTACCACCAGCACCACTACTACTACTACTATGATCACCACCATCACCACTACTACCACCAACGCAAGGCAAGTTTATTTACATAGCACATCATCATACACTTGGTGATTCAATGTGCTTACAAGGATAAATAGATTTCAAGAAAATATAGAAGCATAAAAACAAGCAGAATAGAATTTACATGAATAAATAAGCATACAAGAAAAGCAATATTACCTGAAATAAAAGTAAGATTAAAAGATCTGAAATCCTTTACCATATCTTTCACTACATCCGATAAGAGAGGACAGCCTACAGTTTAATGCCTGACCTACAGCTCAACGCCCGACATAAAGCTTAACGCCCCACAATGAGCTTAATGCCTGATCTAGAGCTTAACGCCTTCATCACTACTACTGCTACCCATACCACGGTCACTACTACCACCACAACCATTACAGCAACTGCTACTACCACCATCACCATTCCCGTTACTGTTACTTCCACCATCATCACCATTACTGCTACTGTTACTTCCACCACATCACCATTACAGCTACTACCACCACCATCACCACTACTGTTACTTCCACCACATCACCATTACCACTACTACCACCACCACCACCACCATTACCACTACTGTTACTTCCACCACATCACCTTTATCACTACTACCACTACTATCACCATTACCACTACTGTTACTTCCACCACCATCACCATTACAGCTACTGTTACTTCCACCACATCACCACTACCGCTACTACTACCACCACCATCACCGCTACTACTACCACCACCACCACCACCATTACCACTACTGTTACTTCCACCACATCACCACTACCGCTACTACTACCACCACCATCACCGCTACTACTACCACCACCATCACCATTACCACTACTGTTACTTCCACCACATCACC
>JBBIGC010000029.1:2339705-2353934 GCA_037576955.1 Lepidarchus adonis
TGCAGTTTCCACAGTGAGAAATGTAATTAGGAGATGGCAGTTCAGGGGAACTGTGGAGGTCAAGATGAGATCTGGAAAACCCAGACACTCAGAGAGAACTCCTTGTATGCTGGTCAGAAAAGCAAACTGAAATCCCCATTTCGCAAAAAAAACCCCAAGATTTTGCAGACTCAGGAGTGGTGGTGCACCATTCCACTGTCCTTCATTGAAGAGTCAGCAGAAGAAAATTTTGCCTACATCCCCATCATAAAATCCAAAGTCAGAAATATAACAGAACAGCTACAGAAGCCTGATGCATTTTGGAAACAAGTGCTGTGGACTGATGAAATGAAAGTCTAATTATTTGGCCACAATCAGCAAAGGCATGTTTGGAGAAAAAAGGAGCAGCATTTCAAGAAAAGAACACGTTGCCAACCATTAAGCATCAGGCTGCATCTATCATGCTTTGGGGTCGTGTTGCAGCCAGTGGCACAGGAAACATTGCACGGGTTGAGGGAAGAATTGATTCCACTATATACCATCAAAATCTGGAAACAAACATCACACTGATGAAGCTGCTGAAAAGAGGATGAGCTTCTACAACAGGACAATGATTCTAAACAAACCTTGAAATCCACCATGGACGACCTCAAGAGACACAAGCTTAAGGTTTTGGAATGACTATTACAGTCCCCTGATTTAAACATCGTTGTAAATTTGTGGGTAGACCTCAAAAGAGCTGTGCATGCAAGACGACCAAAGAATATTACAGAACTAGAAGACTTTTGCAAGGAAGAATTGAAGAAAATCCCAAGCACAAGTACTGAAAAACTTTTAGCTGCTATAAAAAGCATTTTCAAGCTGTGATATCTGCCAGAGGAGATGTTACTAAGTACTGATTATGTAGGGTGTCCAAACTTTTTCACAGTGCCATAATAATTTTTGTTCAATTTATGTAATAAAAAGTAACTATGCATCAATGTTTGCTAAATATATTGTGTATTTTTGTTTCATGTCCTAGGGACGCTATCAACTAAATCTGTTATTTATCAAGGGGTGCCCAAACTTTTGCATAAGACTGTAGTCCAGAATGTTATGAAGAGTGATCAAATGAATTGCAATGAATTGCAAAGTCCCTCTCTGTCATAATAATTAACTTAATACA
The DNA here is from genome assembly GCA_037576955.1 of Lepidarchus adonis. NCBI lineage: Eukaryota > Metazoa > Chordata > Actinopteri > Characiformes > Lepidarchidae > Lepidarchus > Lepidarchus adonis. Next base: position 2,340,850 of record JBBIGC010000029.1, read on the forward strand.
AACAAAACATCATTTCAGGGATCCTCTTGTTAACACAGGTGAGAGTGTTGATGAGGGCAAGGCTGGAGATTTGCCATGCTGATCGAGTTAGAATAACAGACTGGATGTTTTAAAGGAGAGTGGTGCTTGTTTGAAATCATTGTTGTTTCTCTATCCATTGTTCCCTGCAAGGAAACACATGCAGTCATCACTGCTTTGTACAGCAAAGGCTTCACATGCAAGGATATTGCTGCTCCTCAACCACCATTTATCAGATCATCAAGATCTTCAAGGATCAGCCTTGTGAAGAAGGCTTCATGACACCCAAGAGCTCCAGCAAGCACCAGGACCTTCTTGTAAAGTTGATTCAGTTACAGGATTAAGGCACCACCTCTTCTCTCCAAGAGAAACATCAGGAACAGGCTGATATTCTGCAAAAAATGCAGGGATTGGAGCTGAGGACTGAGGTAAAGTCATTTTCTCTGATAAAGCCCTTTTCTTATTGGCTGGGGCATCTGGAAAAATTATTGTCTTGAGAAGAAAAGGTGAGCACTACCATCAGTCCTGTCGCATACCAACAGTTAAGCATCCTGAGACCATTCATGTGTGGAGCTGCTTCTCATCCAAGGAAGTGGGCTCACTCACAATTTTGCCTAAGAACACAAATATTAGGGGTGTGACAAAATATCGATATAGCGATATATCGTGGTACTTGGTCATGCGATATGAAATTCAATACGCCAACAGCAATATTGGTATTTAAATTAACATTCACTGCCAATTTGACTCAGCGATGTCATTACTTCTTCTCGAATGAGTGCAAGAAAATTTGGTGAAATTTCAAGGAGAACTTCCCAACAAGTTAGCAGACAGAACTCCTTTTAGAACATTGATCAAACAGACTGTGGATTATTTTGTGATGGTCGCATCTCTGAGCGTCTTGTTCTCACACATAAATACCAATGGATGTCACAACAAACGGAACTTAAACACACATCACTTCTTTAAAAAGGTAGAAAGACTCAGTGTAAGTGTACAGAATTGCACGTCCTCGCCAATATCTTGTATTTGCTGAACCGTCCTCAACAATAATTCAGATCAGTCAGGAGTGAAACTCTCCATAACTTGCTTCATAAACACAGAGTTAAAACTAGCTGGCTGTGGTGGAAGCCATGTTTCATGGGGAGCAATGCATTGTGGTCTATGTAGTGTCTGCTGCAGGAAAATAGGGGAGTTGTACGACAGGTTGGTAGCATGATGCTAGTGCAAGGGGAACAGAAGTGAAGTCCTGAAGCTGAAATATTGGTTTCTCTGTGTATCCAACCTCGCAAATAACGGAAAGGTAACAATATCATTGCTGTTACTTATGTAAATTAATAACAAATTTCTTATATATATATAGCTATGTCATTATCATGCGATATCGATTATAGCAGAATCGCGATATCACAATATTATCTTTATCGTATCATGAGATACACTGCGATTCCCACCCCTGACAAACATGAAGACATATATATAACAAAACATCCTATGAGAGATCTTCCCCCAGCCAACCAAGAACAGTTTGGTGAAAAACAATACATGATCTAGAGATTGATTGACAGCATGCCATGGAAAAAAAGGACCAACACTGCAAATATTGCATAAACTTGACATTTTATGCTCTTTGCATAGTAATTATTCTAACAGCAATCAACGCTTCAACATGAACTCCATGACCATACTTGGGGTGTCAGTGAGTCACTATTGGTAGGTAAGTACTACATGGAACACACCAGAAGACCTGCTGTTCTGGAGATGCTCAAGCCACACATCAAAGTGGCTCAGGTTCTTATGCTCATGCTTCCAGAACATCAACTTCAATAACTGACTGTTCACTTGCTGCCTAATATCTTCAAGGCCCTTGACAGGTGCCTAGTAATGAGATAACTAGATAGTCTGACTTGTCTAGCAGTGGTGAAATGAGGAAACAAGCACAAGGGTCTAAAATGAGCTGCTCCAGCTCCAAGCCCAAACCTGAACATGAACCTGATATCAATGAAAATCATACACAAGGAAAATGAATGCGACCCTGATGGTGTTGACACATTTCGAATTTTTTGAATCCAGGTAGATAAAGATAGTGTCTGTTTTTAAAAATATATTTGTCCTGTTGCTATTGGTATTCCAACCTGTATCGGTGCATCCCTAGTTAAACTTTTGCTGGCATGGCAACAAGAGTATTGTAGCGAAGCTGGGAGGAGCATCATGGGACTGAGGGTTTATGGGGGTTTCGCTGTGTTTGTGTTACAGGATGAAGTAATGCCAGTTTAAGAAGGGTTGCCAGTATTACTAGATGCCCTGGTGTGCGTTAATGGGTAAAGGTGTAGTGTGAACTCTCCCGCAGAGGGTGCACAGGTACCAGAGGTTTTCTAAAAGCTATGTAAAATAAACTGGAGTGGGCCGCGTCCCAATTGTTACACTGAACCCTTGTGTGCGAGTGTCCTTGTCCACCCGATGAATTCCCAAGATGGAAATCCGTCACAGTATTGTGGCCTCAGACTTCAATTTCTTCAGGTTTGACGTGTTTGGTGACATCTAAACAGGGTTTTATTTACTGTGTACCATTGCAGATGAACTATTCTGCCTCCAGCGATTTTGGGGGTGGGGGGCGTGGGGTTTCAAAAGCTTTTTCCCAAACTTTTAATAGACCGTATAAGTCTGAAATGGTGAAAATGTACCTTTTTCTTCAAGCATGCAACACCACAGTTCTAACAGCCTTTTTGAACCTAATGGAGGAGCGAAGAAGTAATTTTCCCTTCTCGGTCATGAACTCGGAGAAAATATTTGGATCTAGCGTGAGTGCTGAGGATGCAGTATTATATTCCACGGAGAGCTTCGCTGCCACCAGGGCCAACCTTGTCCCCCACACCACCACCCCCAATCACATTACACCAACTTTTTGTTTTCCTTTTGATGGAGTCAAGTGTCAAGAGCATCTTTTAATAACAGATTGGATTTGATTATAAAGTGCTGACGGGGCACACTCACCCAGCACCTGAAAGGCACGGAGCTTCACCCTGAATGCATTACTGCTGACAGCAGGGGCCACCGCTATGGCCAGCTCTGCCCTTGGCTGTCTGTCTGCGAGGCACAGTGACCACATCGTGAGGAAAGAAAGGGGACAATATACCACAAAACACTGCATAGAGGGAAAAAAACAGGAGCAAACAGCAGAACTGAAGACAATAGTGAGGCATTTGAGATCACAAGCGAATTACTCAGTTAACCTTCCGTCCTTTACTTCCCCCCCTGCATTCATAAAGCCTCCCACTGCTAAATGAGGCGGACGCCCCGCTGTGCCCTCGATTGAAAGTCCCCTGATGGGAGGCGGGATTGGGAAAGCAGGATGGGACCAGGTGAGATCCACAGCCGGCCTAAATCGTGAGAACACAGCTGAGCAGTCAGGATGGAACAGACTGAACAATGAGACAACAGAAGGCTGATACGCGACTGGGCCCTTGTGTTTTATGTGAGGGAGGTAAAGTTAGGCACTGTAGGCAGAGGGTAGGTCGGAAAGAACAGCCAGACGCATTCAAACACACACTGCAAACGTACAGTAGTAACCGCAGCCATACGGACCAACGATGTGAAGACCCAAGCTTTGCAGATGGAAATGGCTGCTTCAAGATGAAAAGCTTTGTATGGGATATTTTGAGGATAAAATATCACTAATATTAAACTTATATGCACATCTACTTTGGATATTAAGAAACATATGGACATGTATGTATTGTAGCGGAGCTGAGACTTTGGGGGCGTGTGTTGGTGCCGCACGGCCCCCTGGGTAATGCGTTTTGTGTGTTTTGAGGGGTTTGTGTGTGTTTATTGCAGGACTTTGATGTGTATGTGTGTATGGGACTATTTTGGGTATTTGTGTAGTTGTGTGTTGGGTTTGGGGGAAAATGGCTGATCCACCATCACTGGGCTGACTAGGCATTTCAGTGGCATGGATGTGGTTCAGCCAACTGGGTTGGACAGTTTGGTTCTGATGTCTGATTGCTCTGTGTGTGCCATGCCAGTTAGGAGTGCACTTGCTTTACGAATTCTTTTAAGAGCTTTATTAAAGTGACCGGCCATTGTCCAATTTGAGCATAAACCTTGGTGTCAGTCTCCATCTTTTCCTTCGATGATTATCCAAGCCAGAAAATCTTCCCAGTATGTTTGGCCTTATGGCTAGAAAGTTCGATCAGAGCATCAGGACAAAACTGCAGCTCTTGCTGTTGTATGCGGACATTGATACCAACCAACCACAGCATTACGGGCACCCAATTCTCATTAGTGGAGGGAGTGAACGTTAATAAGTCTGTTCTAATCTCTGTTTAATATGGCAAACATTTTTCTACCACAGCTGACGCATTTTATAATTAAATCAGAGCTAAACTCAATGAGACATTGTTATTGGCCAGACAGGGTATCATGAAATCACAGATCAGCCATAACATTATGACCACCTGTCTGATACTGAGTACTGTAGGTCCCCTCATGCTGCCGAAACAATTCTGACTGTGGTGCAGTGTGTGTTCTGGCCTCTTTTCATCAGAGTCCTATTTGGGATCACTCCCCATACACATCAGGGAGCCTTGGCTGCCCATGACCCTGTCACTGATTCAGCAGTTGTCCTTCCTTGGATTACTTTTGGTACTAACTGCTACCTGGAACACTCCCCAAGACCCGTTCTTCTGGAGACGCTCTAGCCATCACTTGTCAAAATGGCTCAGATCCTTATGCTCCTGCTTTCAGCACATCAGCTTCAAGAACTGACTGTTCACTTGCTGCCTCTCATATCCCACGCTATTGAGAGGTGCTGTTGTAATGAAATTACTAGTTGTTATCAATTAATATCAATGTTATTCATATAATTGTTGCATATTTTGGTCCATATGGGATGTGGTTTTAGGAAGTCTGATTATTTAGGAGAAAAAAAAAACAGACTTTTTCTACCATGAAAGACACCTTGATGCAGAGTGTTGCATTAGCAAATTGCTGTTTTGTGTAAACAGAACCTTTGCAGGTATTTTATTGCTTAATTGAAAAGTATCAGTGAAAAAATCAAACATTTCATATAAGTAACAGCTAGAAAATTCAAAGCCAACACGTCCCCACATTTTCACAGGTGGTGCAAATACAGACACACGGATACGCATGCAATCGCACTCGCACACCCAAACTACATCTGAGATGGGTCCCAGAGGAATCCTTTCTATCCTCGACTCGAGAAGCTTCACACACCCCAAGTTGTGGAAGAGTAAGCAGAAATCAGCAGATGGCTCTAACTTCCCCCTCACTCCTTCCATAAGCTCCCCCTGTTTACTGCGGCACTGCCTGATGAAAGTCACAGATCACTCAATTTAGCTCTTTTAAAACACACAGCTGCTAAAGCATTAGTATAAACCAACTCGCTGCTCAATGCAGAGAGGCCTTTGCTCCCCTAGAGAATAACAAAAAAGGAGGTCGGGGGATTTGGTGGCCCTTTAATGCGAGAAAGCGTCACGAAGAACCTTCGTAGTTAAACAGCTTCACGATTTTTCAGACTAAGTGCCTACACAGTTGGAGGCCCACCCTTCAAATCCTCATGTGGAGTTTCTCAACAGCTCTTCTGCCATAATTGGAGGCGCTCTCCTCACTTGAGGGGATAAAAATGAGAAGACCTCTCAGAGGTCATTCCACAAGCAGTTCTAGACGAGCGTTCGAACCCAACCCGGGAAGTCCATATGCTCGTATGCAAAGACGCTAAGCCTTGTTCTTTAGGAAGCAGGAAGGCAAGTGACGCAGGAAACTGAGAGCAAGAGTGAACGAAGGTGAAGGAGCCCCAAAGGAGTATGGCAACAAGTCTGGTGGAGGGGCCATTACTGGAGAGCTCCTCAGACACAGGCGAAAGTCATCGATTAAGTGCTCCTCTTCTGCAGGGAGCGCCCATCTTTCCTCAAGGATGTTCAATGTTAGGGACATTCTGGGTCAGGGGTGTTGCCTATACACAGTACGGAGTCGCTACACAGAAGGATGATGAGATTAGTTAAGACCACGCTGCCAGAGAAGGTAAATAGGGTAAATAAATGGTAATTTATCCTCAACATGGAGCAGATTTACAGTGTTCAAAGATAATTCTAATGCACAATTTCAGTTTAGTGGCTATTAAAAAAAGAGGACAAAAATTAATCAGAACTAAAATGCATTTAAACTTTTGCACAACTATTTTTTTCAATCAATATGACAAAGTTCAGCAAATACGCAGTATTAAACAGTGCATTAAAATGTGCAGAAGTGTGTTTTTTGAGGAATATGTGTATTTATTTGCACTTATAAAATCAATAAAATACATAATTTGACAAGATATAATTGAAATATATTTTTTAAAAATTAATAAACTCAACAAAATGTATAAAAAATATTATATATATATATATGCATACAGTCAAACCCCGTTAGCTCACTATATATGTACATACAGCTGCCCCGTTCCTGATTTCTCTCCATGTTTGTCACACTTAAATGTTTCAGATCACCAAACAAATTTAAATATTAATTGAAGACAATGCAAGTAAATGCACAAAGTGTTTTTTTAAGTGAAGGATTTTATTAATAATGGAGAAAAAATACAAACCTACATACAGTAGCCATATGTGACAAAGTGATGGCCCCCTAAACCTAATAACTGTTTGGACCATTAGCAGCAACAACTACAATCAAGCGTTTGCTATAATTTGCAATGAGTCTTTTACAGCTGTGGAGGAATTTTGGCCCAAACTCATCTTTGCAAAATTGTTGTTTTCAGCCACATTGGAGGGTTTTCCAGCTTGAACTGCATGTTTAAGGTCACACAGCATCTCAATAGGATTCATGTCAGGACTTTGACTAGGCCACTCCAAAGCCTTCATTCTGTTTTTCTTCAGCCAATCAGAGGAGCTTCCGTTGCACAAAATGTTAATGCTGCTCTGATTTAAAGGGGTCAGAACACACAGTGCACCACAGTCAGAACTGTTTCAACAGCATGATGGACCTCCTCAATATTAGGCAGGTGGTCTTATTGGTGTTTAAGTATTTTGTGTTTAAATTTTACTTTACACAGTTATTTGAAGATGCAGATTTTACGGTAGTAGGATGTTTCCACCCCTCACTGCTGATCAACAGCTCAACACAGCCCTAAACCTCACACACAGAGCTAAGATTTTGGGTTGTGGGAAGCTGGAACCAATCCCTGGGAGTGAAATCAAACCATGAGCATGTGGAGAAAACCCACATAGACACAAGAAGAACTTATACACTCCACACAGGAAGGCAGCTCTGGCCCGGGGGTTGAACCCAGGACCTTCTTGCTGTGAAATTCATTGCCTGCATGCAAACAATGAAAGCTCATATTAAGGGTCAATCTCCATCAGTTATGGTTCATTAATTCAACAATTTATCCAAAAATGCTTACTTACATGAAATGTGCATTTACATACCTGCTCATTTCCCGAGTAATGTTAGAACCAAGTGAACAGAGCGAATGTTGAGCAAGTGTTGGCTTTGTGCTGCGATTGTGCAATTTGTACTTTTTGTCCATTTTAAACACCAATATATAAGTAACAGGAAGTGCCAAGCAGCACTCATATGCTTATTTTTCCAAACACAGAGCCACGCAGAACGCACGCCCACACACACAGATCTTCCAGGTTACACAGCGGGCACATCTGGCCTGGAACAAAAGCATCAGATAAGCAAGTGAACGCCGCGTTAATGCTCCGCCTGCTAACTGGGTCATGGCAAATGGAGCCAGAATGCCATTCAGCAACGCCCATCACTAAATGACAGAAGTAGAGTCGCCCCATCAAACCACCTTCAGACTGTTTAGCTTTGAGAGGGTCATCCCGCACCCATCAGAACGTCAGCATCCTCAGGCAAGGCCATGCACCCATGCAGAAGGCCAGTGGTTGGTGGAGGCACAAAACTCTAACAATAGATTATGGTCACCTCTGCAGAAGAGCCTCAGCATTAGGGAGAGCCCTCAAAAAAAGGACAATGGGGTCCAATTTGATTTATGGCAAGTCCGGGAGCCATAATGTGGAGGTGTAACAGGGAATCAATGGGCTAGAAAAATGCTAACAGCAGACCTTTATGTCCTGGGCCTGTCTCCACCGCTATTTAATTAATTTTGCCTGTTTTCACCCCTCCCCCTCACTCCCCCCTCTCTCTCTTGTCTGAGATGTGGGAGATTGAAGGGTTGATCAGTGTTGCACATACACCTCCAGTTCAGCCGCGAGGACACACTCAGCGAGAGACACAAAGCAGAACAACAGTGACAGATATGATGAGTTTTCTTCTGCAAGCTGCTACCTCCAGGTGAGAGAGTTAAGCAGGGGGGAAAAATGAAACCATGAGATGAGGAACTATTTCACAGAGCACTTCACTTTCTACACTGCCTGACCGAAAAAGGTCACCTTTTGAATGAAATAGGCAAATACTTAAGAGCCTATGATGGGATAATTACTGCAGTGATTAATGTTTCAGCCGACAGCCGTTCTTTTATTTCTGAACTGTTGAATTAATGGCCTGAAAACAACTAAACGGAGATTGCTAAAATGTCTAAAATTGGGTTACAAACTGTCCAACGCATTTACACCTGGAAGGAGAGTAGTGAACTGTGACTGGAGATCATGGAAGTGCTTGTTGAAGTGGAATCAACAATTGAACTTATGGCCAGTAAAAATAAAACCTCAATGGGACAGAATTTTAAACTAAAGAAATTATTTCTATTAAGGTCAATTGGGGAAAATAGCCTTAGATTTTCATATTTTCTCATTTATCTGAACCCAGCTTTGCTTAATTCCTCACCCTGAACCTTCACACCAGCAAAATAACACTGGCATAACAACGAAAGCTCTGTCATTCTTTGTAACTTGTGATTGGTTAATTTCACTGTTAGTTTCAGCTGTTGAATTTAATCTAATGAGTCAGCCAATCTTTTAAACCTAACCAGTAGGAGAGCTTGCAACTAATAATTTCCATTGAGCATTTAGAGATTTTAAACTTTCTAATAAGAGTTATACTACAATACCAGTGATTAAATCCAACAAGCAAAATAATTGTATTAATTAAACCTACAAAATTACAGAAAATGCAGTATTTTCCCCAGACTTTTGCAATTACAAATGTTTTGGTATACACATGTTTATTTCCTTTATATGCATTGGACCAAGACAAAAAAAAAACAGAAAAATGCCAAATTACACAATTTCACAAAACACACTCAAAGACTGGAGAAAATTATTGAAACCTTTTCAAAATTATGGGTAAATAGTTTTATTTCAAGCATATGAAGCTTGTTTAAACTGGCGTGTGCCAGGAAACAGGCGCGGACACTATAGCAATCACACCTGAAGCCAGTTTAAATGGAGAAACGTTGACTCAACCTTTCTGTTGTGTGTCTGAGTGCCACACTAAACATGGAGAACAGAAAGAAGAGCAGAGAATTGTCTGAGAAGTTGTGAACAAAAATTGTGGAAAAATACCTTTGTTCACTGTGCGCAACATAATCAAGAAGTTTACAACACATGGCACTGTAGCTAATCTCCCTGAACATGAAAAATTGATAAAAGACTAGAATGCAGGATAGTCAGAATGGTGCAGTCAGAATAAACAGCCCCAATCAACTTCTAAACAAGTTCCAGCTGTTCTGCAGAATCAGGGGGCAACAGTCAGTTTGAACTCTCTGTCGATATTTGAATGAAATGAAACATTATGGCAGCACCCCACGCTTACACAGATGCATAAAAATCCAGACTGGAGTTTGCCCAAATGTACTTGTAGAAGCCAAAATTCTTCTGTGGGAACATCTTGTGGACAAATGAGACCAAGGTAGAGCTTTTAGTAAAGCAGATCATTCTACTGTTTATGAAAAACGAGGCCTACAAGGAACACGGTACCTACAGTGAAACATGGTGGAGGTTCAATTATGTTTTGAGGACGTTTTGTCGCATCTGGCACTGGGTGTTTTGACTGTGTGCAAAGTATCATGAAATCTAAATACTGCCAAATTATTTTGGGGTGAAATGTAGGGCCCAGTGTCAGAAAGCTGTGTCTTCTTCAGAGGCCATGGGTGTTCCAGCAGGACAATGACCCAAAACATTCCTCTAAAAGAAAACTGTGACCCAGAAACTGTTGAATACAAAGTGCTGGAGAGTTCTGAAGTGACCAGTAATGAGTATGGATATAAATTCAATTGAACACTTAGGGAGAGATGCACTTAATATCCAATATACATAAAGGAAATAAACATGTGTATACCAAAACATTTGTAATTGCAATAGTCTTCTGGGTGCCAATAATTTTGCCCATGACTGTATAAACATAAGTATATATACATACAGTGGGGCAAAAAGTATTTGGTTCATCATATGGTTCACTAGTAGTAATAACAGGTCTGTGAGGGCTTGTTTGTAGGTGCTTAATACTAATTTTACAAATAAAGTATTTAAAAATCATACAATATGATTTCCTGATTTTTTTTTTTACATGCTCTCACTCACCATTGTAACTATGATGAACATTACAGACTTACTTATGCCATAAATTGAACAAAAATAAAACCATTTTTGTTGCACTGTGTAAATGTTTGTGCACCCTAAGAGTTCCAGAGTCTCAGATTATTTTTTACAAGGTTTCAGACCTTAATCAGCTCGTTAGATCTGATACATGGTAACAGCTGTCATTAGTAAATGTCAGCTGGTGCCAATTTCAAAGCTACAAATACTTTGACTCTTCAAAACTTGTGCACACACTTGTGGACACTCAACAATCATGGGTTTCTCTAAGCAGCTGTGTAAGACTATGAAAATTAATGTTATTGATACCCACAATGCAGGAGAAGCTACAAGAAGATAGCAAAGTGTCAGCTTGCAGTTTCCACAGTGAGAAATGTAATTAAGAGATGGAAGTTCAGGGGAACTGTGGAGGTCAAGGTGAGATCTGGAAGAGCAAAAGAACTCTAGGAAAGAAACTGCTCATATGCTGGTCAGAAAGACAAATCAGAATCCCCATTTGACTGAAAAAAAACCTGCAGGAAGATTTAACAGACTCAAGAGTGGTGGTGCACTGTTCCTGCCATGAAGAGTCAGCAGAAGAAAACCTTACCTGCATCCCCATCACAAAATCCAACGTCAAAATTATGCAACAGAACATTCTCAGAAGCCTGATGCATTTTGGAAACAAGTGCTGTGGACTGATGAAGTTAAAATAACAAGTTTGGCCACAATCAGCAAAGGCATATTTGGAGAAAGGAGGAGCAGCATGTTATGAAAAGATCACATTGCCAACCATTAAGCATGATGGTGGATCTATCAAGCTTTGGGGTTGTGTTGCAGCCAGTGGCAAAGGAAACATTGTACGAGTGGAGGGAGGAATAGATTCCACTAAATACCAGGAAATTCTGGAAGCAAACATCACAGCATCTGTAAAAAGGATGAGCTTCTACAACACGACAATGATCCTAAACAAACCTCAAAATCCACCATGGACGACCTCAAGAGATGCAAGCTAAAGGTTTTGGAATGACCATCACAGTCCCCTGATTTAGACATCATTGTAAATTTGTTGGTAGATCTTAAAAGAGCTGTTCATACAAGACAACCAAAGAATATTACATATCACAGAACTAGAAGCAAATGAAAATGGGAGAAAATCCCAAGTGCAAGATCTGAAAAGCTGTATATCTGCCAGAGGAGGTGTAACAATGTAGAGTGTCCAAAATGTATTTATTTTTGTTCAATTTATGGCATAAAAGTAACTATGCATCAATGTTTGCTGAGAATATTGTGTATTTTGTGTGTAAACTGTGTTTACATCTTTTCAATGATAAAATCATCAAAATCCAAACGTTTGATAAATACATTTAGTGAAACAATTACAAATATTTTCATTGTAGATTTGTTAAATAAATGTGCAAGAAAATTTGTCAAATCAATTTTCTATTTTAAAATTGATCTAACACCATGACTACAGTGGCCTTTAATGTAATAGGTGTGTAATTGGACGTAAATGCCAGATTTGAAATGCTACTTGGATTCGTTTACAAAACAAACTTCTTAAGGAAAAATAACATAAACTTGACCCAGCAACGTGAACAGGCTGACAAGAGCAGAGATCTGACAACTAGGGAAGGACACAGGGCAATATAAATACTCTAGACCCAATTACTACACCTGGGAACATCAGACAAGGCACGGGTGTTTCCAACAGAGGGTGTGGTCAAGGTGGGACTAAGAAAAAGACAAACAAAACCACATGGCAAGGAAACCAGACATGGAGCTGAGCAATGCACTGTTACATTTGAGTTGCATGAAAGCATTGCACCCTACTATTACAGTCCATGCCATCTCCCCCACCTTCTCTCTGACACCTCTGCCCTGTACCTTGGGCTATGTGGTCATGGCAGTGCCACTTAACTCACCACTGTGTGCAGCAAAATTCACATCATAGCAGCAGTGATGATCAGAATCCAGACCTCAGTGCCCAGTCTGAGTTCAGGGTGGGTCACTCTGCAGAGCTCGGAGTTAAGTTCTCGCTGACGTTCACAATGCTGGCAGGTGTTGAGTCGGTTGAACCTGAAGTTTGGAGCGCGCTTGCCTGCCGGCTCCCTCTTAAATTTAAGTCTCTGAAGCGTCAGGTTGTTAGCCTGGAGCCAACGCTCCAGCCGCTGTGCCATCACCCCCCCAACCTCACCCCCCTCAGAGAACGGTTACAGAACACAAGCATTTCAGCAAGTGAGGGCATTTTTTTTTTTTGCCTTGGGGCAACAATTACATGCAAGAAAGATGGAGGCTGCAAGTACAGAGGTTCTATTTCAGTTTTTCTTCCCTATTGCTTACACACATTTCAGTGAGCCGCATTTTTACAGCTGAACACAAACACTGCTGACATCACCCAATGTACAGAATAGAATATATATATATATATATATATATGATGTCGTTTGAGATGGCGCCGCGGATGGCAGCCTCGGTACTGCGCTCTTCAGTATTCTTTTCATTGTTTATTTTACATTGATGTTTTTTAGTTGTTGTTGTTGTTGTTGTTGTTTTACTGCT
>JBBIGC010000029.1:2393487-2422101 GCA_037576955.1 Lepidarchus adonis
TATAGAAACTCTAATGTTTATCAGTACATTGCAGAAAATAATGAACTTTATCACAATATGCTAATTTTTTGAGAAGGTCCTGTATATATAGAATATGACAGCTGAGTTATTTCTGAAGAAGCAACTTCAATCTTACCGCATCCCTTATTGATGAAAGTCGTGGCTATTCCAGTTTTGCCTGATCGACCTGTTCTACCAATTCTGTGGACTGCAAAACGGAACCAAAAATTAATGCATATAATGTACAATGGAGGAAATAATTGTTTGACCCCTTGCTGATTTTGTAAGTTTGCCCACTGATAAATAAATGAACAGTTTTATTTTAATGGTAGGTTTATTTTAACAGTGAGAAACAGAATAGAAAATAGAAAATCAAGAAAAATCACATTATACAAAATATATAAAGGGATTTGCATTTAATTGAGTAAATATTTGATCCCCTACTAAAGAGTTCTGGCTCCCACAGACTGGTTAGATTCTTCTAATTTCAACTCATCACCCACATTAAAGACACCTGTCTCAATTAGTCACCTGTATAGACACCTGTCCACAGACAGTCAATCAAACTCTGACCTCTTCACCATGGGTAAGACCAAAGAGCTGTCTAAGGATGTCAGGAACAAGATTGTATACCTGCACAAAGCTGAAATGAACTACAAAACCATAAGCAAGAAGCTATGTGAGAAAGAGACAACTCTTGGCACAATTGTTTGAAAATGGAAAATTACATTTTTAAAATGACCATCAATAAACCTCAGTCTGGGGCCGCACACAAGATCTCATCTCATGGAGTGAGGATGATCATGAGAAAGGTGAGAGATCAGCCTACAACTGCAGAGGAGCGGCTTGTAAATGATCTCAAGGCAGCTGGGACCAGAGTCACCAAGAAAAACATTGGTAACACACTACGCCATAATGGATTAAAATCCTGCAGTGCACCTGAATGTTTCAGAGAGGGCTTGGGAGAAGGTTCTGTGTTTAGATGAAACCAAAATCGAGGTCTATGGCCTCAAATCAACTTGCCTTGTTTGGAGGATGGTAAATGCTGAATATGACCCAAAGAACACCATCCCCACTGTCAATCATGGAGGTGGAAACATTGTGTTTCTCTGCTAAGGGTACAAGAAAACTTGACAGCTTTGATGGGAGAATAGATGAGGACATGTAGCATAAAATCTTAAGTAACAACCTCCTTCTCTCTGCCATGACACTGACAATGGGTGGTGGATGGGTCTTCCAGCACAACAATGACACCCAAGCATACAGCCAAGGTAACAAAGAAGTGGCTCAAGAAGAAGCACATTAAGGTCATGGAGTGGCCTAGCCAGTCTGGACCTTAAACCCATAGAAAACCTGTGGAGAGAGCAGAAGCTTCAAGTTGCCAAGCAAAAGCCTCGAAAACTTAATGATTTAGAGCTGATCTGCAAAGTAGACCAAAATTCTATGCATGTGTGCAAACCTGGTTGTCAACCTACACAGAAACAACCTCTGTGCTGCCAACAAGGGTTTTGCCACCAAGTCTTTTTTTTGCTAGGGGATCAAATACTCAATTCCTTAAATGAAAATTAAATCAAATTATATATTTTCTGGATTTTCTCACTATTAAAATAAAGCTACCATTAAAATTATAGACTGTTCATTTCTTTGTCAGTGGGAAAACTTACAAAATCAGCAAGGGGTCAAGTAATTATTTCCTCCACTGTATATAATACATGGGTAAAGAAAAACAACCCAAATACACATGCAATCAAAATAATTCACCATCCTGTAAATGCTGTGCACGCTGCAAAGGTAATGCTCACCATAGTTCTCAATTTCTTCAGGCATGTCATAGTTAACCACATGCTGGATAGCGGGGAAATCCAGACCTTTAGAGGCCACGTCAGTGGCCACCAAAACATCTTTCTTCCCCTCCTTAAATGCTTCAATGGCTTTGGTTCTCTCCTCCTGGTCTGAAAAACACAAAGTTGCAGAAAGAAGAAAATCAAACGTATGAACATATGTATCTTTTTAAATATAATTGTAATGATGTAACCAAGGTACCTTTTCCTCCATGAATAGCCACAGCTTCCACACCTTTTAAAAGCAGATACTCATGTATGGCATCCACGTCTGCTTTCTTCTCAGCAAATATCAATACCTAGGAATGAATGTCATGTGGAGTTAAGCTTGTATGAGAAAAATATGATCATTTATTCGCTGGAAACAAAAAAAACATTCACAAACTTTTCACAGTATTTGTACATTGAAATGTAGTAAAACTGCCACAGTCTTCTGCAGAGTTTGAGAATGTTAGCAAGAAATGTTTGTGTAGATGATTTGCTTCAATTCCAATTCAATTTGAACATCAAGATGCATTAGTCTTTCAAGTGTTAATTAAAATAAGTTTGAATTAGTACAAGATCACAAGCTCTCAGATTTGAACTGTTTTTACATTAACTCCTCATATGAAGTCATTTATAAAGTCTAGAAATCTTTTATCAAGCAAGATTACAATGTATGTGTAAACAGTAACAGTGTGTGTGTAAAAAAGCTAAATAAGAGAGATATCAAACAGCAGTTCTCAACAGCCAGAAGCTGCCTGAGCAAAGATACAGAACCCATCTTAGTTTTTTCATTCATGGTAGGAAGTAATGCAGTACTACTGCAAGAAGATAGTGGCAAGTCATTTACTACCATTTGGTAACTAAAGAGGAACGTTTTCCCATCAGTCGCTGGTGAAATGTTTTTTTATACATGAATGCAGTGTCTGACTTTTTCATCACAAATCTTAGTTAAAATTATTATTATTATATAATTAACTCAGTGGAACAAGAAAATTATGTTCAAACATTTTCATTAGAGTGTCAGAAGTCAATTGGCTAAAAAAAAATGTTTGAAAATAATCCTTGTTTCTGTGACATTGTTTTAAAGAAGAGGACAGTCCATTAGACACATTTCAAGCATCAGCACCATTTTAAAACACACAGTGGTCAGTGAATTGAAAGAAAGCCTACATGAACAAAAAGTAAAGCTACATACTGGAGGTGGGGTCTTCTGTAAGCATTCCAGTAGATATACCATTTTGGCTTCCTCTTTGACATACTCTACTTCCTGTAGAAAAAAAGCATCAAGCAAGATGTAATTGTGGATAATGCATGACAGATCACTGTGCAGAACGCACACACAGCTACAGAATCTCATTGGTTTACCTCTATGACAATGCGCATGACAACATAGTTTTTGTGTGCTAAAGTAGATTTTGACATCCATCTGCCACGGCTCACAGTTTTCCCTCATCATCCAAGTCATTATTTAATTCTCTAGCCTTTAAAATCAGCCGTGCTAAAGCACAGAACCGTTCAAGGTATACAGTGACATGGTCACCCTCAATACTTTACCTATACTTCCTGTTGTAGGCTTTAGTGGTGCTCTCAGCATGTACTTGTTTGTTAATGTATGTAAAGGCCTCACCTGAATGACATCCAAGCTGGCAGCTCCAGCTCGGCCCACGTTAATGGTGATGGGTTTGACCAGTGCACTTTTGGCAAAGTTCTGAATCTTTTTGGGCATGGTAGCACTGAAGAGCAGCGTCTGTCTCTGGCCCTAAAAGACAAATCCAAGCAACATATTAAGTATATCACCCCCCCAAAAAACAAGAACTGATTCCAAAAATAGTCTGTGTGTCTATGTGAACAAAGACAAACAGGCCACATGCTGCAATTAATTAATTCCTACCTTAAAGTAAGAGAAGATGGTCCTAATATCCTCCTCAAAGCCCATGTCAATCATCCTGTCAGCCTCATCTAGAGCCAGGTACCGACATATATCCAAACTCACCATCTTCTTATTCAGGAGATCCATCAGCCGGCCTGGGGTGGCCACCATCATATGCACCCCACTGCAAAATGCATGACCACAGGTTTAAATGGGCATGTAATGGGCAATAATGAACTGGTTGCTTTCACACCAAAGTTTTAACTTGTTTACAAATGTTAAGCATGCTAAACTATTTGCGTTAGTAATTTTTTAAAAACCTAGTATTTCATGATGCAACAATACCCACTTCCTCCTTAACTGCTTCTTGAGAAAATGCATCTCATACTCAAAGTTGTCTCAGAAAGGAATATTAAAGTTTGTTTATTTCTTAACTGAAAAATGTATACACCTACAGACAAACACTTATAATACACAGACAAAGGCTCAAAATTAAGCTTAGGACATCAATCAAACAATTTAACACAACTGAAAAAAATAATGTCAGCAGTACAAAAATAATGGAACATTATATTTATTATACATTATGTTAAACTTGGGTTCATGTGAATTGCATCATTCTATACTTGGGCTTATGCTGAATTTTAGAAAAAAAAAAAAAGTCCTATGTAAACTATGGACTTACTGCTTGACCACTTCCATCTGCTCTTTAACTGACATTCCTCCAATACACAGGGCACAGCGTAGCTGTGGAGCACCTTCATCCTCCAGCAGCTTGCAGTAGTACTCAATTATGCCGTGGGTTTGCCTCGCCAGCTCCCTCTGCAGGCAGAAAGAAGCATTGCAAGAGTCGCTACCAAGCTTATACAGTAGTTGCAAGTTATCAGGCACAAGGTAGTGTGACAGTAACCTGGTATCTACACTGTGATTATATGAAGTCAGTTTATTTTCAGCTACATTTGCTAAATTAGATTAAAAAGTGAATGTGTATGTCAGCGTGTGTGCACATATAAGTACAGAAGGACAGATGATGAGTCCATAAGGTCCCTCTCTCTTGCAGAAGGGCAGTCTTTTCTCCTGCTCCAAGCAGAACATGATGATGGGCAAAGTGAACACAAGAGTCTTTCCCGAGCCTGTGAATGCAATTCCAATCATATCCCTGCCAGACAGTCTACACAAAAAGAGAAAGAAAAACCATTAACCATTTACAGAAACATGCTGGCAGTTCTGTTTCAGTTCAACCAGGCATGACGAGCAACAAGAGTGTCTAAAATAAACCTACATGGTTGGGATTCCCTGGATCTGAATGGGTGTTGGGTGCACAATTCCTTTCTTCTTCAGGCCTTTTAGAATTGCTGTAAACATTCAAAGGTTTGTAAATTTCCACACAAACAGAAATATTATACCAGAAATCATACAAAATTATAAAAAAAACAATATTCCAAAAGATTTTCAGAAACCTTGAGGGAACTTCATTTCTCTGAAGCTCTTAATTGGGGGAGGGATACCATCACCCTCAACCAGGATGTGGTACTTCTTGCGCACTCGCTCATGTCTTGCTGTTGGCATGTGTAATATGTAGCGAGGAGCCTTCCAGCTTAAACCAGAGAGAAGAAAACAGTGAGAATGCATTAAGGACACCAGAGTATTTAGCATAGCGTGGAGCTGTGCTAAATGTGCTGTCTGGTTAGTGAACTTCACCTTGTTCTTATGGAGTCTTCATAGGTGATACCTTTGGCCATTTCCTTGACAGACATTAAAGCTGAAACAATGACACAAACTCTTTTTAACACTATATTCATCTTAGACATAGTGCAGTGTGTCAGAGCAGTGACTCAGCGTTTAGTCCTTGATGCAGCATCAATTAACAATACTAATACAAAATGCATTGTATGGTTTATGACATGATTAAATACTAAAATAGGTCCTCCACAGTTTTCCATGCTCAATCAGAAGTGATTAAACTGATGAGTGATCTAGGAGACAGACATAAAGCATAAGGACACATGTATATATGACATGTTTATGAGAACACACACAAACAAAAGCCATTATAATGCTGTAATGTTTAATGTTTAGACTCCGTTATCTATTGCACAGAAGCACAAACAGGCCTGGTTCAGTTTGGTTTTGTATGTATCATTTCTTTTTGAGTACTTTTCTATGAACACTGTTCTGTGTGCGATGCCCTCTTTCATCCTTTCGTCTAGCAAATGCTAGACTAGAAATCTGTGACTAGTGTATTACAGAGGGTAATACTGTTGTCTTCCACATAGCTGAATGAGGCTCAATTTTGCATCCAGATACACTAGAACAGCATCTTTCTAGAGGACAGCTTCAGAAATGTTTGATTTGGATTTTAAATGTAGTGTACTGTACATTCAGCATAAGCAGTTTTACTTTCATCACCCACAAAACTTAACTAGTCCCAGGACTGTTTTCTATATATTCGCATCTGTGAAATAGAACATTGTTATGGGATTGTAATTTGAACTTTAGGATGAGAAAATGTGTGTTTAAATTAATGTTGTACATTTAGGGGTGGGCAATATGGCAAAAAAAACAACATATGAATACTTTGAGAAAGTTTTTCGATAATATGCCATGTTATGAATTTTCCCCATCATCTATTAATATGAAACAAACAGAAAACATTATTAAAAACATTAATTAAAAATGTAAAATGAGTACAATTATTTTTATTTTTGCGTTTTTCAGACCACAGTACAATAAGTTCACTAAAGTAACTAATGATGCTCTTGTTTAAATAAAAATGATGTTTAGGTACTGACGATATGACAAAAGTTCAAAAAAGAATATTGTGGCCACAATTTATCATGATAATTATATGGTCATATTACCCGGCACAGTGTATACCCCAAGGAAAAAAATTATCCTACTGTTCTCGAATGAGATAAAAACTGGAACATAAACACAACTAAAACTATTATACTTGCCTCTGCCTTCAGCCACACTTTCCAGAATTTTCTCCTCCTCCTTCAGCTGTTTCTCCTTTGCTGACTCCTTCCGGGCTGCAAGAGTAACAGTTTACCATATAAACTCATTGACCAGGCTACAAGCTATGGGAGGATAGCAGAGCAACCTTTCGAAAACTACTAATTGACAAGGAAGAAGAAAACATGTTTTGAAACAAAACTGGAAATTGTGTGCATCTAAACATCTAAAAAATGTTCATATAATACCCTCTGCTTTCTCCTTGAGATGCTGATGCTGGTCCAGGAGACTGACATTGGAGCGTGGCCCCAGACCCTCATCTTCATCCCTTTGTTCACCTCCACTATCCTTCTGGTCCTCTTCTGTCAAACCTTTTCCTCGCAGGTGCATTATCTTCTGCAGCTAAAAACCCAATCACATATCACAAGGTTTAATATTAATAACGTTATTCACAGTATCAAGAACATGTGTGTGTTAAATGTGTGTTTATTATAATGTTTTTTAATAAACTGTAACGGTATTTGGCATCAAATTTTCCAATTTCAAACCTCTAATCATTTGTCCTCCAAAAATGTGATATATAGATAGTGAGTTTACCATCTGCTGTTTTCTGATCTTAACAGGAACATATGGTACATAATCATCATCTTCAGAATGCTCTGATGCGGACTTCTCGTCTGAGTAGTTTCGCTGGAAAATACAAAGAAAACAGATGCTCATTCAAGTTTCTTCTGAATTTTTTTTTATTAATTAGTTGTCCATTCTTTGCTGAATTATAGGAGCCATTCTCTGCTACTACTCCATATTGCAACTGAATAATGAGATATATAAAACGTGAATGTCTGTAAAGGAAAACAATTTGTTGAATTTAAACTCAAAGTGTAATTAAAAGAACTAAAAAGGGTACAGAAAATGTAACACCAAAAGCTAAAAAGGCAAGCAAGTAAACTATGGTTGTAAATCTGATATATGGCGAACACGTTATAATTAAAATAATTATGATCGCTATTATATATTATATATATTATATTGTATTGACATCTCATTTTAGGACCAGAAGAAATCACTGATGACCAATTATGTCGTTGAAATATTGTGTTGACGCAGCTAGGCAGCTAACCTGATCGCTAGCATGCGTGCTAAGCTAACAAACGTCTGTGACAAAAATAACAAACTAAACATACCTTTTTCGGTCGAGCTTCTGCATCCATTGTCTGGAGAGGTTGGCTTTAATACCACACTCCAATTTTTATATTATATATATATGAATATAGTTGTATTAAAGCATGAGTCCTCCACCAAACCGCTGTTTACAGCAGAGTCAGAAATCTACGGCAGGCGGATGTGGCCAAATCAGGACGCGTAGCGGAAAAATCGTTTCTTAAGGCACTTAAGACTTAAGGCGAGACACATCAGACATTCAATAATCGTTTAGAGATTTGTGGTTATTTCGCTTCGGAAACATGTATTTTGTCAGACTAATAGATATAAAATACACATGTAAGTGTTTATTCTACTACAGTGCATATTTGAGTCTGCAGACTCAGTACATATTTAAATTTCTCACAGTTGGAGCCAGAAATCTCCATATATAAATATATATATAAAATTACAAATTTCTACTGAAAGCACATATTACAGGGTAAAAACTCATTTAAAAACAACAGATTTTATCATTCACTCTCAAAATTCATATTTGGAAATTAAGATTGCCTGGTTTGAAATAAAACCAATACTCCAACTAAAGCAACTAAGCCCCACCCATTCAGAATGCAGCAATTAGTGAGAAAATTTCACGACTGGACTTGTTGCACAGATGGCCGTACATTACAGTACCACACTGGAATTTACTGCGCTCCTCAGAGCGACCCATTCTTTCACGAATGTTTGTAGAAGCAGTCTGCTGCCTAGGTGCTTGAAGTTCTACACCTGTGGCCATGAAAGAATGTAATTATTTCGATGGTTAAGTTAATACATTTTGCCATAGTGTATAAAGCTGTGATCATAAGTTTACAGTTGATTTTTCAGAGAATATGGCTGAAGCCATTTATTATCAATCAACTGGATTTCCTACACAATCTACCCAAATGACCCCAGTAAAAAGTTTTCATTCCCTGGTAATTTGGCCTGATAACATGCACACAACTTGAAACAAACATGTTTGAATGGCTGTTAAAGGAAACATCTTCACCTGGGATCTTTAGTGTCATTAGTGGGTGTGTATAAAATGTTAATGAGTTTCTGGACTCCTGAACGACCCTTGCATCTTTCATCCAGTGCTGCATTGACATTTGTTGGATTCTAAGTCATGGGGAAAAGAATTGTCAAATGATCTTTGTGAAAATGTAGCTGAACTCTATAAAACAGGAAAGGAATTGAGAATGCCAATCAGCAGTGTTCAAACTTTAATTAAGAAGTGGAAAGTTAGGGGTTCTGTTGAAACCAAACCACAGTCAGGTAGACCCACAAAAATTTCAGTCACAACTGCCAGGAAAATTGTTTAGGATGCAAAGCAAAATCCACAAATAACTTCAGGTGAAACACAGGGCACTCTGAAAAAATGTGGTGTGGATGTTTCAAGATGCACATTAAGGAGGGCTACATGGTCAAGTTGCCAGAAAAAAGACATCACTACACAAATGCCACTAAGTATCCCACTTACAATATGCCAGACAAGCCTCAAACTGGCACAAAGTCATTTGGATTGATGAAACTAAAATTGGACTTCTTGGCCACAACCATAAACGCTGGATTTGGAGAGTCAACAAGGCCTATGATGAAAGGTATATAATTCCTACTGTGAAACACAGTTGTGGATTACTGATGTTTTGGGGATATATATCATCAGTGCGGAAGCTGCGCATCACATACTTGGACATTCCAACATGACAATGATCCAAAACACAAGACCTAGTCGACCTGTCGTTGGCTACAGCAAAATAAAGTGAAGGTTCTGGAGTGGCCATGTCAGTCTCTTGACCTCAGTATCATTAAGCCACTCTGGGGAGATTCTCAAATGAGCAGTTAATGCAAGAGACCAAGAATTGACAGGAAGTGGAGGCTTTTTGCAGAAAGCATGGGCAGCTTTACCGTCCGAGAAGATAAAGAGTCTCATACACAACTACCACAAAAGACTTCAAGCTGTCATTGATGTTAAAGGGGGTTAAACTGGGGTATGTAAACTTTTGATCAGGGTCATTTGGGTAGTTTGTGTTGTGATTATGATTTAAAAAGAGTAAATGCAGTTGATTGATAATAAATGGCTTCAGCCAAACACTAACCATGAGTGAAAGAAAGGTTTTTGTGTTATCATTCATATTCTGTGAAAAATGGTTAAGAAATCATACATTCTGTCAGGGAATGTAAACTTATGAGCACAACTGAATATATCTGCTTTCAAAGGCACAGCAAGACTTTCTGTTTAATTCTAAGAGAGAGAGTGGAAAATGGTCATAACAATTAATAAAGGGTATTTTTAGAAAATAAATAGATCATATTATGATGGTATACACATTTGTTTTTACATATTTACACAGCTACATCCAACTAGAGATGACACAAAAAAATTTCCCCACAAAGCAATTTTTAGAACTTAATTTTACCCAATTTGGACAAATATTGTATATTTTTTAGTGGCTTCTGCTGATAATATCCATGATCAGAAGCTTATTGCACTTACCTTTATATGACAATCCTGCAGCTTACCAAGATAATATTATGCAAAAAGGAGCTAAAAAGCAAACATGACACTTTTTTTTGTCAAAACTGTAATGTTTTAATCTTTCTGAATGAAAGATTTTCACAGTATCAAAAGTGAATAATAATAATAATTAAAAAAACAAAATAAAAACAAAACAGAAAGCCAACATACACTTGGCCAGTAATGGTATAGTATAAATCTACATTCCAAACGTTTAAGATAATGTCTCCTAGTTTAATATAACCTGGATAGCATCAGAGATGTCGAATATGAAAACAATAGCTCAAACAGATTTTTAAAAACCCATCATATTTTTTATCTGAATCCTTCAAAGGAAAGAAAAAAGGTACATCATTTCTCATATTCCTAATTCCCAACATAATGTCGAATGTGTATTTCTGATTCTTATTCAGAAAGGGATCCGCTTCAGGAATACATGTATAAATGTGCTGACACAAGAGTGCAGAACAATGTGGGTCAGGTCATAAGGTAATGAGCGTTTCAGTACCGTCGCAGCGAAGCTTTGAACTCCTCACACATGAACGGAAAAAAATGTCCTCAATACCAAACGTCACGTACAAACACCGGGAAAGTAAAGAACAGAGAAAAGAGACGATCTCATCTGAACTTGAAGCGCACCAGTCTATTCAAACTACACAAGCAGCACTAAGGAGTGGCTGGACACCAGCATGCAGCTGAAACGAGCACGTCCCAGCACCGGCCCGCCCGGTTGGAAAACCGCCTGCTATTGAGCAACAGAGCCGCAAATGTGGCCACAGTACAGAACTACATCCATAAGACTACAGAGGAGTACAGATTCTTAAGAGCACAAAGACAAGACTTTAGCTGAAAACCAGGGAACTCTCCCAACTGTCGGTGCAGACCTGCATCCAATGCAGAAAGCGAAAGTGAATGGGAGCAAATTGGACTATTGTCAGTTTTGAGCATCATGCAGGGGCAATCTCATCAATCTGTCCCCTCTTAGAGGATGTGTTTGACAGTCAGATGCACAGTCTTAGAAATTGGAGTATACATTAGTGTTTATTTTTATTTCAGTTTATTTTTTTTTGGAAATGTCCAAGTTAAGAAAACCTCATATTTTTAACAGGTCTCACATAAAAGGTGTGGGACAGGACCATTTCCATGGGCAGGTACTGCCACCGTTTGATGTAAAATAATTCAAACACACCTGCATTTGAATAAATTCATCATGTGTCTCAGAGCAGCTATCGAGGATCAGGTCCTGTCCATGCATCTGTACTCACTATGCTGGAAAACACACTCACAGAAGTTCATTAAATACCAGCCCAGACCAGTTCACTCAATACTTCTCTGACTGCTAAAAATTTTTTTGACCTGTGCCATAAATATAGCACAACAGATCATATTTCACTGGAAATCCATGATTCAGTGACAAATCCCACATAAAAACATTTGTCAGTATTTGTGTAGAGTGAACTGTATCCTCTGAATACATGACAACACTGAATGTCCAGCTAGATGTTGATAGAAAAGTACCTTTTGGAAAACTTATGAATTGAAAAAAAACATTGGCATGATAGGTCAATAGTGCGGTCTTTCAGATTTAAAACATTTTTATTGTAAAATAACTGTTAACATACTACAAATGAAGTAAAGAACTGCAGGAGTGTTCACCAAAACATTTTGGCTGACTACTCCCAACGCAACAGAGAGAGATGGGGCTAAAGGCAGGCCTCCGTGCAATCCCACTCTACCAACATGTACGATAAAAATGCTCTGATGGATGATCATGTAGACCGAGGTCCCGTGGCTTAGTGAAAAAAGGGCATAGACAGGGGGTGACGTCCAGCCAATCAAGTGTTGAGTAAAATGGCCATAGGCCAATCAGGTGTCGACTTCAGTGACCACAGGCCAATCAGGTGTTCAATACAGTGAGTCAAATGTGTGCTGAGCAGTCTTGTCGGGAAGTTTGGGCTCCTGTTTACCATTGTTTGTGTTACTGAGCTGCATTTGAGGGCATCTTTTTCAAGCTGAAGTTTGACCAGTTCACAGCCACCTTCTGTCGAGTTTGTTTAGCTGAATCAAGGCAAAACCTGAAGAAAAGGAGAACATAAGAATGGTGTCAGTGAAAGAGCTTCAATAGAAAGATGAGACAGAATTGAACTGAACAATTCAAGTTATATGCTTTAATATCGACAAGGTTTCACCTTTTAAAATATTCAACCTCACGATCAATCTCGTCCATCTCCGTCGGGTCGAGGTCTTTGGGGAGGAATACATCATCTTTTGTGGAAAAGGAAATAATATTTAAATATTACCAAGGACAGACAACAGAGCAATAAATACAATAAAATGTAGGTTCAGCTACAGCAGGGTTCTCCAAAACATGTCCTGGAGTCAAGTCGTGGAGTTCTGCTGTATTGAACAAATTTGCTCTAGCAGACACAATTTGACATGACTTGGGAAGGCCAGAGAAAGGAAATTAAAGTTGGATCTGGAGAATCCCACATACTAACAGAGCTGGGCATTTCAACGATATTTCCTCTGCGTGCATTCTGGCACAAAGTAAGTGACCTGGTAATGATAATGCGATTGCAAAAGTGTTAATAATTCAGAATATGTCTGAACAACCATAATTTTAAAATGTATCTTCACGTTTGAGGTAGATGAATGACAAATGCATGTCATCCTCTTTGGGACAACTAGGCTCAAAATAATCCCACATTGGACGATTTCCTGCCTGGTTTATAGCTGCATCCCAAACTGTATACTACCACACTAAATAGTGTATTAATAAAAAGTACTTATCTATTAAAAAGGCATTTGGCAACTTTGACAAACCCCTCAGTTTCTAAAAAGTTGCTGATTAGGGTATTAGTGTATGATGAAGCATGGCTAACCTCTGTGTGATCCCAGGGCAATTATTTCTTAACAACAAGGTGCAACTTGACATACGACGAATTCTGGTTACATCGCTAGCTCCTTTAAAAAAAGCATTGTGGACTATGTAGTGTCAGGTGTGGGGAAAATAAGTGGGTAATATGGGTGTAAAAGAGATGGAAAAAAAGTTGCTTTCTGGGACTAGCGGCAAGAGCATGGGATTGGTAGCACATATATGGTAGTAGAAAGCAGTTGAACACATGCTAAACGCTTTATGGTGAGAGAGACTGGAGTTAGCTATATGCGCGCTATGTTGTGCTTCCATGTTGTGGGATTTGGCATGGTTCATGAGGAGCAAAGCATTATGGACTATGTAGTGACTAGTGCGAGAAAATGGGTGGGTAATACGGGGGTAAAAGAGGTGAGTAATACGGGTGTAAAAGAGGAGCATAATACGGGTGTCAAAGAGGTGAGTAATACGGGTGTGAAAGAGGAGCATAATACGGGTGTCAAAGAGGTGAGTAATACGAATGTAAAAGAGGAGCATAATACGGGTGTCAAAGAGGTGAGTAATACGAATGTAAAAGAGGAGCATAATACAGGCGTAAAAGAAATGAGTAATACGGGTGTAAAAGAGGTGGGTAATACAGGCGTAAAAGAGGTGGGTAATACAGGCGTAAAAGAGGTGAGTAATACGGGTGTAAAAGAGGGGAGTAATACGGGTGTAAAAGAGGTGGGTAATACGGGTGTAAAAGAGGTGGGTAATACGGATGTAAAAGAGGTGGGTAATACGGGTGTAAAAGAGGTGCGTAATACGGGTGTAAAAGAGGTGCGTAATACGGGTGTAAAAGAGGTGCGTAATACGGGTGTAAAAGAGGTGGGTAATACGGGTGTAAAAGAGGTGGGTAATACGGATGTAAAAGAGGTGCGTAATACGGATGTAAAAGAGGTGCGTAATACAGGTGTAAAAGAGGTGCGTAATACGGGTGTAAAAGAGGTGCGTAATACTGGTGTAAAAGAGGTGAGTAATATGGGTGGAAAAAAGGCGATTATTACGGGGGAAAGAAGGTGAGTAATATGGGTGAGTAAAAGTGGGTAATAATGGCAGAAAAAAGGTCAGTAATGTGGGTGGAAAAGAGGTGGGTAACGGGTGGAAAAGTTTTGGAAAGAGCTGCTTTCTGGGAGCAGTGGCAAGAGCATGGGTTGGCAGCACATATACGTACAGTAATAGAATTCGGTTGAACGCATACTAAATGCATTTTATGGTAATGCGTCAAAAAGACTGGTGTTAATTATATAATCAAGTTCTGACTTAAATGACAAACCTGCCACCGGTTTCTTTAAGATGCACAACATTGTTTTTTATTGTTTTTACAATGTTTGCTTAACACACTACACCTTTCCATGTGCAAAATACACCTCTCTCTCTTTCCTTTCCTTTTTCCTTGGGGAGCAGCTCCTACTCACTTTCTACCCTCACTCCCCATTCACTTAATTCTCATCCAGTGAAGGCCAGAGGGTGTGATCTGCAGAAAATCCTACTCAGCAAGCAGTGAAAGACAACTGAAAGAAAACTGAGCGAAGCGAAGAGCCAATCATAGTGGAATTAGTAGATCAAAAAATCTACATTTGACAGATGTTTATATTTGACCAATTATTCGAACCAATGATTGATGCATTTACTATATTTTAAAAGGCTACAACACGGAGGCTGGGCTACTGTGTTACAATGAGCATTTTATTCATTTCACTGCAGTTTCAGACATATACAAATTGTATGTTATATTTCTCTATAATGTGGACTTTTCTATAATCCTATCATTGTTTATATAAATGTTTAGATGCTGACATTAGTAGCCCCACATTATATGCTGCCCCATTCTATAAGCCACAGAAAATGCTCATTAATGTTTTAGAAATCTAAGATAAGCTGCCCCATGTTATTAGCTGCAGCGTTACTGAATTTACCAACCTGAAGTAAAAGCATCTAACTTGACACGCCCCTTGAGATCTTTGCAGCTCTATACCAGTAGTGACATTGTACCATAGTTGAGCATAAACAATTAAACAGATAACATCTGAAACTTACTGAGATCATGCCAAAGTGCAAGAACTATGCTGCAGAATTTAAACTCCATGCAACGTCTGCAATATCTGAGATGAACACGTTGCATTTCAGAGTTGCTAATTTTATACTGAAAAATTTACATGATGATGAAATTTTTTTTTTCTTCTTCTCACCCGAATATGACAACCAGATTGTGAGGTTATACTTAGTAAAGCTAATCATATGCAGCATTTAGACGACATCAACTCTACAACCACTACCATGACTGCTAGGCTAACCGCTAACCAATGCTAGTCCTGGCAACTTGTTTCTTTCCCGTTTCCAGTGGAGTGTTTTGGGGGGTTTAATACTGACCCATCACTGATATACCTTTGTGTTGCTTTTCAAACTGTTCACTGCTGCAATAAACAGTACATTTAAATTCAACTAATCATGTTTTTAGCCCCATTTAATCAAGCCGCACCCAATACCAGGTTTGCAAAATCAATGTATAAGCGCCAGCCTATCGTTGGGGAAATACAGGGAACATCAAAAATATTGAAAAATGGTAACAGCCCACAATTTACACATAAAAAGTATAAAAAGTTACTTTACCAATAGCACTACTGGACTTGTCTGTCTTGCTCTTGTTCTTCTTAGTCTTTCCCTTTGGCGGC
The DNA here is from genome assembly GCA_037576955.1 of Lepidarchus adonis. Taxonomy (NCBI): domain Eukaryota; kingdom Metazoa; phylum Chordata; class Actinopteri; order Characiformes; family Lepidarchidae; genus Lepidarchus; species Lepidarchus adonis. Next base: position 2,409,425 of record JBBIGC010000029.1, read on the forward strand.
TGCTGCTGCGAGTTCGAGTTTGCTGGACTGTTGGAACTGGTTTTACCATCTACCTCATGATCTGATCTGTTTCCTCGTGTGTCTGTGTCACTTTTTCCTCTGTGCAAGTTAGAACCAGAATGAAGGTTCCCATTCGCAGCTCCATTGGAAGTGTGCTTTGAGGCCTTGCCTTCCTCTGTTTTTTTATTTCCCATTTTCTGAGTCTCGCTGTGTGGCTGAATCTGTTGGCTGGCTTTGCATCCTCCTCTGGGGACCTTTTCTGCATCGGCTGCTCTGCCCTCTTGAGTTTTCTCGTGGTTTCCAGGTGTTGCTTTAGCAGACCTGGAAACAGCAAGCTGCTCCTGCGAGGCCTGGTCTTGTTGCTGCTGCCTTGGCTGCTGTTTTTTGCCTTTCTTCGTCTTGGCTCCAGCCCCTGTGGAATTCTTGCCATCAGGGGCCTCGTCTTTGGGTTTGGGTGCAGGAACTGAGACCGTCTGGGTGGCCTCAGAGATCGGTGGGGAGATTCTTTCCGGGGAGCGGACTCGGATGAGCTTGGAGAGGCTGGGAGTGGCATGCAGCCGCTGAACGTCCTTGGCTGTGGCTGTACTGACAGAGTTGGTGGTGGTGTTGCTGTTGATGCTGCTGCCATTTGTGGTATCTTCCCAACCGTTGAGTGTATCCAAGTCCCTCTTGAAGTTCCTTAGTGAAAGTGGAGCCAGGTCCAGGTCGATCTGCTGCAGGTCGGACGAGCCGTTGAGGTGAGACAGCAGGTGATTGCCCTCTAGCGTGGCAGCCTTCTTAGGGAAGTCGTTGACATCCAGGTTGAGATCATACATACTAAAGGAGGCCCTAATGGAGTCTTTTATGGTGTTCTTGATCTCCTCCAGACGAGAGGTGAGGAAACTGTTGACACGCTCCAACTCTAGCTGAGGCCACTCCAGCAGACGTCCCGCCTCCCCATCCGGAGCCGACTCCTCCTCTGCCGGTTCGGGGGGAGGGGAAGATTGCTGTTCACTGCAGGCCATCTCCACAGAACCATGCAGGGCACGCTCCTTCTCCTGAAAGACACACACAAACACCTCAACATGTAATAATAGATGCAGACATGAGAACATGCAGAGTCACAAACCACAGCACAGTTTTCATTTGGGTGAGTACAATCCCTGCGAGAATACAAAACATAAATGTGTCTCAGCGGTGGTCATGGACATTAATTATGTGAAAAATTGTTATTTTAAACATTGACCATACTTGCTCAAAAACTCTGGGCTAATTATATTTGGACATTATTTCTGAAACATCTGTCAGACTCGGGATCAAAATTCATTATGTCGCTTATTTTATCTGGACCAAAAAAATTATGAAATTAATAAACGTGTTACTCTGGAATACAGGGATGCAACACTGGTTTCCATAGTTCTTGGCTCCTCTGTTGTAAGGTCAGTTGAATAAAGGGAGGCATGTAATTGCACTTGCACTGTATCGGGTTGCTGCTGCTGCTGCTACACCTAAAATGTATGACTAATTAAATCATAAATATGCATGACTGCATATTTGGTTCTTTTGATGATGAAGTGTATTTAATTAATGTTATTTGTAAAAGCAACTGATGTTTCATGAAAGTACCTTCTTCTTCTGTTTGTGGCGTGCCCGCTTGGCTGCCTTGGCGCTGTTGACTGGCTTGGGTTCAGTACTGTTGATGAAATCAAGGAGCTCATCCACGTCCCGGTGATCGATTGCGCTTGGCGTGGCTGGGTCTAGGTCCTGCCTCTGAGGCAACTCCTCTTTACGGCGAGTCAGCCTGGACCGGAGCTTCTCTCGAATTTCTGCATAGTTCCGACTGGTGGGAGCAGCGGGTGGCTAAAGCATGGAAGAGACTGGGCATTAACAAGGGCACAGAAGGAGTAAATATATCTCTTAAAAGCCAATAGCAAGTGCAAGCTAGAAGTGAGCTGGTCTCTATAATACTAACAGCCTACATTAATGAAACCATTACTTAAGTGATATTTATTTAGTATGTTACAAAAGCAGGTAGAGATCAGAAAATAAATTGCAAAATTGGCATCAAAGCCACTTCTTCTGAAGGAGTCACATATTCACAGACACAAATATGCACTCAATCATACACACCTGCATGAACACTAATGTGTCCAAGAGCAAACGTATATATATAGAACTACAAACAAAAAGCACATATAGTTCTGTTGGGTTTGCAGTTTTTTAAAGGAAAAGAAAAGTCTAAGTAATGGTCACAGGTTTTGCATGTGTGCAATATTAAGTTATATATCGTATAGTATTAAGATTTGCTTGTTACATATTCAATATTTAAGCAAACTTGTTTAGGTTTATATAAAAAGGTTCATTAAATATTTGTTATATCTCAATATCAACGTTGACTTTGTCCAAGGTTAAAATTTTGGCCCACTGTGTATTTGAGTTTGACACCCCTGCTGTAAATCCTCAAACTGCGACGAGAAGCCTAAACCTCAGGAAATGTAAGATATTGTGTGGTACAACAGCATCTCAAATTTTTCTACATTTGCCATAACTTTAATGCTCCAGCAGAACACTGGTTAGAATTCCTCTAGTTGTTTTAACAGAAGTAAAACTGTTAGAAAAGTTAGCAAACCCTAAGAGTATAATGGCACTGATATTTGTGAGCTTACTGCATTATGGCCGAAGAACTCGCAGTAGCAGCAGTCACAATATTTCCCATCCCGTTGATTGGTAGATGAAGAGGCACAGGAGCTGCGTTCTGAGCTGCTGTCTTCATCTTCCCCTTCTTCTGTCTCACATGCTGCCTGCTGACATGATGAGCCGTTCACCAGTTTGTGCCCTTTACACGCTTGGTCCCTAAACAATCACACACAAGCACACACCATCTCTTTAATACATCTCAGGCAGAATATAAAGATACTTGTAAAATCTTTTATTTTAAAAACAGCCAAAATGTGATCTCAAATCTCAAGTGCAATATCACCATGGCCCTTCTACCTAACCTACCTGCAAGCGTTGGACGTTATATGAGCTGCATTGGAGGATGCTACATTGCCACTACTGCCATTGCTGTTGTGCCCATTGCAGGGGTGACTGCAGCCCATCAGTGAGGTGCCTACTTTCCCATGCTGGGCACCAGCGGGCGGAATGTGAGCATTTTTGCATGTGCTGGATTTATGCAAAGTGGTCGGGCTGTCCAGGCCACTCGAGTGCTTGCTGCCGGCAGCTAGGTTTGGTGCCAACGGGGAGAATGGAGCGTGTGCAGCCGTGTTGACGTGGACATGCTGACTGGAGGTGGGCTTGGTGGCAGGCAGCAGAGTGGAGTTCTGAGAAGAAAGGCCTGTAGGGCTATTGGGTGGCACAGAGAGGTCTGCAGAATGGGGGTGCTCATTCGGGTGGAACGCCTCACCTAGAGGACAGAAGAAGGTGAATACAACCTTCTCAAGAGAGCAATTCAACAAACAACTCACACTACGGCTAACTGTATATAATATAAGCCAGAACACAGAACAAAAAAATTCAATGCATTCATTTGTACCTGGAGGAGTTGGTCGCCTGCACATAGTTTTGAAGTGCTTGGGGGTGGTCTTGCAAAGCTCGCCAGAGGTAGACAGTGGAGTAACAGGGGACGTGGCACTGGGGTTGGGGGATGCTGAGTGACTATAGGGACAGACTTTGGTCCCAGATGCCTCGTGAGAGGATCTTTTTTCATGACAGGTTGGTCCCGCTGTGCCACCTGCTACAAGAGCAAAAAGCACAATCAGTTATGATAACAGTAACATGGAGAGTTGTGGTTACCCCACAATCCCACATAAGTCTTAATCATTTGTTTATATAGTATTTTATAATGACTTGGAACATGGCACAGACATTTTGAAACAGCTGTTTTACATTAGGCAATAAATCTAAATATTATTCACAGTTTCTCTTTGCAAGAGCTTTTGTCTGTAACCATTTGAGATAAACAGTAAATACAGTGGGGCAAAAAAAGTATTTGGCAGCCACCGATTGTGCAAATTGTCCCACTTAAAAAGATGATGGTGTACTGTAATGTTCATCATATGTCCACTTCAACTGTGAGAGACAGAATGTTAAAAAAAATCCAAGAAATCATATTGTACGATTAAAGAATTAATTGGTATAATGGTGCAGAAAATAAGTATTTGCTCAATAACAAAAGTTCACCTCAATACTTTGCAATGTAACCTTGGTTGGCAATGACAGAGGTCAAATGTCTTCACCAAGTTTGCACACTGTAGCTGGTATTTTGGCCCATTCTTCCATGCAGATCTTCTCAGAAGCTGTGATGTTTTGGGGCTATCGCTGGGCAACAAAGACTTTCAACTCCCTCCACAAATTCTCTATTGGATTTGGGTCCAGAGACTGGCTAGGCCACTCCAGAATCTGGAAATGCTTTTCACGTAACCTCTCCTTCGTTGTCCGGGAGGGGTGTTTGGGATCATTGTCATGCAGGAAGATCCAGCCGGTTTCATTTTTAATGCTCTCACTTATGGAAGGAGGTTTTTGCCCAAAATTTCACAATAAATGGCCCCATTCATCTTTTCCTTAATGCGGGTTAGTCGTCCTGTCCCCTTTGCAGAAAAGCAGCCCCAAAGCATAATGTTTCCATCCACATGCTTCACAGTGGGTGTGTTGTTCTTGGGATGTAACTCAGCATTCTTTCCCCTCCAAACACAGCGAGTGGTGTTTATACCAAAGAGTTGCATTTTGGTCTCATCTGACCACATGACATTCTCCCAATCCTCCTCTGGATCATCCAGATGGTCTCTGGCAAACTTTAGACGAGCCTGGACATGTACTGGCTTAAGCAGGATTTGAATCCATGACAACGTAGTGTGTTACTAATAGTAACCTTTGTTACTGTGGCCACAGCTGTCTTCAGCTCATTGACCAGTTCCCCCTGTGTAGTTCTGGGCTGTTTCCTCACTTTTCTCAAGATCATTTGTACTCCCATGAGGTGGGAGCTTGCATGGAACCCCAGATCAAGGGAGATTGTCAGTGATTTTTTTTTTTAATTTAATTTTCTTATAATTGCTCCAACAGTTGATCTCACCAAGCTGCTTGCCTATTGCAGATTGGTTCATCCCAGTCTTGTGCAGATGAACAATCTTGTCCCTGGTGTCGTTAGACAGCCCTCTGATCTTGGCCATGGTGGAGGTTGGAGTCTGATTGTTTGAAGGTGTGGACAGGTGTCTATTATACAGATAACGAGTTCAAACAGGTGCCATTAATACTTCTACAAGTGGAGGATAGAAGAGCTTCTTAAAGAATAAGTAACAGGTCTGTGAGGGTCAGAATTCTTGCTTGTTTGTAGGTGCTAAATACTTCTTTTCTGCACCATCATACAAATAAATTCTTTAAAATTCATACAATGTGATTTCCTGAATTTTTTTTTACATTCTGTCTCTCACATTTAAAGTGAACCTATGATAAACATTACAGACCTCTCTTATCTTTTTAAGTGAGACGAAATACAGAATCGGTGGCGGCCAAATACTTTTTTTGCCACCCTGTAACAACAATGGACAGATACAGACAGATTGACAACAGACCAGGAGAGCGAGGGAGAGGGCAAGAGAAGGAGTTCATACCTTGCTGAGAGTGAGTACCAGCACCATGGGTGCAGTGAGCTCCTGTGTTCGAGTGAGCGGAGTTCCAGAGGCCAGAAAGCTTTCGGGCTGACAAGAAAGAGCTGGGGTCCCAGTCTACAGAGCTCTGCTCAGGGTAACCGTTCCCACAACCCTGTGACTTACATGAGGAGGAGTGGGACAATGATGCCTGGAAAATAAACACATGCCCATGCATTAGAAGATGACAGACTTATACAGAAAGCCTACATGCCTAAAATAATATTTTCTTAATGCAGAAACACTTTGTATTTAAAACGCCTTTTTAATTTGTGAGGTAATAGTGAGGTAAGGATGCAAGAAGGTTTTTACAGAAAATCCCTGTCCTGAGTGAGAATCAGTAGAAGTAACAATCAACACAAGAGATTTTTATAAGGGCAAACAATTCAAAGGCATCAGAACACAAAGCAAAAGGGTAAACTAGACAAAACCAGAGTCTTCTCTAACAGTATACAGAGGGTCCTCGAGTTACGTTGGGGTTCTGTTCCTCTAAAACGTAACAGAAATATGACTAAGTCAGACAACATACATGTAATGATGGAATATATTTATTAAACATCAATGAGTAGCACACATAGCTAACACGAGTCTCTCTTGTAGGGGTTTGTGATGGGATGTGTGGTTTCATGTGGAGCAATGCATTGTGGCCTATGTAGTGTCTGGTGTGGGAAAAGAGGTGGGTAATACATGTGGAAAAGAGGTGGAAAGAGAGTTGCGTTCTTCTGAGTACATTAGGGGGGAGAGTGCGGGTAAAGTAAACACATGGATCACATTCACAACCGTAATGAAGTGAAACAGTTCCTTTAGTTCCTCTACTGTAGAGTCGGCCTTGGGAGCCATTATGAAGTTTCCAAACAAGCAACACAAACGAAAGAGATCACCGAGTGACGCAGAGTTTATTCTTCCACTCCACTCTCCAACTAGTTCCTGTGCAAACGGCGCATAAAAATTAAAAATACAAAAAGGCAGCCAGGGACATAACCACGAATCGTTGAATTTGGCATAATTCGAGGACCCCCTGTATTGTAACTCCATTTGAATAAAATAACATTTTCCTTTTATTTGAATTAAGGTCTAACTTTCCACCTTGAATGACACAAACAGATGTTAAAAAGTTCAAACTGGCAAATATTAAGCAAGACGATTTCCAGAGAAGGTCATTGTTCTGAGTGAGACTGAGCAGAGCTAGCACAGTAAACATCACAGACATTTTTAAGGGGTCAGACGTTTGAAAGGCATCACAAAACAAAGCAAGGCGTTCAACCAGACAGAACCTGTCAGGGCTTACTCTGCTGGTACCTTGTACACTTAAACGGCAAGCGGATGTTCAGCTTTCTCACTGAATGGGTTTATGGGTAAATAATCAGTGCATGTTCAGGAAAAGAGCTATGGCTATTGTCTGCCCTCGTCCTCCTTCTGAGAGGCATATCCGTTATCGAACTTGTAAGAAGAAAAAATAAACTGGCACTGCATTAGGTATGGCTGTGACATTGTTTTCCTCTATACACCAAAAAGGGGGAAGTGGATGGGGTCATCCACTTATTTTGTATTATATATTGAAATGTTTTATTAATGTGAACCACCACTATATCATATAAAATAATGGATTATATGTTATATATATATTATAATGGAATAGTGTTAATGAAAAACTTTTCAAAAATAAACACAAACTGAATTATCAAAACAAAAAAACTCAGAATTCCTAACTCAGAACTGGTAACAGATGTTTTTTGGTTTGACAGACAGGTGTGTTTTCATACTGGATGAATATCCAGAAATGCCGTCAAGTCTAAACAAAGCTAAAGAGTTTGTGAGTTCGAAAGGAAGGGTCATCAAAATTAGGTAAAACAAACTGACAAATGCTGCAGGTGTGACAAACATGTGGGAAAACATCCTGGCAATTCCTGCTTGAACTATAATCTTAGCTTCTGGTATCACCCTCACATTTTTAAGATGGAAAAAAAGATAAAATGATGTGCTTATTTTGGCAATATGGACAATCCCACCAGTAAGTTCTAGAACTGAGAAATGTGCAAAAAGCTAAATGAAGCACACTTAACAAACACTGTTCAAAAACACAAACACAGGAAGCACTAATGCATTCATTACAATGATGCACCTTTGCTTTAACAAGCAGAATCACGGCCTATTTAAGACTGTGGGAAGACAGAAATAGATGCACTAAACATTATAATCAAGACAGTAAATAACAGGGCCAGTACTAATGCTTGTATGAACTTTAAATAACAGTGCTAGTATACAGGAGTCTTTTCACCAAAAGCCTAGACTCATATACACTTAGTTTGTCTTAGTAATCCAGCCACATGGATATCCCAAAAAGTGACACATCCTGAGTGCTATTTTCTGTATGCCTGTGCTCAAAAGACTGAAGGAAGCAGTCTTTCTGGAACAAATTTACAGTAGATTCTAGTTCTGACAGATTTGTGCCAAAGCAACTGAGGTTAAGCACTTTAACTGTCTTTGAAAATCTACTTTTTAAAGCATATTTACATTGATGCATATCAAAACTATTAGCATATGTATATACCAACACCAGCTCTTTGCACAACTGTCCTAAAACAAGAAAAATAGTCAGCGCCACTGTGCGCCCACTTTTGGCCTCGAAAGCCTCTGTGTGTTCCTTAAAGTTATCTTGTGTTGCTCCTGGTACAAAAATCACACTGGGGGCGATAACTTGAGGGCTGTAAACATTAAATACCTCTAACTAAACTCGGCAAATCCAAACCCTTTTCTATTTTAAATGCCCTATTAATTATGCTTAACAAAGAGGATGATTGTATATGCACAATATTACAACCTTATTTATTCAAAGTACATTAGATAACTGTTTGAAATTATATTTGAGTTTCTAACTAACCAATGCCATGTGAATAGAGAAAGAAAAAAATCTGCCTATGCATTTGTGTACCTGAGAAGTGCTATTTGAAATGTATTTAATTGAAATTATTAGACATTTTATTGCTGGTATTTTCATCTGACTTCAATATCAAAAGTGTTTAAAGGAGCTACATCATCTTTAATGATCACTCTACTTCAGTGAAGATGACAGGGTGACTGCTTGTCCAACTTACTTTATTACACAGTTCTTATAAATATATAATATGCATCAGCACTTCTTTCTGTCGGTGTGTTTATTGCAGGATTGAGGTCCTGGTGTACGCAGAAACTATGAAATATGACATGAACAAGGACATGCCGCATAATATTAACCATTATTTATTTAAACAATTAATTTAGCAGTGATTAACTATGTAAAACTTTGCATGTGCACAGCCACAATCTTGCCATCATCCTAAGATTAATCTGTATAACCAGCAATTTCACTTCCTATACTGCTTTGCAACATGCCAGTAAGATCACACTGATAATAATAAAGAGCATTTTTGCTTCCTAGTTAATGAAAAATCAATATTTTTCCAAAAATAGACAGTGACAATGACCTGATGATTCTGTTACATCTAAAACATTCAACAGCATAGTCCAAAATAAAGCCATTTTCCAAGCCAATGCCATTCAGCTGAATTCAGCGCTTTGCTACTCACTGCTGTATTCTGCTCCTGCGCCGTCCTCCTCTCCTCTTCCTCCACGCTCTTCCGGCAGCTCTGGCAGATCCAGAGAGGAACTTCTCCCAGCAGCGACTGCGATAACGAGGGCACAGCATCGGCTAGCTTGCGACCTGGAACCTCTCTCAATAGAGCCTGGGAGAGAGCTGGGACAGCCTCTGCCAGCTTGGACCCATGGCTGGGGAGCCCATTAGCCAGGCCTGCCCCCCAATCCTTAAACTCCCGATGGCACAGCAAACAGCAGGTGTGCATGGACTGAGGGAAAGACAAAAAAGCATAATGAGATTCTGACTCTAGCTCTGACATTAGCATGCTTTCAGACATGACAAGTGGGACTGGAGAGCGTAAAGAAGGAGACAGGCTCTGACAAGTGCAATAAACAAATAGTGTGGAGCCTGACCAGTGTCAGTCTAGTTGCAGACCAGAAAAAAACCCATAGAAGTTTAAATTCCTATTCATCCTTTCCTGAGAAGAATGCTGACCACAGTCCCACCTTCGCTCCAAAACAACTTCCACAAACTCCAAGTCCATGTCCCACTGCGACTGGCACTGTAACTTTCCCCAGGACTTCAGATGCCCTTGCTTGGGCTGCTGTCACGACCGGACTAACGCAAGAACCTGGCAGTATCAGAAGTCCTGTGAGCTACAGCGATGGTTGAACAAACCTTGCAATTCACTGCCAGACTGATTTAGCAGCGAGCTAAACTCCTTCTCCAGGCGGAGGACATTAACGCTCAGACTGCGGGTTAGCTTACCTAGCAAGGCCAGTTGAGCTGAGGAACCGTGCGGACAGTCAAACAGCCCCTGATAGACTGTCTGACATGCGCGATGGGCTCTGTAAAATTCCTTAATGACTCATTGACATGTGTTTTTGTTTATTTCTTCATTCATCTGCTGGGAAGCAATGCAAGCAAGGTGCACCGCCCGACCATACCGAGGACGGCTAGTTAGGTTAGCCTAGCGTAGCTGCGAGAGAGGAAAACTGCACGATTTCTTTAATTTGCTGCACATGTATGGCACATAAAAATGCCAGGATGGATAAACACAGTATAAAATATATTTCTGCGTTCAAATAAAACAGATATGTTTAAACAGCTGTATATATACACGTATATATATTGGAGGATGAGGGTCGTTAGCTAGCTAGCTACCTGGTTGGTCCTTGCCGGGCGGTCCAATCCCGCGTCACCGGCTCCGGCTGCAGCTCCGTCGGCCTTCTTCTCCGCGGCGCTCCGCTGTTGCTGCGGGTCCTCCTTCTGCCCTGCTCCCGCCTGTCTGCTCTTCTTCCTAGCCATGGCGCTGTGTTATTTAATTTTTACTGTGTATTTCCCCCTGCGTGTCCCCGTTTAGTCCGCGACAGGTTTGATAAAAACGGTACAGATTTGGATTTTTAAAAACTGATTTTTTGCTTTTTTATTCTTATATCCAAGCACCGCAAAACTGTTTCTGTTTCGCTCCTCAAAGACAACACTCAATATGGCGGAGGGCTGGCACACACAGACACACACGCTCGCGCACACGCTCGCGCGAGGTCGCGGGGTCAGACGTAGTGATGGCAAAATGGTTTCGGCGTCGCCGCCATGGTAACTGTGGGAAAGAGAGCAAGACAGTGCGTGGGTATATCGACCCTTGATTCTCCCGTTATGAACAAAAGTGTTTTGCATTTAATCCTTGCACTACTTGATGTAAACGCAACACAAGGGTACACACACACAGATACACATATTATATATATATACTGCTCAAAAAATAGACATCCTAGATCTGATTGAATTAAATATTCTTATTAAATACTTTGTTTTTTACATAGTTGAATGTGCTGACAACAAAATCACACAGAACATATCAAGGGAAATTAAATGTATCAACCCATGGAGGTCTGGATTTGCAGTCACACTTCAAATTAAAGTGGAAAAACACACCACAGGCTGATCCAACTTTGATGTAATGTCCTTAAAACAAGTCAACATGAGGCTCAGTAGTGTGTGTGGCCACCTGCCTGTATGATCTCCCTACAATGCCTGGGCATGCTCCTGAACAGTCTGTGGTGCAGAGTGGGGTTGGTGGATGGAGCGAGACATGATGTCCCAGAAGTGCGCAATTGGATTCAGTCCTGGGGAACGGACGGGCCAGTCCATAGCATCAATGCCTTCGTCTTGCAGTAACTGCTGACACACTCCAACCACATGAGTTCTGGCATTGTCTTGCATTAGGAGGAACCCATGGCCAACTGCACCAGCATATGGTCTCATAAGGGGTCTGAAGATCTCATCCCAGTACCTAATGGCAGTCAGGCTACCTCTGGCAAGTACATTGAAGACTGTGCGGCCCCCAAAGAAATGCCACCCCACACCATTACTGACCCAATGCCAAACCGGTCATGTTGGAGGATGTTGCAGACAGCAGAACATCACGTGCTCACATGCGCAACACCTCCGGCCCTGAACTTCAGCAGTCTGGAACCCAGCCGGACCCTCTTCCCCGAGAAGGAGCCTCACACCCCACCTCTCTCTCTCCCACACAACTGTAAAACTGGCAAATAAACGCCCCAATAAGCCCTTGAACTCACCTTTTAGGTTACATCCCGATACCGCGTTCACTATATATATATATTGTCATCATGAATTAACCATGGACATTCCACGGCAAAATGTGTCTCTAAAATCCCAATATAGTACACCTCTATGTTAATGAGACCGTCACACCCATCTCTAAAACTGTCTAGAATGTTATCCAGTTTATATCAATGCAATCCACAGAACAAAGCAGAACTGTAAGAGGAGTTGAATACTGAGGAATGAAGATTGATCAAGCAAGTTTTTATTGATTGATTGATTTTTAATCAATACATTTTTTAGCATTTATCTATTATGTAATCTGTAAAATGCACACAAAAATGAGTTGTAATAAAACAGTTTACAGGCATTCACGCACTGTGAATTTTAGAAGGAAATTGGAAAAGCACCCTTCAGTTTTTTGGTTCCAGTACTTCAAACATTTAAAATGTTCCACAGTAGAATAGCTGAAATCATGTAATGCGTTACAAAATGTGATTCCATCTACAAAAGGTTGTTTTTCCTGTGAAATGTTTGACATTTGTAGGTAATTTCCATCTTGCACATTACTCCATATTTTCTCAGTCCTAGTATACAGCACTTCTTATTCTTGCTTTCTCTGATTTAACAAACCAGACTCAAGTCACCAGTTAATTATCAAGCACTTCATGAGCTGAGTCAGGTGTAGTACATCAGGGAAAACATGCAGTGGATGAGTTTCCTAGGGCCTTGGTTGAGCTCCACTGCTGACCGCAGCAGCTCTGGTCAATGTGGAAATCACAGTGGAAATGTCTCCAGCTCATATGTACCAAGTAACTTGCAAGCATGAAATTCTCATACAGGTCCTTCTCAAAAAATTAGCATATTGTGATAAAGTTCATTATTTTCTGCAATGTACTGATAAACATTAG
>JBBIGC010000029.1:2429980-2442058 GCA_037576955.1 Lepidarchus adonis
ATCAGTATTGTCATGTCTGAATTTATGCTGATTGTTCCTGTACCTGGAAGTCGCTTTGGACAAAAGCTTCAGCCAAAGGAGTAAATGTAAATGGAACACTTCACAAGTCTTGCTGTTTTGGAGATGCTCTAACCATCACAATAAGGCCCTTGTCACATCCTTACGCTTCTGATTCTAGCACATCAACTTCAAGAACTGACTGTTCAGTTGCTGGCTGATATTTCCCCCACCTCCAAAATGTGCCATTGTTACGAAATAAGTAAGCAGTCAGTTATTTCTTTCACCTGTCAGTGGTATTATTGTTATGGCTGGTTAGTGTGTAATAAAGTAAAGAACCAAACTCCACTCTTAGAACAGTCCCCCAATCAGAAGCCAGTGCTGCCAGTGGTGAAATGTCCTGCATGCCAACACATAATGAGCTTCACAATGACAAGCACACCTGATCATGGTGAGCCACTCACCAGCAGAAGACACTGCCAGGCAGCACCATTTACAGAAGTGGCTTTGCTTTCCTGCCCAAAAGCATAGAAATGTTCATCATTACAGATTTCTATTTAGCATTCCAAGTCAGATTAAATCCTGAAATCCAAGTATGCACAGAGACAATGCATCTAATCCAGTCAGATGTGAAAACAAATCCAATCAAACCAGCATTGCTTTTGATCTTCTGATACAATGCACCTCTGACGCCCCCTTGTGGCAGATTACAAATAAATTAGAATATCTTAAAAAAGTTTAATATTTATTGACATTCCTTTTAGAAAGTGAAATCCATATATTACACAGAGTGAAATATGCCTTTATTTCTTGGAATGTAGATGATTATGGTTTTCAGATAATAAAACCCAAATTAGAATATTATATAAGGTCAATAAAAAACATGAAGCAACATGAATTCTGCATCTCTCCACTCTTTCTCCAAAGATCTGCAAAACTTACATTCATCTGAAAAGAGAACTTTGGACACTAAGCAACAGTCCAGTGGTTTGTCTCCTTGGTCCAGGTAAGACTCTTCTGACGTTTTTGGTTCAGAAGTGGCTTGACATTAGGGATGCACATTTGTAGCCCATGTCTAGGATTCATTTATGTTTAGTGGCTCATGATGCGCTGACTCCAGCCTTAGTCCACCCCTTGTGAAGCTCCCCCAGATTCTTGAATGGATTTTGCTTGGCAATACTCTCAATGCTGTGGTTGTCCCTTTTGCTGGTGCACCCATCCCCCCACTCAACTTTCTATGAATAAGCTCAGATACAGCACTCTGCACAACCAGCTTCTTTAGCAATGACCTTTTGTGGCTTACCCTCCTTGTGGAAGGTGTCAATGACTGTCTTCTGGACATCTGTCAAATCAGCATCTTCCCCATGATTGTGTAGCCTCCTGACCCAGACTAAGACCAATTAAAGGCTCAGGAAACCTTTGCAGGTGTTTTGAGTTAATTAGCTGATTAGGATGTGACACCATGACTTTTGCAACTTTTTCACAAAATTCTAATTTTCTGAGAAAGTGAATTTTGGGTTTTATTATCTGTAAGCCACAATCTTTGAAATTCCAAGAAATAAAGGATTGACATATTTCACTCTGTGTAATGAATTGGATTTCACTTTCTGAAAGGAATGTCAAGAAATATTAAATGTTTTTTTGAAATTCAAATATTTTTTAGATGTACCTGTACAGGACTGATCTTTCGTGTCAGGACAGTAAGTCAATCCTTTAAGGAGTTATTGTGTGCAGGCATGAAAACAATCACATGCAGGTCTATTAACTACAAAGTAAAATTAACAATTTTATTATAAAAGTATCACAATACCCAATACAAAGCAAGTATTACTCTTTTTGTACTCTTTTAAAGGGTACAAGCATAAATACAGACCAAAAACAGTGCCAATCAAACCTGGTTTGGGTTTCTCAGTGGGATTTGCTGCTTCTGTCAACATACTCTATGCCACATATGAAAACACAACAACAAAATAGTTTGTTTTTATCAAAAAGCATTTCCTTATTCCTGTTACGAGTCAGTTTGCGTCCGAGAGCTGGTTCACATGTCCTACGGTGCAAGAGCCTTCACTTGAGAGTTCACTCACAGGTCAGATTCAAATGAACAAGGAAATGATGTTCAAAACAGCAGTAGGGGGAGGAGTCACTGAAAGAAACTGTTGGGAGTGTCTGATTGTTATTACACTTCCATACATTCACCCAGGGTTCTGGAGTAGTGATGGCTGGGACCTAGTGGGTTTCGTTAAAAGTCTGGATTGGCAAAGAGGGCCACAGACAAACTCTCAACAAAAAGAGAACACTGTTGATACAGAATGATAGCAAATGCTTTCCTGTGCCGTTCTGGATCACTCATTATTGTCATGTGCTCACAACTGTGAGTCACAAAAAACACAACACACACGCAGTCCTGAAGTGCACATACAGAAATACACTTTCGATAGAATTCATCTTTGACATCTAAGCATATAAAAATATGGGTTCCCATCTGAAGTCAGTATCTCAGAAACCTTAAAGAACATCATTCTGAACACCACATGACAAAAGTGCTCTCTCAGGAAGTAAAAACACCTTAAACCTAGAATATCAAACATTCCTCCCAAAGATCCTATTGTAAGAATATTATAAATTCATTTGACTTATTTCCGAACACTTCTGTTTGCTTTAAAAGGCCCAAATCAGACATTTTTACATCCAATCCCACTCTAAAGGCTGAACAGGCAGATGTATTTGAATGCATTGGTTTTTGTGACATCACAGAAGCAGGGAATTTTCAATCTTTGTTAGGGTTTATGTACATTAACCTCCCTCATGTAAAAAGAAAACAAAAAAATTTGCTTCACAATTTTGTCATTCTTTGTAGAGACATTACTCAAAAGGATAATGTAAGATTATTAAATTAGTACCTCCACTGTATGTACAGTATATTTATGATGCTTTCACTTGATAGTGTATCATTTTTCTTTTACAGGGAAATGCCGATATTCCATGCATCAACAAAAAGGCAAAAAAACAGGTCCTGTTGTGATGACTGCACTTGCAACACATTTCCTATCCATAATGAGAGCTTCTGTTAGATGTGATCAGATTAAATTGATCAATTCAAATTAATATTTATCATTTAATTTTGAAATTGGCTTTTGCTATACGGAGATCGCAAAAGCAATATTCAAATGAGCCCTCTAGAATCGTCACGATTATTTAACAAAACCACAAAAAAGATAAAAATGTGTTTGGCTTAGTGACTAGCTATATGAATGATAAAGGTCTTTGTAGATCATTACAAAGCCTGAAGTCTGAACAGTTTCCACAAAGGGGGAATTGTTTTGGTGTGAATCACTGAAAAGGAGGAAACACAAACTAGAAGAATCTCATAAAATGTTTGGAGTTAAAAGTCACTCGGTTCTTCATAACTGGTAGATCACATACTAATCCACAGTGACAGCCCTAAAGTTCTGTAACCATCCAGTGGAGGTTTCCCAGAGCAGCCTGACCAATTTCAGATGCTCTTGGGACGTTCTGAGGGATCACGCATTCAAATTCAAATTCAACCTTGTTCCATCAAGGGTTCAGTAACATGTTTATGTACATTAAGTCTGCAATTGTGTCAATACAAATCCTCAACTGTGCAGCACTTAACACAAATACCACCATGATGCTGGCCTGCAGTCTTCATGTAATCAGGCTTTTTTTTTTAGGTATAAAAGTCTTGCTTTTCTCTGAGAAATCACTTGAAAAACAACAACAAAGAAAACCAAAAAAAAAGATTTAAAAGCAAATATGAACGTGGAGAACCCAATTCTCTCTCACAGCTTATGAAACACACACTGGTGTGTAAGCAGATTTTCTGAACAAGCATCAACAAAATTTCTGTATCACTAGTACTGATGTTGTCATTGTTGCAGAATTTACCATTAGCACCACTAAAACGAAAAAAAAAAAAACAGCACTCCACCCATAAACGCACGTGCAGTGCATGAGTGAAGATGAGAAAAGCTTAGAGAAGGTAGACAGAAATCAACGCCACTACAGTGAAGCTAGCTCCATGCATTCTTCTGTGTATTGCCAGAACACTTTTTTGTTATCCAAAACTCAAGTGATCTCTCTTATACTGGATATTCGGAGTAAATTTCGTTTCGGAAGCAAGGCTTTGGAGGTTGAACAAAATGAAAGTTTCTGTCTTCCAAAATGCATTCCGGGAGTGCAGCATTCCTGAGGCAGGATTCACTTAAAACCCTTCAAAAAAGTAATTACATAAGCCCTGAATATTCCAGCTCCACATGATGCTGGTCTTACTGCTTATTCAGGCACAAAAAACAGCAAGTTATAGCTGAATGTGGAGGTTCACATCTTCTGCACCCAGATTAAAGGAACAGTTACACAGAAATCAAATGTAGCAATTTTCCAATGATCCCAGATGAGAATAATCAGGGCAGAAATGATTGGAGTCCAACTTTTGCTTCTTTACTTTAGAACTACAATGCTAACACTCACTACAAGTCAATAGTCACCCAAATTGTTTCTGTACCTGCCCAAAGCCACTCAACCTACATGCAGCTCTTCATTATGGTTGGAACACATTTGTGGATGTGGTTTAGGTCACAGAAAATAGACTTTAGGTCAAAAGTACTACTCCAGTGGTTTGTGTAAAAAGGCATAGACTAAATCATAGATTAAACCATACACTAAACCACGTCCACAGGCCTGCATCACCTTAACAATGAGCTGGATGCCTTCTGAACAGGAAGAGAGAACGACTGTATCTACAGAAAAGAATGAGTACTGAATTCTAGTCTTTGTACGCAACATTATCCTCCTCATTCAAGTTCTAAACTAAAGCAAGAAATTATGGACTGTAAAATTGGTTCCTGGTAGATCAACCACATCTGTACAAAAATAGAAAGTACAGATAAGCTATATCTCCTTTTTTGTGAATGGAAAGAAATAAACTAGGCACTACTTGCCAAGATCACATCACCACCAAAACAACTGTATGAAATATAAAAAATACAATAAAACACAATTAAATAAAACAAACAAAAAAAAACATTACACAATTGTGACTTGTCCATCCAAGTGCATGCTGACATCATGATATGCATATACACTACGTGTCCAAAAGTTCATAGACACCTTCTCATCCAGCGTTTCTCCTGAAATTACACTGTCACAGTAATAGCCTCTGCTCTTTAGGAAACTTTGCCCCAATCATTCATCACATTATGATCATCTAGAGTGCCCATGACCCTGTGGCCGATTCACCAGTTGTCTGTCCTTGGATCACTTTTTACTAACAATTACAGACCTGGAACACACCACAAGACCTGCTGTTTTGGAGATGCTCTAGTCATCACAATAAGACCATTGTCAAAGTGGCTCAGATCCTTATGCTACTGCTTCCAGCACATACATTTCAAGTGCTAACTGTTCTCTCGCTGCATATATCTCACAATCCTGACAGTTGCCATGAAACTGAACGTTCTTCCCTTCACCTATAAATGGTGTTAATGTTAAGGCTGATCAGCTGATTCATTGCTGTGAAGACATGTTTGTAGCCACATGAGCATTACTGTAGTCAACTGCTAAATTCGAGATCGCGAATATCACTCTACCCCAAAGAAACTGGACGGAGCTTCCCAGCCCAGTACTGGGGCACATTACACCGCTCTGAGAGAGTGCTTCTCAAACCTCAAGGATCCGTAAAGTGAGGAAAAACATGAACTGTGAACATGACATTTGGCATTGTACATGGCTATCTTAGGCCATGCGTGGCTGATCTAGGGAGGCAGATTCTATCGGCAATGGCTTTCTATGGAGATGTACAATCTTAACACTTAAACACTTAAAAGCACCTGAATTCACTGATGAGAATGGGTGTTTGGATACTTTTGGAGATGCAGTACACACTGACACACACACATACACAAATTTGTGTAGCCACAAACCAAAGCACTCCTGCGCCAGCAAGCATTTGCCTTCCATAATCTCCATAATGGCAGTGTTCCAGAGTTCCCACATTTACCCCTGCCAACCAGAAAGTTCCGGCGTGTGGCTGATTCTGAGGGGTTAAAATAATGCACTATGGAGGATCATCAGGATGGTCAGGTCAGCAATGAAAGGTGTGCAGGTGACTCCAGAGTTGGGGGAACAAGTTTTAACATTCTGAGTTCAAGGTTGAGGGTTAGGGCTTCAGTTAGAGCAGAACCACTATATGTGTGCTGCTGTCAGCGAGGGTTCAAACCTCTGTCAGAGCGGCAGCCAACTGTGGGTCCAGCTGTCCGCAGAGAGAGTCAGCCAAGCTGAAGCTGGGCCTGTGGAAGGATGTCTCAACACCACTGTCAAATGCACCACCTTCATCCAACGGAGCCAGTTTCAACTCCTGAAGGCCGTCTGTGAGTGCTTGATCTGAATGGGAGAAAGATGAAAAAGGTACGAACAAGTAGATAAAGTACCAAGTTCTAAAATGTTCTAAAAAAAAAAAAAAAACATGCTAATGAGCTGTTCTCTGACTCACTCAAAGCATTCTTTGCAAACAATGATAAGAACAACAGAGAGGTAGGCAAGGAAAAGTCCCCATGTCCTCTTTTATACTTTCCCTCCATCACAATCAGATTTCTGCTTTCTTGAGCAGCATGATTCATACGAAAAAAAAATTGCTGTTGTGGGATCTCACTTCCTCTTCCCTGGGAATCCCCCTTTCTTATTGCTTTACTTCAACGAAATGTGATGTGTTGTGTTGTCATCTCTTTCTGTCTGCCTCTGACACAGACAGGGCACAGAAACTACAGTATGTGTATTATGGTCGCCCCTCATTTGGGGAAACCCCAGACATGCTGCCACTGGGTTGAGCAAAGGTAAAAGTGATGTACTACAGAATACCACCTCTGTTACTGAAAACAGCAGCAATAATCAAGAATGTGACATCATTTGGGGATTTAATTCGAATCACCAGTGTGTACAGCTGAAACCTGACCCTTTTCACCTAAAGGTCAGAAATAATGTATTGTAGTGTGGATATTTATCAACTGGTCCTTATATAAAAATGAGGTAGTTTTTGTTTATAGGAATGCTTATTTAATTTACGTTTTTTGCCTGAAATATCAAGGTGTGGGTGTTGAACATATAGTTTATTAATTAACACAATAGTGACAGGTTTACAATATGTATACAAACCATCAAACCGATTGCATTGTCAATGGAGTTTAGATAAAAAAGGCCCATATTATGCATTTTTTGTATTCTATTATTGACAGTTTTGAAACTTCTTTTTTACATTATCATTTCCCCTCCCCTCTTTATGCCTCATAATTAAAGATGCCGTTAATCTTCCTTTAAAGTGGCCATATCATACAATAACTATCTATTCAATATGTGGACTGAACTGAATGCTATAAAACTACACAAATATTTATACATACTACATGAAACTCTTCAATATTTAAAAAAAAACAATGTAAATAAAATAATTTCATGATATGGACCCTTTCTTTAAATGTTTTATTGTGTGTGTGATCAATTCTGTGGATGTTTGCATGATTTAAGGCATTGTGAGGATCCCACAACAGTAAAAGCAGTTTAAATCTGCCAATTCTCACCAGAGAGCAGAGTGTGTGTATGTGTGTGTGCGTATTAAAAGTGGACTCTTACTAGAAGTTGGAAGGGTGGTGTGTATATCATCATTTTCATCACACAAACAGTGCTCCTGCAATATGTTGACAGCGCCATTGTTGCCAATGCTCTTTAAGCTGGAGAAAAGCTCTCGAACTGTTCCACCTGAAACCTACATACCAAAGAGTGTACAGTTAAACAACAAAGTTATGTTGTGTGTATACTGTACTGATGAATTAGCCCATTCTCTGTGTGTGTGTGTGTGTGTGTGTGTGTGTGTGTGTGTGTGTGTGTGTGTGTGTGTGTGTGTGTACACAAGTGATTTAGACCCTTCAGTGCATTAGTGTAAATTGATCGCTCCAGTGGATCATCATCAACTTTACACTCAGAGCTTTTATATTTTTACTGCTTTACATCAATGTCCATCAATGAATGAATCACAGAACACATACAAAATCTAATCAAATAAATTAATAAAGCAATTTCACAACAGCAATCAGCAGCATTCAGCAGGGTTTCTGATAAATATGTGATACAAAACTGAAATAAAACAACAGGATTGTAATAACCACTTCAGATTTCTTTTCAGTTAGGATTAGACGGTCAGTGTCTGTATCAATGCAGCACTGTAAAGTAAACTCCCCCACTGAAGGGTAAAGTACAAATGATTTGAATGGTATAATAGTGCATGTGTACATGTTACTAGTACCTCATAGCTATCCAGTAGCGTGCACGCAGGGCGTGGGCTGAGGCGGAAGGCGTTAATGAGGATGCCGAGGCCCAGTGCATGTGCAAGACTCTCCCATCCACCTGTCGACTCCTCCAGACACTGACACAGAGTTTGCTTTGTCTCCACACTCAGACTATGCATATCCCCTGTCAACAGCACATGTATATTACGTACCAAACACACTTTACTTTTGCATTACTGCAAAAACCTATTCATTTAAAAGTAAAACAAACAGTATTTCTAAGTTGAAGTATTTATTTCTCACCTTGGGGTGGAATAAAGACTGTGCTGGGCTGGTAGGCCTTACCATTCAAGATTTTCCGCACCTGGCAAAAGTGGAAACACAAGAGCAATGCTACAGTCACGTAAACACATTAACCTCATAGGTTTGAATGTCTATATGTACTGGGGGTGACTGCAAATCATGTAAAATCTATAAATATGTAAGAAAAAAAAAGTTACAATAAAAAGCAAAACCATTCTTAACATCCAATTAAAGGGTGATTGTTTATGTAGAATAAAAACTGTGAGAATATTAAGTCATTTTTAATTCTTTCCTGTTAAATGCACTTTTTTAACGGCCCTGATTCTGCCTTTACTTTTTGAAGAAGTGGTTAGATATGGTGATGGCTGTAGTCATTTTGAATGCAGAAATAACAACCACAGTCAAAATTATGTGTATTCCCATGGCACCCCACAATGGCTAATGTTATGACTGTAAAGTGTAGTGTAGCATGTGAGGCGTGAGGTCTGACCTCAGGAGATGCAGCCATGTTCATTGGGGTCAGTCCTGGGATGTAGCCCTCGTCTTCTTCTGAGTCCTCGTCCATGGTGCAGCACTCTTCATCTTTGAAGAAAAGTGGCTCATAGTTCTCTTTATGAGGATCTCCACCTGAAATAAGGCAAGAAAAAACGGCTTTTTAGACAGTGGAACTTCAAAACTAATGTAGTGATATTGGTTATGGCAGTGGATTTTAATTTAAATGTATTTTTCTGCAGATTAAAGATGTCTCATAAAGGCTTTTAGAGCTCATCAACACATTAAATAAGTGTTATTTTAATTATTTAAAATTAATTACATATTAATACATTTTAAAAAATTAACTTAGCTCAAACAGAAACTAATATTTTCAGGTTCCGAAGGCTGTAATTGTTTCGCATATATTTATTTTATGTAAAAAATAAATCAAGCTGTGCAAGAGAGAGAGAGAGAGAGAGAGAGAGAGATTTAACCTAAACATTAAGCTACAAATACATGTACACATACCTGCAGCCACAAGGAGTGCACTCAGCTTGATTGAGCCCCGTCCTGCTGCGATGTGGAGAGGGGTGGAGCCATTATAAGTGATGCTGTCCACTTCAGCATCACCCTGCACAAAGAACAGAGCCATCCCAATTTGTTAGTATACAGTCTTATGCAAAAGTTTGGGCACCCATTGATAAATAACAGATTTTGGTTATTTTGTTACTGAAAAGATGTTAACAAAGTTTCTCTATAATATGGGAATAAATACATACATATTTTCAGCAAACTTTGATGCATGGTTACTTTTTATGCCATAAAGTGA
Source organism: Lepidarchus adonis (assembly GCA_037576955.1). Lineage (NCBI taxonomy): Eukaryota > Metazoa > Chordata > Actinopteri > Characiformes > Lepidarchidae > Lepidarchus > Lepidarchus adonis. The sequence continues at coordinate 2,439,878 of JBBIGC010000029.1, forward strand.
ACACAAATAAAAAAATTAAAACATTATTGTGGCTCTGTGAAAAAGTTTTTCACCCTAAGAGTTCCAAAGGCTATCAAAATGAAAGTTATTGATGCCCACAATGGAGAAGGCTACAAGAAGATAGTAAAGCATTGTCAGCTTCCAGTTTCCACAGTGAGAAATGTAATTACAGTAAGAGATGGCATTTCAGGGGAACTGTGAAGGCCAAGATGAGATCTGGAAGACCAAGCAAACTCTCGGAAAGAACTGCTCATATGCTGGTCAAAAAGACAAATCAAAATCCCCATTTGACATAAAAAAACCTGCAGGAAGATTTAGCACAGCCAGGAGTGTGCATCTCCATCATAAAATCCAACGTGAGCAAATTTGCAACAGAATATATATTTAAAAACCCTGATGCGTTTTGGAAACAAGTGCTGTGGACTGATGAATTTACAATAGAATCTTTGGCCAGAATCAGCAATGTCATGTTTGGAGAAAAAAAAGGAGCAGCATTTCATGAAAAGAACACATTGCCAACCATTAAGCATGGTTGTGGATCTATCATGCTTTGGGGTTGTGTTGCAGCCAGTGACACAGGAAACACTGCACGTATGGAGGGAAGAATGGATTCCACTAAATACCAGTAAATTCTAAAAGCAAACATCACACCATCTGTAAAAAAGCTGAAGCTGTAAAGAGGATGAGCTTCTAAAACAGGACAATGATCCAAAATATACCTCGCAATCCACCATGGATGACTTTAAGAGACGCAAGCTGAAGGTTTTGGACTGGCCATCACATTCCCCTGACTTAAACATCATTGAAAATTTATGGGTAAATCTTTAAAGAGCTGTGTATGAAAGACGGCAAAAGAATATTATAGAACATTTGCACAGTGCCATAATAATGGCATAAAAAGTAACTATGCATCAATGTTTGCTGAAAATATTGCATATTTTTTTCCATGTCATAGAGATACTGTGTTAACATCTTTTCAATTACAAAATCACCAAAATCTGTTATTTATTACGGGGTTAACCAATCTTTTACATAATACTGTACTAACAGAGCCTTCAGCTTTAATATGTACTGAGAAATCACAGCATTCAAGTATACTTGTAGTATGTGTGTTTGTAGTGTTATACATGTTGCTAGAGAAAATACAGCATTTAATCATTCAAATAAAACAATTACTTAACATTAAATGCAAATAAACCCATTTTTATTATTACGGGCAAAGTAAAACACACAGGCACAGGCACATACCTCCAGTAGTATGCAGCCTGCGAGAGAGACATTGTCATGCTCAGTAGCCAGGTGAAGCGGTGTGCGGCCGCAAGTGCGCTCCTGAACCTCTGTGCTCGCCCCGCCCTCCAGCAGGGCCCTCACACTGCTCAGACTGTTAGCCAGCACAGCTACGTGCAGTGGACACAGACCTAAATGTGCACACCAGCAAAGAAGGATTAATACTAACCACATTGTGTATAATAGAGTGTGTTCCATTATACTAACTACAACGGGTAGAATATGAGTGTGTGTTGCAGTATACTAACTTATCAGGTAGGAGTGTTTATACAACTATTCTTATTTATCAGGTAGAATACAAGTGTATGTTGCACTGTATCAGGTATGAGAGTTTCTTCTATTATACATTATCATTCCATATTATACATTATATATGGGTGTGCCTCACATTACACTAACTGTACTGGGTGTACTAAGTGTGTTGGGCAGGATATGAGTGTGGGGGACTCTATATTAAGTGTGTTGGGCAGAATATGAATTGTAAATCACATTAAATAAAAGGGCAAATTAAGCTAACGCACAAAAAATAGAAATATAAGCATGTGTGCCACTATACTGGCAATGTTAGGTAGAATATGAATATGGTACTATAATGACTGAACTGAGTAGAACAGGAGTGTGTGGTACTATAGTGACTGCATTGGTAGAATATTAGTGTGCAGTACTTTAATGATTGTACTAGATAAAATATGAATGTGTTGTACTGCACTGAATGTTTGGGTAAAGTAAGAGTGTGTACACCCCACTACTGGTGGTGTTGAATATGAGTGTGCAGTACTACACTGACTGCACTAGGTAGAATATGAGTGTGTGGTACTATACTGACTGGCCTGGGTAGAATATGAGTGGAGGGTACTATACTGACTGCCCTGGGTAGAATATGAGTGGAGGGTA
>JBBIGC010000029.1:2442158-2457935 GCA_037576955.1 Lepidarchus adonis
TTTATCAGTACATTGCAGAAAATAATGAACTTTATCACAATATGCTAATTTTTTGAGAAGGACCTGTATATATGTATTACTTTAATGTCATGCTTGACCAGTGTTTAATAGGGGAACCACTACAACACCGTCAAGAAGAAAATAACTAAATGGAACATGAATGAAGCATGTAAACCTTGTTTACCACTCAGTTAGTACAGTAAATACTGAACAGTGTTACATTCTGTTATGTTATAAAAATCAACTAATTTACAGTCATGTGAATTTTAACACTATTAAATACTCAGTTCTGTATTATGAAATGTTCACATATCAAATGTCTAATCTGTTATCTCTGGAACAAAAAGTGATTTAATTGCAAGTAAACAACAAAAATAAACTTCAATTTATTCAATAAATACAAGATGGCAACAAAAATGTGTATTCTACCCTCTAATAGCTAGTATTTGTCATGTTGCAGATCCACTTCAGCATCAATGTTCTTACAGTTGGTCTCACATGTTACTCAAGCACCCTCTGATACACTGTAGAATTCATGGTGATTCTATGTTGGTGAGCTGGCGAGTGGCTATGCACAACCAGACAACACAACCAGAACAGCCAGCAGAACACCAAACAAAATGTGGTTTAAATAGCGCAAACCTCCTTCAAAATGCTGAGTAATTATGTCCCAAGTACCTGATGTGCTACACCTGTGTGTGATTTGAGCCATTTTAATTGGGAGTAAAGGTTGGGGTTTGCATTTGCATTTTTATAGAATTAAATTTTAGAAATGTCTTTTCTTCAGTTTTAATTTTTTAGTTATATTACTTAAATCTCACAGTATTGTTAAAATAGAGATTAAATATCCATGACCAAGAATATTACAAAAACACACAGGCGTTCATAGGGTGTCCTAATTTTTTCACTGTACATTTAGACCCACCAATTCAGCACACACCAATTACGCCCCATATGCATTAAAAGGGGCATTTCATCTTGTACTACTTTCTGAATAGGGCACATTACCAGACAGGCAATTAGAACACAAATTGACTGTGGGGCGAAATAAAGGGGGGAGGGGTTAAATATAAACAGCAGTCTTAATATGGACACTGAACGGTGATGTCTAAAACCTTTATACAGCTGGGAACATTGTGCCCATCCTTATAAATGCTGTTTTATCAGTGGGGCTTTCGCCCACAACTCTGATAAATTAATCTAACAAAAAGATGTATCATTTGGGCTTTAGTTACAGTTTTAAAATTTAATTTAAATTTAGAAATTTATACACAAAAAGCACAAAACAAGTGGCTGTCACACCATGCTCTAGGAGAAGCGCTAAATATCAAACAAAAGGTGTTGGGCATCATGTGTCAGTGAAGCCTGGGGTCACTGCCTAGTAATCAAAGTTCCTATATATAGGTGCTTTTACAGCTAAGATTAATTTTAAGTCCACACATTCAATGTGGCTGGTTGCTCTTTTAGGCCTCACCTAGGACCAAATCAGGACAACATTACCTATTCTTGGTGTGCTGGTGTGCGTAATCGGTTGGAAATGGGAGTCCATTGTGTGAATCCATTGCTGCCCAAAGTCTATGAACTAGAGGACAGAAAGAGAAAAAGACACAAAATCAGCAGATGAACAATTTATTTACTAGCTTCTTGCTGCAAAAGCACATTTTACAATCTCAGTACAGAATCATTTGAAAGGTTTTAGCTTTTGAAACCAGAATGAAAAACATAGAAGAATGAATTATGTTTATATTAGGGGCAGCTGAGCCTAATAGTTATAGGAGTGGGTTTGTGACCAAGGGGTCATGATTCCCGAAGTGCCCTTGAGAATGGCACCCAACCATCCACTGCTCTCCGGGCACCGGCTGCCCACTGCTTCCAGTGTGTGTGCTCAAAGACTTAAATGGGAAAAACACAGAACAATTTCCCCTTAGGGATTATACAGTATAATAAATCGAATGAATAAAACACAAGCAGTTTGCCCCACTTTCACACAGGTAAACGTTCTAGGGAATCATCATCATCAACAACATTCCATACACTCAGAAAACATGTGGTTCACTGTTCAATAAATTGGTGATATCTGTGCTGAAGACCTGCTATCTGGATCCAATGACTCCCACTGTAAAGAAATCATGGGTGGATATGTTTCTTCATAACTATTTCACAACAAACGTTTGAAAACTCAGTGGAATTCCCCTTTAAAATCATGTAAAAAAATTCCAATTTTGCACAGAAGACGATGTGAATCTGAACGCATTGCCCCTTTGCCATCATGCTTACCATGACTAGGGCAAAGTGAAGTCATTTTTTATTTCAGGGGTTGGCGTTTGAGAAATGCAGTTTATCAGCAAAGCATATCTGGAGTTCAAATGTTACTTCTTTAGTTTAGAAGTTGAGCAGTGACACTAGTCGAATGTCGCCCAAGTCTTTTCTGTAAACGCACCCTCAGCCTACTCAAACCACTTCCATCTCCTCATTAATGTGGAGCAGATTTGCAGGTGTGGTTTAGGATGCAGTATGATTTACTGTGTGTTAAAAAGCTTTAACATGTAGCTGAATGCAGCAGGCAGCCTTTTGACACAACAGCAGATTAATTTTACAAACCACTCGGAGTATGAACACTGATCTAGAATCAGTTTTTGTAACAAATACAGAAGAATCCATGCGAACACATTTCCTTTGGGGAGACAAACCATTTGCCTAGGGTTTGCATTTTCTTCAGCTGTGCCAGTGTGGTAACAGCAGCCATTGAAATGTTAAAAGTTGCAATCAGGCTTTCACTGAGCTTTCTGCGTGCAGACCACGCACCAGGATCTGGAGCTTGATTAGGCTTTGATGTTGAGCTGAAGGTAAGCTAGCTACAACCACAAGAAGCAGAAAAAATGCAAACCTTGGCAGCTTTCTAATAGAGGCTTCCTGTTTGAAGGTATAATTTTCACCATTAAACTTTAGTGTGGTGTATCTTTAATGCAAATACTTCTTTCAGATATTCATGCATTATCAATAGTATGCAAACAGTGTTACCATCGAACGGTCTGTTGTTAAATACAACAAAAAGCCTGAGACAGCTTTTCACAATGTACTATAACACCATTAATAGCTGCAATGCAAGGTAAAGTGCAAATTAAAACAGAATGTAATGATCTGCATATCATGTAAACCATTTTTTAGTCAAAAATAAACAGAGGAAACATATTAAATACTAAAACATGCCAAAAGCTAATAATATGGAAGGTCCCTTTCTTCTTAATCCTGCCGTGCATAATTTAAATAAATAAAATAAATTATTGGTCAGACCACAAGATGGTTTTACTTTGGTCCACCTTAAGAGTCTGATCTATCTGATCATGTTTATATGGTTTATTGTTTGCATGGTGGAGATTTAACCTCTATTTTTAAATCAAGTGATGAAGTGAGCTCACACACAGTAGCTTTGGGAAGTGTTCCTGAGCACATGCAACATTTTCCACTACAAATTCAATGCAGTGCTTCCTGAGGACCAGAAAATCACAGCCGACCAATTGGTTTTCAGCTTTGTCTCTTGAGCACAGACAGTTCTGTGTATTTTCAAAATTTCTTTAATGATTTCTTTAATGTAGATTAAACATTTTTTGCATTTTCACATTAAGGATTATGTTGTTATTTGCCAGGACAGACCCTCTGGGATGCTCTTTGATTGCCCAGTCATGTGACTAACCTGTTGACAATTATCTTAGTTGTGAGTTGATGTTTTTATAGAATTATTAAACTTTTCCAGCCGATTTATTCCCCTGGTCCAACATTTGAAAAATGTGATGCTGGCATCAAATTCTAAATGAGCTTACACTTTTCAAAGAACAATACATTTTCTGTTTCAGTTGCCTTCTGTCCTCTATTTTCAATTAAATGTGGGTGGACATGTTTTGCAGACTAGCTCATTTGGTTTCAATTTAGCATGGAAACAAGGAAATCTAAAAATATTAATAGCTGGCCAGTTTATAATCTGTGGTCATTGTTTCAGTAATACAGATTTAGTACCTCTGGGTGTGTCTGCAGATATGAATCCTCTTCCGTCATGGTTCCTGCAAAAAGAAGAGAAATCATGATCACCTATGTGCAGGAAGTTATGATTATGATTATAACCATAACTGCATTAGTAGGAATTAAGAATAAGAGCAGTTCAGTACAGAGTGCCAACTTCATAATTCCATGTTTAAATGGGTGCACTGACAAATCAATATCCAATATTTTTTGTGTATGTATTTTGCTGATATACATGCAAAAAAATATTTTTACCAAATGCAAAAGTTGGAACATAATCTACTTCATTATATTAATCAATTATTATATTGATTTCTATATAATTAAAAATATTGATACAATTTTACAATGTAAACATTTTATTCCACAGTCACCCGAACAATTACACTTTAAATATCAGTCAGACCCAAACATTCATCTGATGCTGATACTACTTTTATTGATATATATACTACGATATTGATATAATTCCAATATCATTGTGTGTCCATGTTTTAACCTGAGTGAGATTGCAGAATAAATACCACTGCTGCAACAAAGATATATTTAAACAGTAAAAATATTAAAATGATGATGAAATCTAAGCATCTGGGGGTGGGAAATGGGAAGATTAGACTGTAAATTAGATGATTACTGGGGTAAAATAAGTCATGACAACAGCAGTGATCCACAGCCCTCGGAAAGGACATGACAAACATTAATGGAAGCAAACATAAAAAGATGTAAACCAACATAACTTTGCAGAATGTAAGTGTGGTTGTTTACATCAGCTTACATGTGATTTGACGTGGTTGTCAAGCTAAACTAACAGGCTAAGAAGCTAAAGGCTAAAGTTGACACCCTGTTTACAGTACATGTTCACGGCCATATTGCTTACTGTCGCGAAAACTGTTACATTATTGTTGTTGTTGTTGTTGTTGTTTTTAAACACAGATTTATGCTCACTTTGCTGTTACTCACCCGGCACTTATGGCTGAAGTTGCTCAATTGTCCAAGGCCTCGAGTTTACGCAGCTAATGCTAAGCTAATGCGCCGCGCAGAAATGGAAAAGTAGGAAGTGAGTAACTGATCTAACTTCATTTTTTTTTGTTTTTCCCCTTCCCGTAGATTGTGGTCACTACAAGCCGCACGTCAAATTCTCCTGACTGTTATTTGCATTTGTCAGTTCCACCTTAAATGGCGCTGCAGTTGCACTCCGGCCAAAGGGCTGCAGGCTGCAACTGTTGCACTATTTAAGGTGGAACCGGACAATTGCGAATAAGAAAGTGGTTTAGACTTTTAGAACTAATTTAGCCAGGGATTAACAGTCCAAAGATCATCGGCGCCTCAGAAATGCACAATAATTCAATTCATTATTGCGTTTTTATTATGTTTTTATGTAATTATCTATTTTTTTTTGTGTGTAACAAAAACAGACAATTTAAATTGCAAATTTCCTACAAAGGTCTAGATTTTTTGTTTGTTTATTAAATACAGATGTGAAACATAAGAACCCTCTTTTTGGGGTCAGTCACTGATATTTTTATATTCTCATTATTATAGTGGAATATGATAATTTAGTGAAGTGAATATCAGGTGTGTACACTTGTATGTCCTGTATAAGAACCCAAACAGCTGTTACCCTTTCTCTTTGGAACCTCACACAACATTTTGCATAGTAAAAATAGCGTAGACCCTTCTAAAGACCGGTTTAGGCCCAATAACGTGTCCCATCATTCATTGCGATTTTTGTTTCCAATACTGACTTAAGGTTTCAATATGCAAATGAGTCAATGACCAATCACGGTGTTCTGGCAGGCTGACCAATCACAGCTTCAGGTGAGCATTACTGGGTGTTCTGTCCAAATTGGAGGGATTATTTTGTTAAAGACTGATTGGCTGAAGTGTTTTTAAAGCGCTCATACTCTACATTTTCATCCCGTTTCACCTTTTCCATGACGTATAAAAATCACTCATAATTCATACGTACACCATTTTCCAGCCTCTTAAACAGGCTGTGACTTTCACACTGACATATGTAAATGATCTATGGCTTAGACCTGTTAGCTCTTGAATAATTTAAGTTTTACATTAGTTTGTGAGGGTAGGGGCCCTTTAATATACTGAAAGTCATTGCAGTTGCAATTTGTAGCATAATAACTGCAATACTAATATTTTGTACATATCGTGCAGAGCCTTTGTTTGTTATCTTTTTGCTGGGGGTCCTATTTTAGATTTTTTTTTTAAATCCACATAATAATATACATAAATGAACTAAAAGTCTAATTGAGTGACAGCACTATCAACGCACACCTCACACTCAGGTTCTCTACTGTACTTCTCATATTTTCTTCTCCAGTGGAAAAACAAAGGCTTTGGGAGCATGAACCTAATCTGGATCTTAATGTTCCTGCTCTAATGAGTACTTGGAAGAGAGCTGAAAAACTGAAGGCTTACCTTTAACTGTAAGTGTGCGTTACACGGGATCAACATGAATTAGTGCAGTGAGAGCGAGAGAGGGAGATGTGTGGCTGAGCAGGTCAGGGAGCCATGCGCTCCATTAAGCGGTAGCAGTAAGAGTTCAGAGCCCGTCCTCCTCCTCCAGCGCTGGCCCACAACGCGCTGCTCCTCAGCGAAGACTCCGACGGCGTCGGGCTTCAAAATCAGCCCTTCGGAAGCCGTTCTGGGTTATTGATCAGCGCTGGAGACTCGAGCGATGTGTTTGTATAGAAAGTTCACTTCCTTACTGGAAATTCCCTGTGACGTAAGACAAGTCGACTTTTCTCCCCCTGGCGGTGGAGCCATGCGCCATCTAGCGGGAAAGGACGGTAATGTTACTCCTGAAATACATGCATATAGATATATATATGGGGTACATCACACACGCTTAAATTCTCTCTCTCTCTCTCTCTCTCTCTCTCCCTCTCTCTCTCTCTCTCTCTCTCTCTCTCTCTCTCTCTCTGTCATTTACGGTAGTAGAATGCAGTTGTTAAGTTGTTAACTCACTGTTAAAATAAACTACTATTAAAGTTATACACTGTTCATTTCTTTGTCAGTGGGCAAACTTGCAAAATCAGCGAGGGGTCAAATAATTATTTCCTCCACTGGATTTATAATGATTTATTGAAAGTAATAATGTATGAAAAGTAGTTTTACAACAGCAGCAGTAGGGCAGGATATGACCATTAGTAGTTAAGGGATCCTGGGCTTAGTGTATGAGGGACTTGCAGTTTGGGTTATTGGGTTTATGGTGAAACAGACAATGGGACAGAGGAACCGAAACACCCTGGAGGGGTCGCCAGTCCATTACAGGGTAGAAATACAAACACACTCACACACATTCACAACTAGAGGCAACTAGAACCAGAACCTGATTTCAGACATTTAAAGGAAATCGGGGCACACAGACACAAGACCTCCACCCAATAAGGAACCAGACCACCCCAGACCTCAGGACCTTCTTGCTGTGAGGCAACAGCCCTACCCACCACAGTGGCATCTTTAAAACAGTAGTAGGTGATTATATGTGTTTGGTTTGGCAGTTCTCCAGTCTCAACATGAAGGAACATTGCTGATAGGCTTACTTGGCAGTGGAGTTGGTGTTCACCATGTGATTAATATTCGTTTTGGATCAAATTCAAAGAACAAACATCCCCATGTTAAATAAATAAATAATAATCCCAGTTGTGAAACTGACACCCCTTTACCATAATCTTTAATGTGGTTTTGTGTCAGTAGGACTACAGAGCCTCTGGTGTGTTGAACATAAACAAAGGGGCGGTGTAACCACAGAATAACGCGATATCTGATTGGATCCCATTCTGCTGACACAGGCCTTCAGTTGTGTACTGTATTAAGTCACCATGCCCAATGGGGAGTGTCAGCTAGAGGCTCAGCATTGGGCCATGGGGCAATGGAACTGGATGGAGCTGCTTCCAGCTAAGATGTTGGATCATCATTCCAGATCATCAATGCACTTGGGGACCAATCATCCACCAGCAGTACCTGACCTTGCTAACACTCTTGAGATGGAAATCAAATATTCACAGCAACGTCTCAACATCTACAGCCTTTCCAGATGAGTTGTGGCTGTTACAGCATCAAAGTGAGGAGAACCTCCCCAAATACACATTGGAAGAAATCCTGAAGGAGCAAGTGCTTGCAAACATCTGGACATACGTCTGAATCGGCCATAACATTACGTATGACCACCTGCCTAATACTGAGTAGGTGCACTGTGCATTCTGGCCCATTTCTATCACAGACAGCATAAACACTTTGTACAACATGAGCTCTTCTGTGGGATTGGACGAGACATGATATAGACAAATACACTACTCACAAAATGTTAGGGATATTCAGCTTTCAGGTGAAATTTCAGGATGAACCTAAAATGCACGATAACCTTTACAGGTGAACTTAATGTGACCTTCCCTAAACTTTTGAATGCACACTTCCAACTGTTCAATGTTTCAGTACTTTTTACACAACTTGCTGTTCTCCAACAAGATTTGACCCATGATTTTAGCAATACATTTCCTGGTTCAATCAGAATTAGTATTTAAACAGTCCTCCTCATCATGCTGTTCACATTCTGACATCATGAGACCGAGACGACACCTAACAATTGATCAACAGTACCTCATCATTGAGAGGTTGAAGTGTCAGAGCTTCATCAGCAGGTTGCAACAGAGAGACTGGAAGAGTCACAGAAAGACATAGAAGTGGACGTCCTTTGGCCACATCCCACACTGATGACCGTTTCATTGTGAACGGTGGCCTGCGGAACCAGATGACGATGCCACTCAACTCCCTCCATTTAAGGGAAGTGAGAGGCATCCAAGTGTCACATCAGACCATTCAGAAACCGTTTACATCAGCGTGGTCTGCATGCTAGACAACCTGCAAAGGTACCTCACCACACTACCAGGCACAGGTGTCATCGTCTTGCATGGGCCCGGGAGCTTGGACGAGGGAACAGTGGGCCTCAGTGCTGTTCTCTGATGAAACTCGATTCACAATGCGCAGAAATTATGTCGCCAACCATGTTGGAGACATCAAGGACAGTGCCATACATCAACCACTGTTGGACAGGTGTGTAGCCAATACAGAACTGACCTGCACTTTGTGTGATTGAACAGTAACGAGCCCATTCTACCTAATTAACAATTAGTCCAGTCATTGTGCCCCTGCATGATCAACACAGGCCTAATTTCATCTTCATGGACGACAATGCTCCAGCTCATCGAGGTCGCATCATTAGGGTACGGCTGCTGGAGACTGAGGAACCTTGGAGTGGTCTGCGCTTTCTTCAGACCTGAATCCCATAGGTTTTCTATCAGCTGAGATGCAGTGAGGCTTGTAACTCTGTACCGCAGAACCTCAATGACCTGAGAGGCTGCTCTTCAAGAAGAGTGGGATCCTCCGCAGGCAATAAGTCGACTTGTGAACAGCATGAGACGTCACTGTCAAGCTGTAATCGATACTCAAGGGCACATGACACGTTACTGAGACATTGACTTTGTTTCTGTGGTATAATCACCACTGTTGTTGGCTTTTACTTCAATAAATTGTTTGAGATGAGGAAATCACCATTGCTTATACTTAAATGCTCTACTTTCATGATATAATGTCACTGTAGTGTGAACTTTTCCCATACATTTCACCCAAAAGCCAAACATCAATATGTAATATAACCTTTTTGTGAGAAGTGTATATCACCCCCTGACAGATACCACTATAATGAAATAACTATATAGTCAATGTTACTTATTTCACCTGCCAGTGGTGTTAATGTTATTGCTGATTCATTCATGCAGTCGACCATGTTTCAGTTTTTTTTTTTGAGATATATGAAAACTTACTATTAGACAGAACATCATCATATGGACAATGAAAATGCCATGAAACAGTATCCTGACTTTTCTGGTTTGTAATTTCACTTTATGAAACTGATTTGATGCTTTGCTGTAAATTGACTTTACATTTGTAGTTTCTTTTTCTCCTCTTTAGTTTTGTTAAGGGGACGTCCATTTAACTTGTATATGGGAACCCAGAGGGAACACAGTCCCATTATTGGAGGAGAAAGAACACGAGTGGACTATTAATAATCCAGCAGTTGTTGGTCATCATCGTCAGAGCTGTTGGATGTTGGATAATAAAGGTTAAGGCCCAAATCCAGATTTTATCTGATTAAAGTACTAAACAGATTCCTCCCTGGAGCTACTGGCTACTAGTGGATGGGGAGGTGGAGTGTGTGTGATGTTTGCAGGAGTTTCTTTTCAAAATATGTTCTTGATGCTCAGAACGAAGAATGAGCTACTTCAACCATTCCACACCAGAAAGATGTGAATTAGTTTGTATACATCCAAAACACTGATTACACCAAAATGTGAAATCTACAAAATTTCCTCATGAAAATATGTACAGGAAATAAGCTTCAATAGTTTTTTTATGAACACAGGTGGCAAACGGTTGAAAACGTATTGAATTCTCTTAAGGATCTTTGAATTCCTAGCATATGTAATGATTCACCACAAACAGAGTTAGTAGCTACAGTGTTCAGGTAAAAGATAGCATTCACTTGGGGTGGCACGATACAATACCATTGCTAAATCTGGGCTATAATACAATATTATTAACATATTCATGGACAACGCTATGTATGAATCTCTGCAACTTTTCCTTTTCAGTTACCACTGGGAAACTAGAACAATTGGGTCTTCTGCCATCTTGTGGATTTCAAAAGTAGTGTTATCAATATATAAAAGTACATCTAAAAAAATTAATAAAAAATTGAGTATGGTAATAAAGTTCAATATTTCTTGACATTCCTTTCAGAAAGTCCATATATTATACAGATTCATTACATATAGCATGAAATATGTTAGGCCTTTATTTCTGATTATGGCTTTCAGATAAAACCCCAAATTCACAGTCTCAGAAAAGTTGAATATTGTGAAAAAGTCATGGGCTACAAATGATGCATGAATCACAGACGCCACTTTTCAGATGAATGTAAATTTCGCAGATCATTGGGAAATCAAGGCTTAACGTATTTCACTCTGTACTAAATCTATATATGGATTTCACTTTCTGAAAGGAATGTCAAGAAATATTGGGACTTAAATTTTTTAGCTGTACCTGTACATTAAAATAAGGGTTTTAAAAATAGATTAATAAAAGTTATATATTTAATACAGATTATCAAAAATATCAATATAACATTGCAAATATTGCAATACTACACATCATTCTTCCCATTGCTCACATTTACTGTGGAATATGACATGCAGAACACACCACACCATGCGGCTGGGTACTACTTTTACCAGATTTATTGAGAAAACAAAATCAACAGCTAATAGAGCTATTAGTTGACCAGTCATCCAGTTGATAGCTCCCAATCTCATATTCAGTGCAATAAGCGAACAGTGTGGAGGAAGATAGATGAACTAATAGCTCCTCATTCTATAAATGAAAAAAAAAAAAAAAAAAAACAGCCAAGAAAAAGGAGTAACAAAGTCCTCGGACGCCGTTAAGTGGACACACGTGTTTGCTCAACACTGTCGGCAATGATCAGCAGACCACTGATTTACAGTTATTTTCCTATCAACATGCATAAAATAGATCTTATATTCTTTTTATTTCTGATGTAATCATGGGACTACTTCTGCCCATAGAAACAGTCAGTCATAAGCAAGAGTATTATATTTCACAGACTGTTTCATTGCTATTGTAAAAGCTTATAAAAATGTGAAGGCCAACCCAGCAACAGATCTCTCATGAAAAGACCATCATTATATGTATTCATTTCTTTATTTTTTCCTTAATAGCACCTCCAGTATGTGGCGTGAGTTAAAAGCAGGTTGATACTCTATTCACTTGCTTTATTTATTTATTTTTTTTTTACCTCAATACAAAGTGGCTGGGGTCCTTGAGTTTTGACACATGCTTCATAGCTCTGACTTAAGGGCTTATTATTTACGATGAATAGAAAGTGATCTTGCTATGACATCTCCTTGTATGCAGCATGTAAATCTTTAAAAGGGACAGAAAACATCTTCTCAAAAATAATACAAAAAAACAAAAACAAAAAAAAACTTGGTCAGCGACAGGGGTAAGTGCCAATTTTTTAAGGGGGGGAATTATGCAAATATTGGACACTTTTCCAGCTATAATGCAGAATTGTTGGGGTGATATTTCTTCAGGTATCACATGGCATACTTTTGAGTCCATTCCCGAGCTATTCTGTTGTACCTGAGAGAGAGAGAGAGAGAGAGCGAGAGAGAGAGAAAGAGAAAGAAAGAGATTAACAGTGGTGCAGTGGATTGCTAATGTAAAGGTAGTGTCACATGCCAGGCAAGCAAGCAGCGCTCTGCCAACTGCACCCCAGCCAACAAACTCTGCAAAATCCTCAAGGTCAAAACTGAAAGCATCCTTACTCTCATTTACACATCATACCCATTTCCACTCCTCATGCTCTGGCTACCAGTTTTACGAGAACGAGAATCCACAACGAGCAACTAATTTAGCCTTTTTTTGGGCTATTTTTTGGCTAAAACACAATTTTATATATATAAAAAAAGCAGTTAAATTTTTTAGCATATGGGCTTGTTGCTAGGAGACCTTTGGCCTCTTTCTGTTACAATAGACCATTTTAAACAGGACAAGTATTATTGTGAGGTCAAGCTTCTTGATGTGTCTAATCAAGTGCATCATTTAAGTCTGTAGCATTACATATACAACTTACTGAAGATTTATATGTACATTTCCTAAAGGGTTTGTATAGTAAATAAAACAGCTATATTTGTATTGTAGACATTGTGACTTCCTGGTTCCATTCATCACCACTTTCAAGAAATCAGAGTCAGGTTGCTGGACCATTGGAATTTATTGTCATCGGTCAACATCACCACATACTGGTGCTGTTGGAACAAAACCTTGGATCTCCATTTTTGGCTCGTATTTTTATAGAATTCGAAAGCACCAGGTGACGTTCACACGCATAGTTTCACGATGAAGTAGAAATGGTTTCCATTATAAGTTTGGACTGTTTTTGTCCTACAGCAGTCACTCTTAAGGTAAGACAATGTATGTAAGATAGATTGGAGTCACAGAGAATACGAGTAACAACTTCATTTATCTCCATTACACAGAATCAAAGTTCAGTTCACTCTACAAGTTTGTTCTGTAACTAGGAAGGACACATTGGCTTATGTATTATTATTAGTTTAATACATGACTAATAAAGAAGATATAAATTAAATGTCCCTTTTCCATAACCTGTATCATCACAATACTACACAGTCCATTTCCACTAAACAGTAGTAATACAGACTTTCCTTTGAAGCAATATCCTTCCTATGATGCAATCAGCGATCCAAACACCAAAAAGCATGCAGTCAGTCACTAAATTCTGTGGTCAAATATCAGTTTAATAAATGGACACCTCACACAGCAGCCTGCAGAGGTTAGTGGGACTACTTGGCCTCATGGCTTATTTTCCAGGCCCAGAAAAAAGCTTAGCCTAAATGCACTTTTAAATACTTTTAATAATATTTTTAAACACTGCAAATTAGTCTTGTCTAAGATGCTAGCACTGAATTTCCTTTCACACACAATTTTGTACAGCATTTCCAAAATGCCTGGCCTTACCCCTAGAGCATGGCATACTTCTCTGTCCATTCTCTGGCTAGTCTATTATACCTGAAGGAGAGTAAATTGGCCCAGTTCATCAGTGAGACTTCTTCTCAGCTTAGTACAGCCTCATTACATCCCTGATTTTAAAAATCAGTCGACAAAACTATCCCCTTCTCCAAAAAGGACACCTAACCCCTTTCTGCAGGTCTCCCAGTGACCAGCAAAATATACACGGTCTCAATAGAACTTTTATTAAATATATATAAACTATATTTTATATTTTAATTGATCATTTATGATTTTTTCTTGCACCAAATAATTAAAATATTTAAATTGAATTTAATTCTTATTTTAATCAAAACACTTCTGCAGAATCATGGCGTTCACAGATGAACTGAGAGGCCAGAATAAGCTGAAACTGCCTTTTATTGCTGCTGTGAAAAGTTACTGAATTACCAACCATTAATAAAATGCAGCAACTACACCGTTACCTCTTTGAATACTCTCACAGCTGCTAATCAAACCAAATTATTGGAGGAGATACTTACTTTTCATTGTCTGTTTTATATATGCGAGCTATCTCTGGCACTAGTGGGTCGTCTGGGTTGGGGTCACATAACAGAGAGCAGATGGACAAGAGAACTGGAACGAAACACAATGTTTAAAAAACAAAAAACAAAACAAAACAAAAAACAACCCAAAACATCACAAATGCATATAAAAAAAACAGAAAACAAAACATATTCTTTGTTTTATACCAATTTTGAAAGGTGAAACCAGTGCGGAGAATATAAATTGTGTATATTTTTTTATTTAAAAAGTCTTACCTTTAGAAATAGTTAATGCTGGTGACCACTGTGATCTTAGAATATCCAGACAGATGCTGCCATTACTGTTAATATTTGGGTGATAAATTCTTGTGGTGAATGCAACCTGCACAGAAAGGGCATATAGTAGATTACTGAACCTTCAAATCTAAAACACAAACAGGATTCTAATTAGGGATATACTGAGGTGTGCCAATGCCAATATCCAGTATTTTTATCATACATATCTGCCAATACCAATCCAGGAACAATTATAAAATATATAACTTGAGATTATTATAATCTGGTTTAACATTAAACCAGAAAATAAAATGTACAAGTATAATAAGATCATCTACTTTACACCTGCACTTCAACAGAGACTGTAGTATAAAGAAATAAATGAATAAAAATTATTATTTCAGGGGATTGTATGATCCAATGATCCAAGCAGTACCACCAAAGCAATTACATAATTGTTCACAATTATTTAAGCTAAGAAATTTATAAATCCATTGGTTTGCGCAAATAAATGTTCACAAACAAACAAAAAAACAAAGCTGCAACCTAAATCTTGTCCCAATCCTAATTTGTAAATTCACTGAAGAATAGCACTGGAAAGAAAGTAATGAACCAATCATGTTTACATGCTAGGGAAATTGTGAAAAACAAAAGGGATGTTTTCCTTTAAAAGGAGGATGAAGGCTACATACCTTAGGTGGTTTGAAAGGGTAGTCTGTAGGAAAATGAATGGTCAAGAAAAACACCCCCCCTTGATACGGACTGTCATTCTGGAAAACCACACAAACATGGGAAAGGGCAAAAAACACATCAACATGGGGTGTTTAGTAATATAAAAAAGGATGAACACCTCCGTTATGTAGACTGTAGTTGATTTGAATACTTACAGGTCCCATAATTGTAGCTTGCCAATGAAACACTGCATGAGAGAGAACAAGGAGAGAGAAAGAAACCGTGAGAAATATTATTAAAAATAAATGTGTTTGGAAGCACTATCCAGTTTAGCAAATATATTTCAAACACTGAACTGGCTGGATATCACTCTGTTCTTAGTGTGTATACTAATAACACTGGACTAACTGACTTTCCCCTGCCCCACCTCCAAATGCATTCCATCACAAAATACTTTTATATTTATTTCATGGAGATAACTCTTTGCTAAAATCCAGTGGCCCCGTTAAATATTTTCCACCTCTGGTTCAGTGTGATTTTTCCTCCTGCCAAAATAATACCCCCTCTAAAATGCTGGACTGGAAGATCAGACTGACTTCAAACTTCTTCCACTCCGTTTTATTGTAGACGTCCATGTTTT
>JBBIGC010000029.1:2528066-2538745 GCA_037576955.1 Lepidarchus adonis
AGGGGCAGTATCTGGCTGTGGAGTTGTAGGGGCAGTATCTGACTGTGGAGCTGTAGGGGCAGTATCTGGCTGTGGAGCTCTAGGGGCAGTATCTGGCTATGAAAACATAAAGCTTGTGCATCACCAGTTGCTACTAAATGTGTTTGTGGTGAGGACGGAAGTCACGTTGAGCCAACATCTGAATGCAGGTGTGTGTGGTAGGCAGAGCCCATGTGTGGTGTTTCAGGGAAACTGCTAGTTACTTCATACAGTAAGTCCTTAACTGACACCCACACGATCAATTCTTGTGCATAGCCAGAGGAGACAAGGTCCAGTCAGTCAGACAGTCAATCAGTCAGTCAGTCTCCACAACGCCTGGCCAAAGATGACTTTACCATAAAATACAAAAAATAAAAAATAAAAAAAATCCCCCAACAACTTCCTAATGGCTTTATTGAGCTTCCTGGCGTGTGGGATCCAGAATGAGCTTTTACAATATTACAAATGGTTCCCACTTAGTCAGTTGTTCCCTGCAGTGCTGAGACGCTGAAGGGTAAATGCTGGTAAATGAAGTAACATCAGAGGATTGAGTGGTTGAGTGCTGAAAAACGATGCATCACAATTTGTTACCGTTTTATATGGCTTACTGTTACAGAAATATGAAAATGTGAAAATTTGGCCAACTGTTAGACTGTATGACGGCTCATGACATTGGAACAAATTATGTTTCAATGCTTCAATTTACAATAAGTTTTATTGATTGTAGATCCGCAGCACCATGAGGTCAACTGTACATCTTATTCTGCTTTTTTCTCGAAGCAGCCACTCCCTGCATTAAGGCCATCAGCCCCAGTGAGGGCTGGACGACCGGAGGGGCCACTGTCATCATCATAGGGGACAACTTCTTTGATGGCCTTCAGGTGGTTTTCGGCACCATGCTCGTGTGGAGTGAGGTACAGTGTTTACATTACACACTGCTGTCAGTACATTATGAGTCAAAAAGAATATTCAACCCAGGTGCTAGAGCTTTTACAACTTTTGACACTGATCAGCCATAACATTAAGACCGCCTGCCTAATATCAGGCTGCTGAAACAGCTCTGACTGTGGTTAACTGTTCTGAGCCCTTTCTATCAGAACCAACATTAACATTTTTGCAACTGTAGCTTCTTTTTGGGATCGGATGAGCTAGCCTTTGCTCCCCTCATGCATCAGTGAGTTTTGGGTGCCCATGCCCCTGTGGCCGATTCACAAGTTGTCCTTCCTTGGATCACTTTTGATAGATACTAACAACTACCTGGAACACCCTACAATAACTGCTGTTCTGGAGATGTTCTAGCTTTCACTTGTCAAAGTGGCTCAGATCCTTACACTTCAGCGTCCAGCATATCAACATCAAGAACTGACTGTTAACTTGCTGCTATATCTGACCCTGACAGGTGCCATTGTATTGAAATAACAAGATGTTTAATGTTATTTACCCTGCCAGGCATTCGTGTTAATGTTATGGCTGATTGGTATATAGTAACTCTTCTCCTAGGTCAAAAACATTGAGTACCCCGGTCATGACATTTTTGTAAATAATAAAAAATGAAATATAATACAATGTACCATAACTTTTGCCCAGGATACCAGCCCCAAATGGCTTGCCCTGATGTTTTCAACAGTGCATCAGTAGGGGTAGTGCCTACAAACTGCTCAGATAGACGCCAACAGGGCCTTTCTTTTCTCAGATCTTTTCTCATCTATAAATATAAAATCTAAAAATCAAATAAACTGTCAATTTTCATTAAAACGTGCAGTTGAAGTGTTTTGTACACATTGTTGCATATGACAGCATGTACATAATGTTCCCCTGTAACTGTTAATCCAACAGTTAAGCCAGCACTGCTGATTTCTACGGGTGAGGGGTCAGAGTGGAGTCCCGAGGGTGGGGTGGTGTGTGATCGATGTGTGTATCGAGTGGGATGTGGTGAACGTGTTCTCTGATGTTTTTTAGCTCATCACACCCCACGCCATTCGGGTGCAGACGCCCCCAAGACACATCCCTGGGGTCGTGGAGGTCACCCTCTCCTACAAGTCCAAACAGTTCTGCAAAGGAGCACCAGGGCGCTTCGTCTACACAGGTACACACCGTCCTTTCTCCTGGACTTTATATTCTACTTTTCTGGTTTAGTAGTTGTTTGTTTCCCTCTGTTGATGCTTTGTAGATGCAGAACATTTTGCTTTTACCTCAGAATACCTACTCATTCACTCACTCGCTCACATTTAGCAGGCTCAGGATTCTGCAAGTTAGTTGCAGAAAGGGAGGAAACCAGCACTGTCTTCAGGATGTCTTTAATGACTCTCATGTTTGTGGCAACTACACCTCGAGTGGCAGCTCACAGGATAAAGTGAACAGGAGGACTGACTTCAATACTTGCCCTTGGTTAGGCTAGCTTTAGTGAGTGAATTAACAAGCTACGCAAACTTTTTAAGGCAAATAGGTTTTGAGAAACCTGAATAATTGGTTTGTCTGGCTTACATTTTTTATTTTAAAATGTCAATCATGATGACTGCGCTTCTGTTTGCAGTTGCTAGCCTTTAACTTGCCACATAGTGATTCAGTCAGCAGATCAGTCATGTAACATTTGGAGTAGTTTGCTGCAAAGAGTCCAGTCTGACCAACAGAAATTCAAATGTATAGCTTTGAAATGTATGAAGTACTGTGTAATTAAAGAGGAAGTGGAAAGGCTTCACCTTTGATAATCAGAGATATAAGTACAATGGACATTTGATGCTACTGGCTACTGCGGTACAACTGTGAAATGTTAGCTAGTATGTGCAAATGACAACAGCATAAATGGTGCTATGGAAGAACAGAGCATCACATCAGTTTGTCCTTGTGATCATATCGAATTGTATCATATGCTTTTCAGCCTGAATGTTTCCCCAAGTTGCCATTTTTATCCCTCTGTCACGTCCTTCACTTTTGGCCAGTGCACTCTCCTGCGTCCGTTGGTCCGCGCTGGAGTATCACGTCGTACAATCGATGCTTTTCAGTCGCAGATTATTCATCGGAATAATCCAAGATGCCATTCAAAGTAGCGGAAAGGTCAGATGGAAGACTGTTTAGCGAGATAAGAAAATGTCACGCCGTCGGCCGTAAAAGAAGGGCCGGTGTTGAGGCTTTCTGTTAAACATGAGGTTTATCTCCCCGTGCATTTCACCCTGCCTTTGTTCAACACTGCTTCATTGGCAGGCGTGGCGCATACGAGCAGCACAGGAAGACGACACAATGGGCCGACCGGGCCCTGTCTTACCTCGGACCATTCCTTTGCAATGCTAATGTCCGCTCAGACAGGCAAGTGCGCCATTTGACTGACAGCAGAGCAGCACATTTATGCTTTTTCCTTTCTCCATGAAATGTACATGCTGAATAGATCTTACTTACAAAAGCAGGCGTGGAGGAAAACGTAGCGCTGATCGTAAAGGACTGAATAAGAATGCACCCATGGAGCAGTGCGCTTCTTTTGTCACAGGCAGTGATATTAATGTGACGTCTGAACTAAACATGTGACTAGATGACAAGTGATGACTTATCATCATCCTATAGAGTGCATCACTGTATTTGTGCAAAAATATTATCTTTACAGAAGTTATTTTTGGAAGTCCAGTTCTGCAAGGAAATGTTAAAGAGAAGCTTATATTTCCCAAAGATTCTACTTTCCCTAGATTTGGTCGATTCAAATTTTTCTTTTGTGTAAACTGGAGCTGTAAGGCCAATTATCCTACATCCAGCAATACAATGTGGAGCAGTATAACTTACTGTTCACTATAAACATTTAGATTATTTATTACACAGTAAGTCATATTGTACCCTAAACCACACCCACAAGTCTACAGTTGGGTTTGTGAGCTATTTTGTATAATATATTTATATAAAAAAGATTTGGGTGACTTACAATGTTAACAATCTAAGCCTTGTAGCCCCTGTTTGGTTTCCAAATGAGCAAAGAAAAAGACACCTCTATGATTATGCAAATGTAATTTTTTTTGCAATTTAACATTAAACCGGCCATATCATACCTTGTATTAACAGTGAAGAATACTGACATGTGAAGAAACCTGATCATAAGATGTTCTAATAAAAACCAACTGGTTAGGCTGCAAAGTCAGTGACATATCAAGAACTCCCAGAAGCCCCAAAGTGATGTTCTCACTCAAGAATTTGGACCACTTGGTAAATTAAATCCAGTGGGCAGTTGTAATGCTCCCTCTGCAGCGTAACACTCAAACAATGCGCATGAGGCCACGTCTTTTTTCGGCTGGGGTGTGGGGTGGCGCAAGTGTGCCTCTGTTTGTGTTCCCCCTGCACTTGGGCCCTGTCATTTTGTTCAGCAGGCTTGCCATGCCAGCACGTTCCAGCACGTTCCCTGCCCCATTATCGTACATTTGCCAATTTTCCTAAATGTGTTAGAGAGAAGCTGACTTACTTTTCAGAGCTTCAAATGTACAATAAAACCTCCATGGCTGTTATAAATCTGACACATCTGGTCCACTTACATGTTTTTTCTCTGTTCACTGCAAATTCCCTTGCATATTTCAAGTAGTGAATTAGTGTCAGAACTCTGCATCTTAAATGTGGTTCTCAAGAATGTGTGGGTTTCTTAGACACAAAAACTTGAAGCAGGCTTTTAAATACTGAAGCAGGCAGGCCTCACAAAAGAGAGAGAGAGAGAGAGAGAGAGAGCAAGAAGGAAAGTGCATCCAAAATTCAGTGATGTCTTTGTCACCAGGGAATTTTCCCTCAGCCCTCAGTGCTCCTCTCTTAGCCTCGTTTGCAGCCAACTGCTTCCAAATGAACACATGCCAGCCTGACATGTTTTGGAAAGCACACATTTAGGTCATTAGAAAATTAAAGGTTCCAAGTCACAGGGAGGAAGAAGAGGCAAGAGAGAGATCAGGCATCTCACTGACAAATTGGCACAGCACTGATTCAAATTGTTTTGTTATCTGTCTCCTTTTATCTGTCATTCCCTAACGATAATGGGCCCCAGAAAGGCATTGACGACGGACCATGCGCTCATCCGGCAGATTACACTTCCATTAATGTATCGGAGAATGGGTGGAGGGATCAGAAGCAGGCTTTGTTGCGTTAGCTGGAAAGTGGAGGGATCGGCAAGTGGCCCTTATTATGTAATAACATCATGCAGTGATCAGACAGTGGCAAGATCAGATATAGTGTTTGCTATATCAGTGCGAGAGAGGCCAGAGAGGCCGTGCTGTTCTTTGCAAGATCGGGGATTCCGTCCGGGAATGACCGTTTAATATTCCATCAGCTCACTTTACATGCATTTCAGATCCTCCTCACCCCCATCCCCAAAAGATCTGATAGAAGTCCTGCTGTTTCCAAGAGATACAAGACATGCTGCTGGTCTAATGTGATGACAGTAATGTTAGTTAGATCTGATAGACTGAACACAGATACAGTTCTTAGCCCCCACATTGTCACTGTCCCCACCTCTGGAGGCACAGGCAAACCAGTTTTTGGTTTTACACCAAAGCTCTAGGGCTCCTAGCAAATGTCTAAACCTTTGTAGCCTGGGTTTGTATTGTTGTCCATTTGTATTGAATGCAGGTTTATTTTAGGTAAAGAGTTCCATGACGGTGTGATCATAATCCATTGCATTAAATATCAATTGATGAAGAGAGTATATTGTGCTCTCGTTGTGTGGGGTTAATGGCCTTCCCTTCTACCTCATCGCTCTAGCCAGGTTTGGCATATTTTGGCTGACATAACAGTATTCTCCTCCAAGCATGTTGAAGCTGTCTAACAAGGGTTCAACCATTTGAAAAGATGACGAGGACCCTGTGCAGCCCTTCATCCTTCCTGTTTAGCAGACCTAGCAATCAGGTAGAATCAGATGTTAATAAATTGAGGAAAAAATTGTTAAAGCTGACTTTTTCTACCACCTCATTTTGACCTGGATGTATCATTATAGCCTCTCTCTCTAGCTCTCTCTTTTTATGTCTCTCACCTCTCTCTAACACACTCCCCTTTCCTTCTGTATCTTTTCCTTTACCTCCTACTCATTCATTTCTGCTGCAAACCTCCAATGCCCTCCCTCACTCCCTTCCTGCCGTCTCTGGAGGCGTATCCCGCCCAGGTACATGCTGCAGGGAGGGAAGCAGGCAGAAAAGAGTGAGACGAGCCTGAGGGTATCGACTTTCCTGGGAAAACATCTCTGGAAAAAAAAATCAGTAGCCAAATACTGCAATAACTCAGCCGTCATTGATCCCGCTTTCCTCCACGGTCACATTGATCCACACATTACAAGCCCTCAGACTGGCAGCATGGATCCAACTGACTCTGAAACAGCACTCCTAATCAGGAATAAATTACTGCCTCTGCTGCAGGGAATAATAACAATAATAACCATAATAACAACAACAACAATAATCATAAATAATAATAATAAAGATCCTAACAGACTAACAAAATTTTGACGGCACATTCTAACCCCTAAGACCTTATTATAACTTTATTACTTTGTTATAAATTCAGAAATCTCTTCAAATCTGTCTATGCGCAACACTTAATCATCACGTTTACAGTAGCCCTTTAAAAGCCTGGGTGACTGCATTGTATCAGGACACGCTCCAGTGGCATTAATAAACACCACAGCTGGGAGATGAGGGAGCTTCTGGGGGTGCAGTTCTCTTGGGCCTGCACGGCAGGTCCAGACAAGCCCAGTGCCTCACAGGAAACAAGTACTAAGATAGGCCCATTGTGTGGGAGCCAGTTGACGAAGAGCAGAACTACTGGGTTGGGTCTTTTGATGAGATGTAGAAGTATTGTTGACTTGGGCCATTTGTTTGGACAGTAATGGAGAAAACATAGAAATAGTGTTGGGTTAGACTAGGGGAACCGTTGTGTTGAAGGGCTAGATTCACCCATGTTTTGGTAAATCTCCAACATTGGGTTTAATGAGATGTTGCAGTATCATTGGGCTGGATAAATAAGATCATTTATTCATGATGGAAAGTGCTGAGCTTGGTGAGATGTAGCAGTGTTGTTGGGCTGGTCAATTTGTGTGGATGGTGTTGAGCTTGGTGAGATGTAGCAGTGTTGTTGGGCTGGTCAATTTGTGTGGATGGTGCTGAGCTTGGTGAGATGTAGAAGTGTTGTTAGGCTGGACTATTTGTTGGGATGGTGTTAGGCTTGGTAAAACATATCAGTGTTGCTATTTTGTGGATGGTGTTGGGTGGGGTGAGCATTTTAGCCATTCATGTGGAAGCATGCAGTGGTGCTTAACCCTTTAGCCTATTGGTCAATGTTAATGTTTTAGAATCAACCATAAGAAATACATCAAATATCAATAATGGTGATCCCTGCAGAGATGCAAGCCACTGCTTTCCAAAAGGAACATTTCCGCTCATCTTTAGTTTGCTAATGATCATGTGAGCAGTACAGGAATCTATTGGAAAAGATGTGTAGCCAATTTGGGTTTAAATGACAAGTACAATGTTAGAAGAAAGGATACCAGTGCATTCCATCTGTGAAACATGGTGGTTGTAGTATCATGGTCTGGAGCTGTATTGCTGGGGAAACCCACCAACATCCCAGAACTGAAGTTATTCTTTACAAAAGAATGGACTTAATTTCCCCCAAAATTATGTGCTGGGATGAACAGTTATAATATAATAATGAATATTAACAGTATAATAATAATATTGAATCATTTCTCCTAATAAATACAAATTTAAGTGTAACACTTTGGCTTATGTTTAATTGGGTTCCCTTTAGTGTCTTGTGATAATGTTTTATGTCATATTTATACAGAAATAAAATAATTATAAATTATAAATGTATCACTGTATAACAATGTTTGATTAGCCCCCTTGTGTGGATAATGTTTGGCTGAATTAAATGTAGTTTTGAGGACGCCATATTTTGATGGCTCGGATGCTGGTGCAGGTGTGTCAGATCTTCAGGACCATGGCTGAATGCCCCTGGGTTTTTTCATGTATGTGGAAAACATTGACTTGTAGCAATTGTTTTGGGTTAGACCCTATGTGTGGAAGGTGCAGGGCTGATTGCAGTGCAGAGAGTGTGGAGGGTTTGTTGTGGAAGCAGATGGGGTCTCCACCATCTCCCAGGCCACCTGCTCACACAAACAGGAAGATTACAGTCTCAGGTAGCGGGGGCTCACAGCGTCCCATCAGCAACACTGGGAAAAGAACATGTGGAGCAGGATAGCCCAGGGGGGTGCAGTCTTAAAGGTCCCCTGAGTCAGCCTGATTACATATGTTCCTTGAATGAACGAGTACCTGCCACACTGTAAAGAGATGATTTGCTGGGCTGAGTTTACATTAACAGTAGAACAGATTCTATCGTCTCAGTTGAGTTCCTTAATTAAAGGGTCCATATCCTTTAATTTAGGCCCTGGTTTCATTCGCATGTTCATTCATTTCTATGGCACATTTATGTACCATAAAATGTAGCAACCATTTTCTAATTTATCTTTTAGAATTATCTCAAACCTGTGCTCTCATTGGCTGCCTCGTGTTGAACCAGTCTGGACCAAAACACTCCTTATAACTTATAGCATGAATGGGTGGAGCTAAAGTGCTGTAGGTTAAGTAAGTAAATGTGGCAGATTTTGTGATGTCACAAAAATAATTGTCTTCTTTGGCATTTAAATGCCTGTATGTGGACTCGAAAGCAAATTTTGAAATGCAGATGCCAAATTTATTTACAAAGACATCTGTTTTCAATAATATGTGCCCTTTAAATTATGAAACTTTTCAATTCTGGCAGGAGTACTTGGTTTCACAAGTGAATTCAAGTCAATTTTATCTGTAGGCAAGGCGAAGCAAGGCTAGTTTATTTATACAGCACATTATCATCTACAGAGGTCATTCACTGTACTTTACAGTGATAAAGAGAGTATAAAGAAAAGTGTGTTGAAAATAAAGTTACCAGAAACAGCATTGTGTCCAGATTATGTTAAACAATAACAAACAAGAAGAGTCTCAGTTCATAGAGGTGGAGTCAGTTAAGATCCTATACCCTGGGGCAACATGCATATGAAGCATATGAAGAACATAGAGATGATTTAGTGAACCAGTCTGGGACAGGTGAGCAGGAGGCCCCAATGATGGATAATCTGGTTGAAGGTACAAGTTGAATAGAAGTTACTGGTATACAGTTGGGCCACGATGATGGTCATTCAAGAAGGTGAACCTGTTCATATGGGGCCTCTTCATATTCAGGGAGTGGTTTCCAGTGAATTGAGCTCCAACTAGAAGTGTGGAAGTATAAGCCAGGTCCAGACAGCTGGAGGTTCAGGATCGCTGGTATCTCAGGAGTAACATGTTTCACACTTTTATGAAAGATTTTAGTTGAATATTTTTGGACTTGTAAACTCAGCAAATGTTGTTTTATAAGCAGCATGTGCATCGCTCTATAGCCAGCCACTGCCAGCAGGTAACCAAATACTTTACAACTCTTAGAGTAACAGCAGGCCATTCTGGGCTGAACTATGGCTATAAAACATACGCCTGCGCACACACATTCTTCAGAGACCTGGGATGGTCCTCACACACCCCAACATTGAAGCCATACTGTGCCAAATCCATATCAGCAAGTCATCTTAAAAGGTCTGTATCCTACATATTTTGTGAGAAATGTTTTAAAAAGTTATGTACCAAAAGAAACCTATACGGGGGGTCCTCATCACGTGTCATAAGTTGAATTTTGAAACCCTTTAAATAAGCTTCTACTGTGTTTTGCCCTGGGGCCATTGCTTTGTCAGTTCACCATAGGGAGACATTCACCCATATGAGGCTCTGTATTGCATTTTTTAGCGTTTTATTAAAGGTTCTTACGGTACCTTACAGTACTAAAGTATTAAAGGTTTCTTACCATAAAAAAAAAACAAAAAACAGGGTATGGGGTAGTGTTGTAACCATGGCTTTTTGTAAGTTGAGTACATCATAATTTGAGGACCCCCTATACATTTTTACTACTTAGAAATAAATTTTTCTATTGTTGCTGCAGATATACGACATATATAAACTATATTTATTCTATTTCAAATGTAGTGCGATGGCTTAAACACTCTTCATACCAATATATATTGAGTATGGGTGGAGCTAAAGTTCTGTAACCTGAATAGGTGGATGTATATAAATAAGTGGGTTTTTTGTGACATCACAGAACCAGTGTATATGATATATGAAATATGTGAAATTCTGTAACTCTTTGAAAGCAGCAACATTTAGGGTCCTACTTAGAGCCAGGTGCATATTTCAGAGGAGCTGCCAATCAGAATCATCTTGATGTGCAAAGCTTGCATCTTGGCGGATTGATATTATAATGGTGGCTCTTGCAGGATGAAAGCAAGATCACTTCTCAGTTGAAGACATGTGTGCATGTGTGAGCAGAGACTCTATGAGAAAAGCAGAAGCCAAAACCACCAAAAAATATAACAAGATATAAATAAATATATAGATATATAGATAAATAAATAGAATAGTATGGCAGTTGAGTTACATTGAAGAAACATAAATGATTCTGCTTGAGCTTAAAAATATCATGTAAATCTGAGAACTGGCATTTTTCTGGAATGAAGAACCCCTCTCTCTCTCTCTCTCTCTCTCTCTCTCTCTCTCTCTCTCTCTCTCTCTCTCTCTCTCTCTCTTTCTTTCTCTCTC
>JBBIGC010000029.1:2589765-2600130 GCA_037576955.1 Lepidarchus adonis
CACACACACACACACACACACACACACACACACACACACACACACACACACACACACACACACACACACACGTGACTTCTCATGGGAAGCCACAACATCAGCCCTGCACACAGGAAGTCACCAATCAAACACGTGCATGTTTACAGGATGTGACATCACTGCTATCAGAGAGCCAGGGTTTGATGATGGCGCTGAGTGTGATAAGGGGGTGGGGGTGGGGATAAGGGGGTGGGGGTGGGGCACGACTGCAGGACCATCCTGGCAAACAGAGAGATTTTCCACTGCAGTGGAAATAGGAGTGTTTGGCATCTCCTAATTTTTCAAACTTTTGGTTGATCAGATGCCGTCTGACTCACACAAACCAAATAAGGTTTGAAGTTTGTTTGTGAAAAAAGTCAATTTTTGCAACATTTTCATATATAATATTTATTTTTGTGGGTTTTTTGCAACCTTAATCATGCTCTCATGCACACAAGATAAACAAGGCTCTGACAGAGTATAACAAATCACAGCTTCATTTGTCAGCGGAGAAGTTCTATATTGGAACTCCATGTGGAGATGTGGCCAGGCTGATATGATGGCTCAGTCAAAAAGGCCCAAGAGAGCGTCTACTGCAGCCAGATCCAGAAACACACAA
This sequence comes from Lepidarchus adonis, assembly GCA_037576955.1. Taxonomy (NCBI): domain Eukaryota; kingdom Metazoa; phylum Chordata; class Actinopteri; order Characiformes; family Lepidarchidae; genus Lepidarchus; species Lepidarchus adonis. The sequence continues at coordinate 2,590,403 of JBBIGC010000029.1, forward strand.
TCTGCTCTCTACTGCCCACGCAGCCCTTAATGCCACTGGGCACGTTCCTCTGGAGTCTCTAAGGATTGGCAGCAGGGATTTGACCTATTCATGCTCCACCCACAAACGCTTTCTTCCATCAGTACAGCTGTGAAATTGCGTGAATGGGAAATAATGGAGCTCAACTCAGCACTTCTACACTGGGAGAACGTTATTGATAATGATATTTATTTGGAACGAATGTGAAAGGTCACACTGTAGCCATAGATCAGATTTGGGGGTCAAGCTCATGTTAACAGGCTTGGAAATTCATCATGGTTGGTTCTAGGTTGGTTCATCAGCAATATTAAGCACATCAGTCCAGCTTCCTCCATCTCAATAGAGTATCAACAAAGATATTGTTCGTTAAGTTGAAGATGGCAACCACTGCGCTGAAAAAACATGTTTGTAGGTGGAGCATTAATAATTCAATTACAGACCAAAAAGGAACCTTCAGGGTTTTCTTGGCCTTCAGAGAAATATGAGGCCTTCAGAGAAGAGCAAGGGCTTTGTTTATTTATTTACCTCCTATTTTATGTGTAAGGCTCCTCCCCCCAGGCACACAAAATCACCAGCACTGGGAGGGTATGGGTAAACATGTTCTTCCTCCAAGTGAGGTGAAGCTCATCTTCCTCTTTTCCACCTGCTACTAATGCACCAGCTTAGAGGAGGGCACTGACAGGAAAGCCAATGCCCATGCTGGTTGAGTGGCAGAGAGGAGAGGGTGACCATTCTTCCCACCAGAAAGCGAAACCAAATGTGATTCCTTGGTTACAGAAGACTGAACCAGCAACCTTCCTGTGGTAGGAAGGTGGACATGCCACTGACTGTAGAGTTGTACTAAAAGGTTCTAGATTTGTCACTGACTGTAGAGACGTTGTGAATGTTTGTCAGTTCTAGATATGATGCTGTACAGCCATAGTTAAGCAGGCTTCAGAGAGTTTTAGACATGTCACTGACTGTACAGCTGGGGTCTAAGCAGATTTCAGACAGTTCTACATACATCCAAATGGTAAAGCTGCCTGTACAGCCATATTGTATGCAAGTTCACTCAGTTCTAGATACATCACTGCCTGTACAGCTGTAGTGTAGGCAGGTTTCGGTCAGTTCTAGATACATTACTGTCTGTACAGCTGTAGTGTAAGCAGGTTTCAGTCAGTTCTAGATACATTACTGCCTTTACAGCTGTAGTGTAAGCAGGTTTCAGTCAGTTCTAGATACATCACTGCCTGTACAGCTGTAGTGTAAGCAGGTTTCTGTCAGTTCTAGATACATCACTGCCTGTACAGCTGTAGTGTAAGCAGGTTTCGGTCAGTTCTAGATACATCACTGCCTGTACAGCCATAGTGTAGGCGACACATATAGTGAATATTACTGTGTGAGCTGAGTGTGGGATGACTGATGCTGTGATGCTGTAATGTAATTATCTATACACTGTGTAGTGAAGTCTATAGTAGCTGGATGCTCACGCTGTTGTGTTTGTACTTTTTGCGACAGCAGGTTTCACAGTGCTGGGCTAAATGTTCAGGACCACCTGTAGAACACACTAAAGAACAAATTATCTGAGCTCTACGATGCATTGGGGATCTCGGCCTCATGCTTAGCAGGTATGGAACTCGTGTGTGTTTGGGGGGTTGGGGGTGGGGGCGGGGGGTGAGAGGGTGAAGTGCCTGGGTGGGATCAGGGCTCATGTACTGCTGGAATACTGAAGCTCAATAAAGAAGTATACGCTAATGGGTTCCAGATGGGCTCCGTTTCCCCCGGCCTGGACGCTGGGTCACATCCTCCTGTGCTTGACTGCTTAAATATCGCAGGAGTGGAGGCTTGGCCACACCGCTTACACTCTCCTTCTGGGCTTTACAGCCATTATTCAGCTGCTGTCAGAACTCGTCCAATCAAATCTGATCAGCCATCACTACCTTCTCTGAGGGAACGTGGTCAGGAACTCGTCTAAACACACACACCCACAATCAGCCATAGCATTAAGGCCATCTGCCTAATATTGAGTAGGTCTCCCTTATGCTGCTGAAACAGTTCTGACTGTTTAGGTCATCAATGAAGCTTGGGTGCCCATCATCCTGTCCCTGATTCACCAGATGTACTTCCTTGGTTTGCACCTACTACACATCCCAAACACTCCATAAGACCTGCTTTTTTGAAGATGCTCTAGACATCATTTGTCCAAGTAGTTCATCTCCTTATGCTCCTGCTTCCAGTACATCAGCTTCAAGAACTGACTGACTTTTTGTTATCATGAACACACCCCGTTACACAAAGTGCAATACATTGAAATGTGACATTTAACCCACCCACTTGTGGAGCATTGGGCAACATCACCCAAAAAGTCTAGATGGAGAGTGAATATCATTCACTTCTGATCAATGTCTGATCTGTGTATATGTGTTATTATATCAAGGCCTTTCAGGGTAACACAGCTGTTCCACTGAAACACTCAGAAGACACAATAAGCTTCACTGGGGTGGAGAGAAAAAATGTTCCATTTATCACCACTGTAAAGAAATTCAGGTCATACCAAACCAAATCTGGAGGAATCTGTTCACACCCGAATGATGTTCAGCACTCTGTAAGAGCATCTCAATATGTTGCCTACATTGGACATGAATGCCGACAACTAACCAACCAGCCAAGCAAACAATCCACTATCCAACCGATCAACCTACCAATCAACTGACCAACCAACCAACTCACCAATCAAACGATCAACCAACCAACCTCAAACTGACCAACCAATCAATCAACTGACCAGTCAACCAACTAACTAACCCACCAATAAACCAGCCAACCAACCTACTCACCAACCAACCGATCAAGCAACCAACAAACTGACCAACCAACCAACCAACCGACCAATCAACCAACCAACCAACCCACCAACAAACCAGCCAACCAACCTACTCACCAACCAACCGATCAAGCAACCAACAAACTGACCAACCAACCAACCAACTGACCAATCAACCAACCAACAAACCAGACAGCCAACTAACCAACTGACAGACAGAATAACTGACCAATTAACCAACCAATCAGCCAACCAAATGACAAACAAAAACTTCAACAAATTTTTCCCGCGCCTAAGCTGCCTCACTACTCTCACTGTGCCACAGGAGGTGCCACGCTGTCTGAACTCTGCCATCACATTGCTCTTCCCCTCCCTCACTGGCGAAGGCGAGAAGCTCGGAAAGGCACAAAAGCTCAATTTTCTCCAGCCAAATGGCAATCCCAGAACACTCCTCCAAAAAGGAATAAGGAAAGGGAAAAGGTGGGAAAAAAGAAAACAGCCTCTGTTCTTGGAACGTTTTCGAGATCGAGTTTCACAGGACGACTTGAACCTGGAGGACCGGCCCGAACTGGCCCATGTGGAGAGGTTTTGGGAGTGTGATCACGGCCCGAACAATGAGGAAAAAACCAGTGCATAGTCCATTAATTTCTCTCTCTCTCTCTCTCTCTCTCTCTCTCAATAAGTAAAATCTAAGTATTCATGAAATGAGCACTAAAGCCCCTTTAACTGTGTTTTCGCAGCTGGCCGGGCCGCTCCCCCTGTATGCCAATAAAGCTCCTTCCTGAGTGAACATTAACATGGAAGCCAGTAACATCATACTTGGCAAAGCAGCTTTGCCACTAAACACCTAGGGAAGCTGCACTTAGGCCTGTTAGCCATTGAGAGGTAGCCTCCAACGCCTCAATGCTGACATATGGATATTTAATCAGATTCCTGTCTCACTTCTCCTGTTCTCTCTCTCTCTCTCTCTCTCTCTCTCACACACACACACACACAGTCTCACACTCTCTTAACTCTTTCTCTCACTTTCTTTCACACTCTCTCTCGCTTCTTCTCTCCTTCTCCCATTCTCTCTCCCACCATTTGTCTCTTTTTCACCCAGTCTTTCGCTTTCTCTCACTCTCTTCCTACTCTCTTCCTTTTCTCTCTCTCACCCCTCTCTTTCTACCGTACTCTGTTTTTTCTCTCTTTCTCGCTTTTTCTCTCACATACTTTTGTACATCTGTCCCTATCTCTATCACACCATTTAGTTTCTTTGATTTCTCTCGTTTCTCTCTCTCTCTCTTTTACTCTCTTTTCTTTTTTCTATCTCTAGTTTTTCTCTGTCTCTCTCTTAATCACTGCGTTTCATAGCTCAGAGTGTTAACAGTCATGTAAAACACCACTGGAGCTCAGAGAACCACTGCACACACCACCCAGCGGTCATTCTCTCTCTCTCTGTCTCTCTCTCTCTCTCTCTCTCTCTCTCTCTCTCTCTCTCAGGAATGTTATGAGAGAAAACACTGCAGTCTGTTATAACAAAGAAAAATAAACATGTAAAGCATTTACATCTGAATTAGTCTGAAACTGTTCTAATGCTGAGAGCTGCTCTGGGTTCCACTTGCTCATATACTCACTCTAAACCAAACATACATGTAGGTTCTGTGTGTGTCTGTAGAGTTACTGTATAAACTATTGCCAATCAAACTGCAAAACTGACAACATGAGTGGATTGCTCATGTGCTGCTACTCCTTCACAACTAGCATTCATCACCAGGCAGAATTTGGACTTTGAGACTGAGATGTTCTTGTGTCCACATCCTAGAACAATGTCCTGAGAAGAACATGCTAAGAAGAAAATTATGAGAAGAGCATGCTAAGAAGAAAGTTATGAGAAGAGCATGCTGAGAAGAAAGTTATGAGAAGAGCATGCTAAGAAGAAAGTTATGAGAAGAACATGCTAAGAAGAATGGACTGAGAAAAACACTCGGAGAAGACCATTCTGAGCTAAGAAGAATGAGCATAGAAGAACATGCTAAGAGGAACATGCTAAGGAGAATGTGATGAGAAGAATGGGAGGAGAAGAACACAGTGCGAAGGACATGCTGAGAAGAACATGCTAAGAAGAAAGTTATGAGAAGAACATGCTAAGAAGACCATGCTGAGAAGAACATGCCAGGAAGAACATGCTGACAAAAATGTGCTAAAAAGAACATGCTGAGAAGAACATGCTAGAAAGAACATGCAGACAAAAATGTGCTAAGAAGAACATGCTGAGAAGAACATGCTAAGAAGAACATGCTGACAAAAATGTGCTAAGAAGACCATGCTGAGAAGAATGTCCTGAGAAGAATGTCCTAAGAAGAACATGCTAGGAAGAATATACTGAGCAGAACATGCTGAGAAGTACATGCTGATATTAACATACTGAGCAGAACATGCTTAGAAGAACATGAGAAGAGCATGCTGTGAAGAACATGTTAAGAACATGCTGGAAATGTGCTAAGAAGAAAGTTCTGAGAAGAACATGCTAAGAAGACCATGCTGAGAAGAACATGCTGACAAAAATGTGCTAAAAAGACCATGCTGAGAAGAATGTGCTAAGAAGAACATGCTAGGAAGAACATACTGAGCAGAACATGCTGAGAAGTACATGCTGAGATGAACATACTGAGCAGAACATGCTTAGAAGAACATGTGAAGAGCATGCTGTGAAGAACATGTTAAGAACATGCTGAAAATGTGCTAAGAAGAATGTTTGGAGAAGAACACACTGAGAAAAACATGCTAAGCAGAAACATGCTGAGAAGACTGTGCTGAGAAGTACATGCTAAGAAGGTGTTGAGAAGAACACTGAGAAGAAAATGCTGAGAAGAAAGATCTGAGAAGAATGTGTTGAGAAGAACATGCAGAGAAGGTGCAGAGGAGTTTTCGTGAACTCCAGCTAGTCAGATAGTCAGCTCTCTGGGTATTATTACAGTGGCACCTGTCAGGGGGTGGGATATGTTAGGCAACAAGTGAACAGTTAGTTCTTGAAATTAATGTGCAGGAAGCATGAGTGTAAGCATCTGAGCCACTCTGACAAGTGATGGAGAGCATCTCCACAACAGGAGTTCTTAAGGAGTGTTAGTTAAGAAGAACAACTGGTGAATCTGCAACAGGGTCATGGACACCCAAGGCTCATTGATACTGTTTCAGCAATGTGAGGGGCACCACCTCAGAATTAGGCAGGTGGTGTTAACATTGGCAAATCTTGGCGAATGAGTAAACGATAAGCAGCGATAAACAACCTCTGATGACACACCAGCGGCTCTAAAAAGAGTTGTAAACTCTGGGTGTTTGCTGATATTTTTTGTGTAATGAAATATATAATTATTTACTTGCAGAAAAAACAACATAGGCATAAGAAAACAGCGGCAAAACATGAAGTCAACATCTAAAAAAGCAGATGGTTCAAACGAGGGAGTCTGTAGGCTATTTTGTGTTTGTGAGTATGATGCAAGTCTTTCAAAAGCTTACAGTAATGACAGATTAATTAGATATTTACTTCTCCTTTTTCTGGATTTAGTAGTGGATTAAGAAACATTAGTGCATGAAAGGCGTCGTCACTAAACAGACTCTTCACATCACTCCAGTGTCCAGTGATGTCCATCACTCACATTCTTCCTTCCTTTTTCTCCAAAGTTTGCAGCCGCTGCTTTCAGTGACTTATACCCAACTGGGCTCTAGATAAGAGCAGAAAATGCTTCACTGACCTCAAGATTCTGTAAACCCAAAAGCTCTGTTGCAGAGGATGAAGCGGTTTCTTTTTTACCCTACACTGGCCTAAAAGAGAACCACGCTCATGTTCTAGTTAATTCTGCTTTTCAATAGCCACTGCAAGAAGGAATATGTTACTGTAATTTACTACTTCTGGCAATAATCAGAAATGTAACTCAATACCATTTCAATTTAAGACACAATTACAATTACAGTTAAAATAACAATTACAGTGTTAACTCTGGAAAATCCAAATATAGAATGGTGCACTTTTGTAATAATACTAATACTACTACTAATAATAATATAACAATAATAATAATAATAGTATAAGTGAACGAACGAACGAACGAACGAACGAACGAACGAACGAACGAACGAACGAACGAACGAACAAACAAACAAACAAACAAACAAACAAACAAACAAACGGATGGATGGACAAATAATGAATGAATGGATGGATGGATGGATGGATGAATAATGAATGAATGAATGATAACCTATATTTGATCACTAATGCAGTTCAGTCACACCCTATAGTGCAATATCAATCTCTTTAGGTTCACATCCCATTCACGCTGTACTGTTCTTTCTTATTGCCTCTTTATTGTATTGTTTCTGTGGCATCTTAAACGTGGTTGATCTTGATTTTGTTTGCAATGTTGAACATAAATGAGCCTTTTAACTTCTGGGGTATTTAATTCTACTGGGGACTTGGTAAATGTAGGTATATTTCGGCCTAATTGAAATAGAGCTTAATGACTTCAGATCCAATTGCAATGGGGCATTGTTAATAAGGTTAAAATAACATAAAATATAGTTGCATTTAGTTCAATAATTGTTAATACGATCAGTCCAAAGTTTTGAGTTGGAACTGAGTAACTGATCCCATACACTCAGCTTTAAGTGACACAGCTAAGACCACACCTCCATCATGTTCAGCCCAAACCACAGCACAGTGCTGCCGGGGGCAGAACATTGGATGTAAATGGAGTGAACTGAAGTATCTGACAATGTCAAAATATACATTTGTATTCAGTTGTGGCTTTTTATTTGTGTTTTTTCCCGCCTCATCCTTCCTTAACTCCAAGTCACTTTCTCACTTTCAGTGCTGGATGCCTCTCTAAACACCCTGCAGGCAAAATGGGATGGAACATGGATATAATCCCACCGCTCCATTGCAACTTGTGGGACTCCTCGGCAGGATTGCATAGCCGTTGTTTTGGAGACGCCCATTGGCCACACTTATTGACCACGACCTCCAGCATTCAGCGATCAGGTTCAGAGAAGAGCCACCAATCAAACCAGACGAACACACTGACCACTCCATGAAGCATCTCCAGAGCAGCAGGTCTTATGGAGAGTTCCAAGTGTGTAGTAGTTAGTATCTACCAAAAGTGGTCCAAAGAAGAACAACTGGTGAACTTGCAACAGGGCCATGGGCACCCGAGGCTCATTGATCTTGTATGGACTGAAGACTATTGTGTCTATTGCCTTTGGTCCAATTCCAAAGAGGATCTGTTAATGGTGGCTCAGATAGAAATGGGACAGAAAACACAGGGCACCACAGTCGAGCTGTTTCAGCAGCATGAGAGGAACCTACTCTGTATTAGGCAACTGTATGTGATATTATTTTATGGCTGAATAGGAAAATTATGAATATGCTTCTTCATTCATTTTAAATTTATCAACCACCAAGATGATCACACTTTGTGTTTAATCTAAACAGGATAAAATTGTATAGATTAACACTACAGGCTTTACACACACACACACGCACACACACACACAAACAGTTGAGACTGTACATCACCACAGGTCAGGTAGAACTGAGGGTTTGTTTTTGTACACATTCAAGGAAAAATTTTACTTGGTGCAATACTTACATATATAATTAATATGGGGCAGGTTATTATCGCATATAGACACTTATGTATATACATAATTCTTATGGGGCATAGTATTATTACATATAGATACATATATACTACAAAATACATATGAGATTAAAAAATACTTTTGAGGTCAAAAGTATCATCAAAAATAGGGCATAATGACTTATTATATAAATTAATACACTAATATATACATAAATAGAAGATTTCCTTTTTTACACTTACACTTTTTGTGTGTAAGTGGATTTAAGCAGTATGATTTTCTTCAGTTGGTTTGTGTGTGTGTATGTGTGTGTGCGTGCATGTGTGTGTGTGTGTGCGCGTGTGCGTGCATGTGTGTGTGTTTTCTCACAGCAGGGATCCGTGTTCTTCTTTATGAGGCTAATGGAGCAAGCAGTGACCTGCAGGCTGTGGGTCTCTTCAGCAGGACGCCACCTGCAACAGCAGGAACACTGCACCTCCTTCAGCCTCAGTCAGTGGTTCTCCACCTTTAAGGCCCTTCTACGTATCTGCTAGGTGATCAAGACATTATCGCTCTTTTACTCTATTTGGCCACTTTGCAGCCCTCATCAGCCATAACATTAAGACCACTACCAGGTAGTTGTCAGCACCTACCAAAAGTGAGCCAAGCGGTGAACTGGACAGGTTCATTGGTGCCCAAGGCTCACTGATACATGTTAGGGGCAAAGGCTCATCATGCTAATGGTTATTCTGAGAAGATAGGTCTGAATATCTGACCAATGGGAGAGTGCACTTAGCTACCTAAATATACCAGAGAGAGTGAAACCTTCTGACCGGTCAATTTTACAAATGAGGTGTGAAAAGATCCACCTCTGAACTGACGCCTCACACTAATGGACTGTACACTACAGATGTCACTGATTAAAGGTGAGGAACGCTGCAGTGTCCCTTTTACATTGCACACGCACTCGGCTCCCTCTGACCGCTGCGTGGCCGCAGGTCCCCCCGCTGTTAAAGCAGTTTGCGGGAACAGGACTGAGTGACCTGTTCCAGAGCGGTTCAGCAGCTACAAGCCAGGGATTTAAAGACCTGGGGCGAAAGAGGAAGCTTTATGGAACTTGCAGGCATGGACACACACACACACACACACACTGAGAGAAAGAGAGAAAGACTATACAGGACAGATAGAAAAAGCACTGGGTCACAACCAATTTGCTGAATCAGCAGCCTAAATCTCTTTCTCTCTCTATCTCTCTCTCTCTCTCTCTCTCTCTCTCTCTCTCTCTCTCTCTCTCTCTCTCTCTCTCTCT
>JBBIGC010000029.1:2600230-2615421 GCA_037576955.1 Lepidarchus adonis
CACACACACACACACACACACACACACACACACACACACACACACACACACACACACACACACACACACTTTTACTAGGGATCTTATGTCATTACCATTGCCTTTCCTACCATTACCATTCTCTCAAAAAATGGTATCATAATAGTCAATAATCAATATCTATGTATATATTAGTGTATTAACTTGTGTAATAAGTCATTATTCCCTATTTTTGTTTATACATTTGGCCTCAAAAGTATTTATACATATGTAGCTATATGTAATAATACTATGCTCCATATTAATTATATATATATATATATGTGTCTATATGCAATAATAACATGCCCCATATAAATTATATATACAAGTATTGCACCAAGTAAACATTTTTTCCTGAATGTGTACAAAAACAAACCCTCAGTTCTACCTGACCTGTGGTGATGTACAGTCTCAATAAGGGGTCACTGCTGTCCCCACTGTGGTCTTTGGTGCTGTGTGTGTGTGTGTGTGTTTAAACTTTCCTGGCATGCCCTTTGCTCTCGTTCAACAACGGCCCACATCAGACCATCCCGTTCCGTTCCGCTCCGCTCCTGCAGCCTGTTGCTTCACCCTGGATCCTGATACGGAAATGTAATGTCCAGCAGGAGGTTCCACCTGAGTGACTTTTCACAGAGAGGCAGACGACACATCCGAGCCCCTAAATCACCTGCTCGGAAACCCACCTCCATGCGCCAGAGCGTAGCACGGGTGACAGGGAAGGAGTTCTGAGAGAACTTCTCAAACTGTTCCTGATGCTGAACACAGAGCTGGAAGAGCACCGCTGGACGAGCACCTCTGGGAAGAGCAGGGTTTGAGGGGGACAGTGTTACCATGGCAACAATGTGAACTCTGGCCATAAGGATGGAAAAGAGAGAGGGAAAGTTACACAGCTGGTTTTGTGGTGTGAAGCTACTCAGCTACTCTATATTATATCACTAATTATATCAAGACTGAACTCACTCCTGGCTGTCTCACTCTGAAGACCACCAGACCTCCACAACTGATTCAGAAAACAGCAGAACAAACCAGTGTTCTCGGAATCCACTGTTGTGAACGCTTCACTGTGGTTTACTCTTGAACTTGCATCACATTTTACTCCTTAATGCTCTCCTGCAAAGCCAAAGCCAGTTCAGTACCTACTGACCTATCTGCAAACCATGGGTCACAGCTCTTAAAGCTTCATGCTCAGCCCAACTGGAAATATTGGGCTATGTCTATGTTACTCTGGATAAAAGCATCTGCCAAATGCTGTAAGGGATTCAATTGACTTAGGCCCTCACCTGCAGGCTCCAAAGGGAATGACAGGAAAGTAAAAGCGTAAGCTCAAAGTTTAAGAAAGGAAATCTATAAATGTAGCTCATTTAAAAAATAATAATAATTTAAAAAACATACTGGTAACATACAGAGGAATTAATAAAACAAATTTGTCTGTTTATTTGCTTGCTTCTGAGTTTGTTTTTGTATTCAAGGAGAGTTATTTTAATTAATTAAGTGGACAAAAATTGACAAATTTAACATGGAAGGCATGCCCCTAGAAACCCTTTCTCTTTTTAATGTATAGACCAGGCCTTGTTGAACAATACAGATTGGACAAAGAAACAGTACACCTGCATGGCAAAAAAAAACAGCATTTCAGTAGGAGTACCACATTTCAACTATAAAGCATGGTGGTGGAAATGTTTTAGTTTGGGGCTTGTCTTAGGCACTGGGACGCTTGCGGCCATTGATTCAGCTTTGATACTGCATCATATCATACCATAAAGGGTGTTTTAAGAAAATGTGAGGTCATATGTCCAAAAATGTTGAACCGAATGTGAACATTTAATCATGTTTAAGATCCTAAGCACACTAGCAAATTCACAAGAGAGTGTCTCAAAAACAAGAAAGTGGGGCTGGCTGACAGGTAGGCGCTCCTTTCCAGGGTAGTGACGTTATCTGCAGCCATGGGAGCATGAACTGCAAGAGTAATCAGCCACTGATATGAGCCAGTTGGGTCTGGCTGCTATATTAGCCTGGTTGCTCCTAGCCGCCTTTTTGCAGGCCCTTCCAGTCTGTTCTGGTAGACACAAATGCAAACTTTCTCACTCGGTTGTGTCCAGGAGTCAGTCAGGTAATTTGGTATGGTCCTTGGATTTACCAGTGGAACCATAGGAGAAACTCACTGGCGCTTCCCTGGTAGGGGAGGCAGTGTGGGGTCAGGGTGAACACCCCCAGTGTGGATGTTGATCTTGCTGGGTGGCTCTCAGCAGAAAGAGAGCAGCGATGTGCCTGCTAGATGTTTCGAGGGTTAGGGTTAGTCTGGGCCATACAGTTCCCTCTTGGGAAACCCTATTTTGGCACTTGTCTTTCGTGTGTAGGCACACAAACGGATTCCCAATGCTGCCTCTTGATCCAGCCTGTTGGGACTGTTCTACATTGCTGGCAGACAGAGCAGCACTCGCAATGGTTTGAAACTGGCCTTTCCAACATTCCGTCACTGAAGCGCACTCAGCGGGTGAGTCGTTGGTCACCTCTTTACAGAAGAGAGATGCACACTTGTATTAATGCACAAGGTGAACTCGCTTCCAGCTTTGGCTAGTAGTACCTTCGACAGAAGCCTGTTCCTCTATTTTTGTTCCTTGTTTGCTAAGAGACTTTTGAAGCCCTTTGAAAGGTAGTGCAGTGTTTGAAAAGGTAGCACATATAAGAAAACCCTCAACTATCTTGAGATCAGCTAAAGGAATTCTGCATGAAAAAGTGATAAAAATTTCAACAAACTTATGTCAGGAACTGGATGAATATGCAAAACACATAAACAAGAAATTATAAAGAATTAATTATACACACTTTCTCCACAGAAGAATATTATCTTTAAATCTTTTAAATAATTGAAAAAGCTGCTTTTCCTTGTTTTGTTGAAGTATAATTATCTGTAGCAGATGTTTGGTTATTCAAATTTGTCTGAAAAATGTACAAATTCCATGGGGTTTAATTATTTTTAATTATGGGTGTATTTGACATACACCAACTGACTGTATATCATATATGTTTGATATACAATCACATATCCTTAGATGCCAATTTCATTGAGTTTTTATTGTCTTGTTTGATTGTTTGTTCCCAATTGAAGTCTTTGCCAATTCCCGCTGCAGCAGGTTTCTTCATTATCTAAGTAGCTTCTTTTTCAACCCACGTACATGTACAAACACACACACAGACGGGGCATCGAGCCGTCGGCATTGGCGGTGGGACAATTAGCCACATATTTCCATGGCCGGAATATATACAAGGCCTGCCAACTCCCCAGCCCTCTTTTCCTCACTGCGTCTTCTCTCCTTCCTCAAGGTAACACAGCACATTAACGCGAGGAAACGATGATCAAGTGCCCGTTGGGTCAGAACCAGATTGAGACACTCTACAGCTCTCCCAGAACCCCTATTAAACCATCAGGAACATGAGGGGAGGGAAGAGAAGTGCTCCTGCACCCCCCTCAGTTCGCAGCCACAGAGGAGGAATTAAGTGTGGCCTCTTCGCGAGTCATAAATTACAGGATTTAAACAACAGGGAGTCAAGGAAACCTTCCATCATTGTTGTAATTGCTCTGCAAGTGGCGCTCTTGTAAAGAAATTAACCTCTGCTTCGCAGGGATGCATGAGAGAGAGAGAGAGAGAGAGTGGGATGGAGGGAGAGCAAGAGAAACATGTCTTGACAAATGTCTTGACCCTCCAGTCTAAACCGTTTGGACTGAAGGAACCGCTCTGTGTATAAACAGTAAGGTAGGATCACGTCCATAACTAAAAGTTTACACAGGCCTCCCAAAAAAATAAACCACACCATTTCCTCATGGGTTTGCCTTCTTCTAAGAGGGTTTCAACTCCTGTCCAATGAGCAGGAAGGTTAGAACTGACTCGTCTCTTCTGGAAAGGCTGTAATTAGATGTTGCTTCACACATTGCTGAATCAGAATCTCTTAATTGTCCTTGTAGCAGCTGTACAATTAAATTAAGTTGCAGTTTTCTCAGTGCAATAAATGTATAAATAAGATTATTACTATTATAAATATGCTAGATCTGCTAATGAAGTAACATGTAAACATGTGGAAATGTATGTAAATATATGACTGTGGGTATAAAGTGAACTAAATGAACTTAAAGGTTTAGCGTGGTAATGGATGAAGGGTAGAAACTGTTTTGACTGTTTGCCTTTATAGACCTGAATCGTTTTCCTGAAGGCAGACAGTCAAACTGTTTGTGACCAGAGTGTGAGTGATCCTGGAGAAAAAGTTGGGACCACAGTCACAAAAGCAGCAGTGAGTTACTGATGTTAGAATGTTGGATCACAAAGGCCAAAACAAACAAGTTATTTATCCCAATAAACTACTGTGCATCCTTTTAAGGTAAGATAAGACATAACAAACAAGATAGCATAAGATAGGGCAAGATTAGACAAGAACAAACAAAACAAGATAAGATAAAATGAGATGAGACAAAACATGACAAGATAAAATATAGAGATAAGATACAATAAAATTTAAGAATATAAGAAGAGTCAAAACAAGATCAGATATAATACAAGTCAAAACCAGACAAAACACCTCAAGATAAGATAAGATAAGTGTTCTGCCCTCACTAGACTACTGAGCTGACCAGCTTGGCAGACAGCTAAACAAACTTCACACAGACTGCGTTTTCTCACTTGAAAAAAACTTTATCTTGAAATCTAAAATCCACAGTCTGCATTCAGTCTTTTTTGTGAAACTGGAACAACAGAATAAAACAAACTTCAGAAAACAGCCTTGTTTTACATGTTAGCAGAAAAATGAGTGGTTAGCTCGAATGCTAATTTAGTATGGGAAACTCCCTGACATGCTAACGCGGCTAGCATTTGCTGCATGCGTCACTGCAATCAACAACTCCAACATCAGAAACAATTAAACAGGCATCCGTCCCGTATCAGTAATAGTACTTACAGACATGAGCCTTTGGGGTTTTAAGGTAGAGAAACCAGCGGGAGTGGGAAAACTTGAGCTCCTGCACGCTGACTTTCAGAACTACGGAGTCTGATGTGCCAAACTTCGTCACGTTTGAAACGTTCTCGCTTTTTCTCGTAGTACAGCGTCGTAGATGCCAAAATACTGATGTCACACGTAATACAAATTAATCAATGAACCTAACAATTCACAATAACAAATAATATCTAAATGACTTTGTACTTAACAGAACATTTAACAGAGAGTACATCTTCTCCATTTGGTCACCGGAAACACAGTCCCTCATGCGTGCAGCACACTCTCCGCCTGGCATTAAGCGTGATGCCGTGGGTCGTAGATAAACCCTGGGAGTGCCACCCTTAACTACTCTCACTTCCACTTTACGCACCCCATTGTCTTTGCTGGGAAAAGTGTTCAGTACAATCCAGTTGGCCATTCATTCCTTTTGGCCTGGTCATCTTTGAGGAGCACCACGTCTCCGGCCTCAAAATTTGTTTGGTCCACTTGCCACTTTTTTCTTGGTTATAATGTCGCCAAGTACTCCAGTCGCCATTGTTTCCAGAATGAGTCAGCAAGACTCTGAACATATTTCCACTGGCTCCGATAGAGCTCCTTGAGATCAGAACTGCCTGGAGGGGCGAGTATCGAATTCTTCTTCTGGGTTAGTAGCATGGCGGGCGCAAGTACGGTAGGTGAGTCAGGATTCAATAACACCGGAACAATTGGACATGCATTCATTATGGCGACCACCTCCGCCATCAATGTGGTGTGTGTCTCATGTGTGAGCTTGGATGGTTGTGTTTTGTAGAGCATTGCGTCGAGGATACGCCAGGCAACAACTATCATCCTCTCCCACGCACCTCCCATATGAGAAGAATGTGGCATATTGAAGCTCCATGTACAGCCGCGTTCTCTGAGATAGGACTGAACATCTGGATCTCCTGTAGGTATCTTAGTTCTTTACACCCTCCAACAAAATTGGTTCCACGATCCGAACGGAACAACTTCACTGGTCCTCTGATAGCTATGAACCTCCTGAGGGCATTCAAGAAGCTTTACGAAGATAAGGACTCGATTACTTCAATGTGCACCGCTCGCGTCACCAGACAAGTGAACAGGGTGGCCCACCTTTTGTTTTCTGAAAGTCCTCCCCTGGTGTGACGAGCACCAGTAAACAACCCAGGGTCCGAACACGTCCAGCCCAACGTAGGTAAATGGGGGTGCTTGACAGAGACGGTCGTGAGGTAGATGGGACATCTTTGGTTCTTCAGTGCTCCTCCTTAACCTCCTACAATTGACCCATTTATAAACAAACACCTGAAACCAATCTTTTTCCTCCCACAATCCACAGACCAGCAGCTCTCAATGCTCCCTCTGTGATGTGCCTGCCCTTATGGGCCACTCTTTCATGGTAGGATCGCACCAACAATGTGGCGACGTGGTGTCCTTTGGGAATGATTATGGGTTGTTTTTCCTCCCATGGTATTGTAGCCAATGACTCGCAGCATGCCATCGTCATCTACAATGGGGTCAAGCTTCCGAATTGGACTGCTCTTTGAAATAGTTTTTCCTCTCAACAGACGTTCCATCTCCTTCGCATACTGCTTCTGTTGAACAGCACGGATGATCACCGTTCTGACTTGCACAAGCTCGTCCACCACTTTTCCTTTTTCAGGAATCTTATGCTGTGCCCTAGCTCTTCAGATCAGCCTGGCTACTCCCCGAGTAAGCAGTTGTCAGCTGGAAAATCGACAGAACCTGCTTGAGCCTATCGAGCTGTTACAATCGTTAGACGTATGTCCGTGTCCATGTCCGGATCCACAAGCTCAAAGGGCATTGGTAGCTGAGACAGAGTTTTGTCATTTTTTCCTAGGAACAACGGCCCTGAAAACCAATTTGTATCTTTTAAGTACATTGCTGGTATGAGCCGTGCTCCGTGGTCTGCAAGGTTCTGTTCTGAGTGGACAAAATGCCACTGTTCATGGTGGGTTTCCTGATGCAAGCTACTCTGTTTGCAACAGTTACATAGAAGCGGTGGCTAGTGTTATAAATATAACCCAACACAACCTTGCTTTCAGTGTAGAAGTTCACTTGGTGGATCTCAATGTCTAGCTCGTCTCTGATCAAGTCGGCGAGTTTCACAGCTAACACAGCTGGGCAAGTTCTAGGCGGGGAACAGTATAAGGGTGACGTGGTGCTAGTTTCGCCTTCCCCATGCAGAACCCGACGTGGGCCCTTACTTGTTTGTCGATTGCCCTGAGGTAAGCTACTGCGGAGATTGCCGTGATCGACGCATCAGAGAAGATGCACGGTTCTCTGGACTTTGCTGAGAGCAGCGAGACAGTTAAGTACTTCTTTGTACGGGTAGCGTATCCATGCCTAGTTCTAAGTCTTTTAAGGTTTGGGCCCGTTCTCCACGTGGGAAAGCTTCCATTACCTCTTTGCAGTTTGAGACAATCTTATGGAGCTGCTCCATGTTTAACTCGGCTAACATCTCCTTTGTTCCTCGCAGGACGATGATGGCTTCATCGACCGTAGGGAAGGAGGCAAGCCCATCGTCTACGTAGAAGTTCCTAGACACAAAGTGTGCCATTTTCGTGCCATACTCTTGTGCCCCTTCCTTTGCGGTTCTCTGGAGACCGTATATTGCCACTGACGGGGAAGGGCTGTTGCCGAAGATGTGGACGTTCATGCGGAACTCTGCAATACTCCCTGCAACGTTGTTGTCTTTGAACCACAGGAAGCGCAAGCAGTTTTGTGTTCCTCAAACACTTTGAAACAGTAGAACATTTGCTGTATATCGGCAGCTACAGCAATGGGTTCTTTTCGGAAACGTAGGAGGACCTCTAAGAGTGTGTTGTTCAGATACGGGCCGCTTAGGAAGACATCATTCAGCGAGACGCCGTTGTGCTTGGGACTGGAGTAAAACACTGCACGGACTTGGCTAGGCTTGTGCGGGTGATGAACGCAGAAGATCGGCAAGTACCAACACTCCCTTCCAGCCGGGATCGGGGGTGCTGGTTTGGCGTGGCCCTCCGCAAAGATCCTCTGCATAAACAAGACCATCTGATCTCTCATCTCTCATGCTGTGCGTAGGGTGCGTCATTAGGTCCAGTGCAGTGCAGGTGTACCTTGTGTGCTTGTGGCACGTCTCGTCCAAGCAAGATGAGGATGTCTGCAGTCGGGTCTAGGGCTGTAATCTGTCCTACCACCACATGTGGGGATAATGCCTGGCGACCTCAGGTGTAGGGATTTACGACCTGTCGTCTGGGAGCATGTCACACTCTATGAGTGTCGGGAGGGGGATGCGAGTTTCCCCATCTAATGACTCTGCAACGAAGTTGCCAGCTCTGCGGCCTGTAGTTTTGACTACACCACAACAGGTCTTTAGCGTGTATGTCATTGTCCCTTCTTTAAGGCCAAAAAGTTAAAAGAACTCGCTTTTCGCCAGGGACCTGTTGCTCTGTTTGTTGAGGACCACGTAGACATTGATGGCCTTCTCCCTCTGACCCAACGGGTAGACTTTAGCGAGACAGATTTTGGCACACAACCTGGACTTAGGCATGGGTCCGCAGACATCTGTACATTTGTAGCTTGGGTTTCACTATCACATTCTCCGCACCGAACATTTTTATCACAGTCTTTGGCATGGTGTCTCGTTGACGAGCAGCATTTGTAACAAATGTTCATATCTTTCAGATAGGCTTTTCTTTCGTTCAGGGTTTTGTTCCTGAACCCGCAACACTTCCTCAAAGGGTGCTGTTGCTCTGGGTCGGTTCCCAGCCTCTCTGGAGAAGTGGCTCAGTCATTTCGGGAGCCTGTGAAGACCCCGTTCTTCCTGACAATGACTGATGTCCTATTAGCGGGTCTTGGGTGCCTTTCAATTTCACTTGCTGTGGGCCCACCTGTGAATAGGGCGAAACTTGGATTGTTGAGTCTCTTGGCTTGACTGGAAACAAAGTCAACAAAAACAGCGAATGGTGGATAAGGAACTGAGTAGTGGGACGCCACAGACACCCATTTGTCCTGTAGGGCATAGGGCAGCTTCTGAACAATTGGGGTGACGCTGGGAGATGTGTCCAAACAGGTTAGGCCGGGTAGAGCTCCATCCACCTTGGCTGCTTCAAGCTCAGAGAGGATGTCGGCCAATTCTCTCAGTTTCTGATTCTCTCGGTTAGCCACCTTTGGAAATTGCTCGACTTTTCTGAAGAGCGCATCTTCTATCGCTTCGGGTGAGCCGTAGTATTCCTCCAGTCATTTCTAGACCATATCTTCACCTGCTGCTGCATTGTGCGTGTGGGCTGCTCTTATTCTCCTAGCTTGTTCTGAGGATTTTGGTCCTAGCCACTTGCATAGGTCGAGTTCCTCCCTTGCTGACAAGAGTAGGCCTTCTGTGGCACTCTGGAAGGATGCTTTCCATGCCCAGTATGTTTCGGGCTTGTCACCGTATTTCAGGAGTCCGGAACTCACCGATTTGCGTCGCATCAGATACTTGGCCAAGTCTGTTGTCATCAATGGCGCTGGGGGGTGGCTGTACAGCTGAGAGGTGGTTGTTGTGCGCTACGGTGTTGTGGCGTGGCTTTTGGTTGTAATTGCTGGGCCTGTACGATCTCAGGCTCTGCCACGTCTCCCATCCTCCGGCGGGGTTCTCGCCCATGTGTGGTGTGTAGGTATGAGCAATGTGGTGATAGCTCGTTGTGTTCTGTGTGGCTGGGTCACGGCATTCTTGTTCATTGATTTCATAGGGCAGTTCGTTGCCATTTTCCACACTGCTTCTAGTTTTGGTGACATTCATTTCATGTGTTGGTGCTGATGGAAGTTCTGATGGTTCCATGCTTTGATGGGAGTGATTTGTGATGTGTTAATTTTCATCATACCCACTTTGCACAATTTTGTGTTCAAGCTTACCAAGTTTGCTTATAGCTGCCGCTTCCAGAACTTGGGCTTCGACCATGGCTGCTGCAGCTACGCCTTCCACGCGTAAAGCATGTAGGCTAGCTTGGAGCTCTGCTTTCTTCTTAATGGCTTCTGCCTCGATGTACGGCTGCTCTTTTATCAAACTCACCTCTTTTTGAGCGAAGGCTGCTTGTGTGTGTGCGGCTTCAGCTTTTGCCCGTGCTCTCGCAGCTATGGTGCTGACGGAAGACAGACGTTAGAGCACTGCGAGCACGTTTCGAGCATGTCGTCGTTGCCATCCATTGTATGTAAGTTGGATTGAACAGCAGAGTATGGAGCTTCCAGGAAGCTGATCGCTTTAACAAACCTCAAGCTTGGCTGTCTTTTCACTGTTCTGCCCTCACTAGACTATTGAGCTGACCAGCTTGGCAGATAGCTAAACAAACTTCACACAGACTGCGTTTTCTCACTTGAAAAGACCTTTATCTTGTTCCACAGTCCGCATTTAGTCTTTTTTGTGAAACTGGAACAACAGAATAAAACAAACTTCAGAAAACAGCCTTGTTTTGCAGAAAAATGAGCGGTTAGCTCGAATGCTAATTTAGTATGGGAAACTCCATAGACATGCTAACGCGGCTAGCATTCGCTTGTCACTTTTTCAAACAAACTGAAAGTCTCTCTGCAATCAACAGCTCCAACATCAGAAACAATTAAACAGGCGTCCGTCCCGTATCAGTAATAGTAGTTACAGACATGAGCCTTTGGGGTTTTAAGCTAGAGAAACGGGTGTGGGAAAACTTGAGCTCCTGCACGCTGACTTTCAGAACTACGGAGAGTCTGATGTGCCAAACTTCGTCACGTTTGAAACGTTCTCGCTTTTTCTCGTAGTACAGCGTCGTAGATGCCATAATACTGATGTCACACGTAATACAAATTCATCAATGAACCTAACAACTCACAATAACAAATAATATCTAAATGGCTTTTAAAGAACTTTTAACACAGAGTACATCTCTATTTGGTAACCGGAAAGCACAATAAAATATTAGGCTGTTTCTTAGCTGGGAGTGACCAGACTTTCCACAGCCTGGCACTAGTATACAACTGCGTAGTATAACTCTGTTGCATAGAAATAAAAATAGAATAAAAATTGACCAAAAAAAAATAATTATCTAGTTTTAAAGGCACTACCCAACAACACAGCAACAGCGCAAATTTAGAAAACATTTATCTTTAAAAAAAATTAAGAAAAAATAGGAAATCAAGTGTCCTGGGAGGACCACACTGGCTCTGAGACTGACTGTGATGGTGAGATTGAACCATATCCTGCTGTTTAGAGACCATGAGGCCTTCTGGATGCAGCCTCTGGGTTCAGCCTGCAAATAACTTCAACTGACCCTTTGGTTTCTTTGGTCTGCAGCCCAGTGGTGACCTGCTGCTCTTCTGTCCATGCTTCAGAGATACTGGCCCACTTTAAGAAGCTTTACACAAGAGACCATTAAAACCCAAACCATCCTTAACCACAGTTCATCGTCAGTAATGCTGTCCATCACCCATCTGACCATCTGCTTGACTTCCTCAACACATGTTTTAATGCAGTGTGGTAAAAATGAACATGTCTACAAACATGCCCTTGACTTTTTGAGTGCTACAGGAAAATGTACACACCAATGGTGGTGGTAACTTAAAACAGTTGCTTTAATGTCATTCAGTATCCATTCAGCCATAACATTAACACCTCCTGCCTAATATAACTCCTTGGACCAGATGAACTACTGATGGTATGTACTTCTACCTGGAACACTCCATAAGAACTGTTGTTTTGGAGATGCTCTAGCCATCACCTGTTGTTCAAATCTTTTCGCTCCTGCTTCCAGCACAACTTCAAGAACTGACTGTTCGCTCACTGCCTTATAAATCCCACACCCCTGACTAGATAGTCAATGGTCACTTCGCCTGTCAGTGTTCTTAATCTTATGGCTGATCAGTGTAATGTGAAGCATCACAAGAAAGTATTTACAATAATTATTCATTTAAAAAGCTGTGATTACAGTAATTTCCCCCAGAAGAACGCCAGAGACCATAAAGCCCAATAGTTCAAATCTATCATTTATTTGTGCTTATTGTAATAAAAGATGGTAATGTCCTGTATGCAACTGCTCCCCAAAGAAGTAGCTTCACAGACACAGGAAAATACATTCACAGCTTTCAATGTAAGTCAGGATAGTGCAGAACATTGAAAATCTACTTATTTCTTTACAATAGCATGTGCCAGAGAGGTGGGATGTATTAGGCAGCAAGCAAACAGTCAGTTCTTGCAGTTGATGTGCTGAAAGCAAAAGCGTAAGACCTTATTGTGATGTCTAGGGCCTAGGGCCATGAGCACCCAAGGCTCATTGATGCATAAACAGAGTGTGGTCTGATCCAAAAAAGAGGTCAGAACACACTGTGCACCACAGGTGTTTCATGTTGATCAGATTTATTGAAAGGGGGTAATTATGCTGATCAGATTTATTGACAGGGGTAATTATGCTGATCAGATTTATTGAAAGGGGGTAATTGTGCTGATCAGATTTATTGACGGGTAATTATGCTGATCAGATTTATTGAAAGGGGGTAATTATGTTGATCAGATTTATTGAAAGGGGATAATTATGTTGATCAGATTTATTGACAGGGGTAATTATGCCGATCAGATTTATTGAAAGGGGGTAATTATGTTGATCAGATTTATTGAAAGGGGGTAATTATGCTGATCAGATTTATTAAAAGGGGTAATTTTACTGATCAGTTTCATTAAAAGGGGGTAATTATGCTGATCTGATTTATTGAAAGGGGGTAATTGTAGTGATTAGATTTATTTAAGGGCGTAACTGTGTTGATCAAATATATTGAATGGGGTCATTGTGTTGATCAGATTTATTGAAAGGGGGTAATTGTACTGATCAGATTTATTTTAGGGGAGTGTGGTGATTAGATGTATTCTAGAAGGAGGTGCTGTGTCGATTGGTATTGATTAAATGGGGAAAGGGCTGTGGTGATCAGATTCCTCAAAGGGGCTCTCTGTGATCATAACTTATTTATTGAACTGAGGAAGCCAATACTGATTGGATTTATTGAACACATCGGCTGTGATCAGATTCATCAAATGGAGATTTAATGTATTATTTATTTAATTTATTACTGTGGCAGTGGTTATTGATTATTTAACTTGTTGGGATGAACGTACCATTACAAGAAAAGATTAAAGGCAACAATGTGAGAGCAAGTCAGACAGCAGGACTCACTTCTGTTTGTTTTATTTTAGTATTCGTCACTTTTCGTCCTGACTCTGCTAATTTTATCACTAACACGTCCATGTTCACACAAACACATGCACACGTCAAGTAAAAAGCATAAAAAATCCAGACTGAAGATGCTCACTGCTGATATCAGACAGCGGGGATAGTAAAGGGGAGCAATTAGCGGTGTTTCGCAAAATTGCGTCCGACAAGTAAATAAATGTCGTGGGAGTGACAATGGGCATTTACGTGTTGTTGTTTTTTTCCATCTCTGTTCACCATAATCTTTGCTTTCTTTGTGTGTAGCTCAGCGGTGACTCTGTCGAGTGAGAGAGAGAGAGAGAGAGAGAGAGAGAGAGAGAGAGAGAGGTGAGAACTCCAATTCAGCAGCCTCTTCATACACTGTCACAAAACTCCAGCAGTAATTAATTATCTTATCCACGGCAGACAAGTGTTACTGTTATGAGGGAAATATAATTACAGTGAAATCGTTCCTCTGCTTCTACAGGCTGTGGTGCAATGCACAGTGATTACATTGGCATGAATGTAACAGAGGTCTTAGAACAGCACATACATACAGAGCTCCCCTGAGAAGTATGCACTTTCTGGGGCATTTTTCCACAAGTAGAATCACTGTATATAAGCGACGTAAGCCAGCAGATGGCTGGTAAAATGACCACATATAGGAGAAGATAGAAGATGCAATGAATGGAGTAACTTTTGTCTGTGCTAAACACTGTACACATGTGTCTTGTCTAAACCCTTTATTCCAAACAGATCCCTGTATTTTTTTATTTTGACAAATTCTTTTGTGCTTTCGTCTAGACCAGGGGTCACCAACATGGTGCCCACGGGCACCAGGGTGTCCCCAAGGTTCACAAGAGGCGCCCACTGACCTGTTCCAAAAACTCACCAATGAGAAGCATCTAAAATGTTTTTTGATCCTGTTGCTATTCTTTTTTAATCACATTTGCATATAGTTTAGATAAGTTTAGGTAAACTCTAATTCTAGATTCTGTATTCTGAGCAGAACAAAACGTTAATGGCGATTAAGCTCGCTCATCCGTGAAAATGGGGAGCTGAATGCAGTTTCTTGTCCCAAAAATATGGCAGAAAAAAAAGGAAATGTATCATTTTCACTGTGACTGAAAGGATAAGGATCTTTTTTACTACTGTGAAAGAATCCTGAATGTGTCTCAGTTGTGGAGTGACTGTGGCAACGGCAAAACAGCACAATTTGATTATTCAAAAAAAATTAACAATTGCTGAGCTTGATATAAATACGTTTAGAATTATGATATTATCTGTTTCCCACCTTGTGAAGTCATTGTTGATAAAATCATAAACGTGATTAGTGTCTTCACATTGATGAGTATCGTTTGTCATTAATAATAATATATAACTAAAAGTAAACAATTTTTAAATTTGTTATTTAAAAAAAAAAATCAAACCTTTAGCCCCCTGTGTGGCTCAGTACCCGTGAAGTAGCTCTCAGTTTGAAAAAGTTTGGAGTCCCCTGGTCTAGACCAATCACTAGACACTTGTCTTGACTAATCCCTGAATGCTGTCGTCTAGACTACTCACCATACGCTTTTGTCTAAACCAATTCTAGTAGTTTTTCACATGGATCCAACCCTGCACAATTTCATTGAGACTAATCCCTGTACACATATGTCTGGACTAATCCCTGTACACCTATGTCTGGACTAATCCCTGTACACCTATGTCTGGACTAATCCCTATACACCTATGTCTGGACTAATCCCTGTACACCTATGTCTGGACTAATCCCTGTACACCTATGTCTAAACTAATCCCTGTTCACCTATGTCTAAACTAATCCCTGTACACCTATGTCTAAACTAATTCCTGTACACCTATGTCTAAACTAATCCCTGTACACCAATGTCTTGACTAATCCATGTACACCTATGTCTAAACTAATCCCTGTACACCTATGTCTAAACTAATCCCTGTACACCTATGTCTAAACTAATCCCTGTACACCTATGTCTAAACTAATCC
>JBBIGC010000029.1:2671265-2683158 GCA_037576955.1 Lepidarchus adonis
GAAAATGAACAGGAAGCCAGTGGAGTGAGGCTAAAACAGGTGTGATGTGTTCACGCATACTGGTGCCAGTTAAAAAATGAGCAGTGGCGTTTTGTACCTGCTGTAGCCGTGTAATTGAAGACTGACTAATTCCAGTTCTACATATGTTATTGACTGTAGAGCCATAGCATAAGCAGGGATCAATCAGTTCTAGATGTGTCACTGACTGCAGAGCTGTAGTGTAAGAAAGTTTCAGTCAGTTCTAGATACATCACTGACTGTAGAGCTGTAGTGTAAGCAGGTTTCAGTCAGTTCTAGATACATCACTGACTGTAGAGCTGTAGTGTAAGAAGGTTTCTGTCAGTTCTAGATACATCACTGACTGTAGAGCTGTAGTGTAAGCAGGTTTCAGTCAGTTCTAGATACATCACTAACTGTAGAGCTGTAGTGTAAGAAGGTTTCTGTCAGTTCTAGATACATCACTGACTGTAGAGCTTTGGTGTAACTGGGCTTCAGTCAGTACTAGATACATCACTAACTGCAGAACTGTTCTGTAAGCAGGTAGTGTTTATTCAGTTCTGCTTCCTCCAGCCAATGAGAGCAGAGGTGATTAGAATACAAATCTGTCTTTTCTTCCCGGAGTGTTAAAACAGAGCGTATAAGGATCACATTTGGAGAACCCCTCTCACCAAAGTGTTGACGTATGACTTTCTGCGGCATTCCTCTCGGCATCCTGCTCCTCCTGCTGGTTCCTCTCCCAGGACCTGATGTGCAACAGTATCTCGAGCCATGAGGAGAGCGCAAAGTACCCAGGAAAGCCACCATCTGGATCTGAAATTAAGCTTTTATGGCTGGTATGTGATGCTGAAGAGTTCCATATTTCAGATGGAAAGGGATGGGGCGAGTCATCGCTCTGGCGCTCCGCTGGGTCCACGGGAACATCAGAAACACTATATACCCTTCGGAGGCCCACACTGACTCAGCTTCTCTCACAGGCCAAGATGGCCCGCTGCTCAACACGACTAATATATGGTGCAGCATCTAACTTTATCTCATGCTTGTTTGCTCAGTGAAGCAGCCAAGATAAGTGATATATTACTGTGGTACTCTGGACGTCCCAGGACGCAATAAACTGCACATAAACATATTAAAGTGCTGTCCGATGGGTAATAAGCTGGGAGAGCGGAGTACGAGGATGCGTACAGCACAAAGGTGGAAAACACATCAGGCTATACTGGGCTGCAAATCTATCCAATATATCTGATATTCCTCAATCGTCCAATCTAATTATACAATTTGGGTTGCAGGGAAGCTGGAGCCGATCCCAGCTGACTATGGGCCAAGGTGGAGTTCACTCATCACAGGGCAATACAGTCACACCTATAGGCAATTAAGAGTAGCCAGTCAACTACAAGCTTTATTTATCTAGGTAAATAAAGTCATGATTTGTCATTTTGAAAACGTCCGGTCACACAAAGTGTGATCCACGTGTTTCCCACGTTAAAGGTCACATTTCAGTGTGGTGCACTGTGAATGAACGTTAACCCATCCACACGTGGAGCAGTGGGAGCTGTGTAGTGGGACGGTACTTTGTGCACATCAGTGGTGACAGGGACTCGAACCATAGGGTAACGTCCCAACCACTGGGCCACCACCACCACCCAATGCAAATGATGTAAAACAGCAAAGTTGGTCTGAGCTGCACTCTACAGGGTGTGTTTTCTTTTTGCTAGAATATTTACCAGATATATCATTCCACAAGACATCAGGTGCTTCTGAGGGGGCCAGTCGAATCAACGTACTGTGACGGGTCAAAACAAGGCACCCTTTGTGCTCCCATATGTGCTCCAGTGGTGATGTCCTGAGGACCGTGCGAGGCCTGTTTTGCTTTCGGCTGCCTCTCCCAGTGATCCAGGGGGAGAGTGCGGGAAATAAACGTTGACGGCCTGACCATTATTATGACAGAGGGCCGGAAATCCTATGCTTCCTGTATGACACGCTCTCCATTTCCTGCCCGGGACCATTTCTCACCCAGAAGGTGGTGGCGGCAAACAGCGCTGATGCGGTAAAGAAGCAAGAACAACATCCTGGATCTGGAGGGCCCTTAGGTCCTAAATCCAGTGGGGTCAAGAGGGCACGAGGAGCAGCTGTCAAAAATAGCAAGGGACTGTGAAGGAGAGGGAACCGTACCGTTTCAGATGGGCACTGAGTTTCAAATTGTTCTGCAATCATATGAACCCATAATGGGCTTGGTGGGATGCCCACCCAAGTGCTGGAGGTTAGGGATGGGAAGGCCTTGGTTCATAGCAGTGGTTTTGAGCCCAGGTCCTGGGGGAACCAAGCAAAGCACAGTTTGCGGTTTTCCTTCTCTGACACAACTCATCAGCTCATTATGGAGCTGAGCGTGAGCGGAATCCAGGATGTTAGCACCAGGGGAACCCGAAGCCCTGCAGGAATGTGATCGAGAACCGCTGCCTGAGAGCCTGCTATTGATATTTCAATCTCTAATCTGCTGACACAGTTAACCTTCACAAGTTGCACACTCTTAAAAGTGAAGGTTCCTGAACGGATCTTGGCTTGGGCATGTGGTTCGAGGGAAAATATTTGCTCTTTATTTCCTCTTTGTGAAAGGAACTATTTTTTGTTCCATTTGCCTCCTTTAGTTTTTAGAACAGTCAAAAAGAATGATGCTCAAACGTTCCTTGTTCGGAACTGATTTTGGATTCTCAGAGAACCTTTCAGTGTGTGCTTCTTTAAATGTACATTTTTTGTCAAGTTTACATGTTATAATGGCCAAGGGTTAAAATTCTGATAAGGTTCTTGGCTTGGACATGATGTTTATTTAAAAAACTTTAGCATCAGTAAATAGAACTTTTACACTATGTAGAGGTTCCTCAAACTTTACAATGGTTCTCTACACTCACACATCAGGTTTACAAAAATAACATGAACCAAAGCATTCCTCAGGGAACCAAATGCGGCCCAGTGCCATTACTCCAAAGATCCATTTTCTGTTAGTTTGACACCCTCATTTTTGAGTGCATATAGAATTTTAAGTTCTTCAAAGAGGTGTCATTAACTACTTTTGGGTTCCCACTTGTTTTTCATTGGATGGTGCTTTAAAGAACTATTTTGTGGGGTTTAGGTCAGATGCCATGCCTGATGTAATAAACTTCAATTCATTAAATTTGTCCATTTGTAAATTCACTGGGTTTGTTCATCCAGTGCACACTCTTAACTACAGAAAACAGAATGTTTAGACCATTACTCACTGTCGAGCTCAGGTCATTTGTCATTGGCACAAGCAGTTTTGTAGGCCACAGTGAGCTCCATCACATACACAGCACACTACTCCTGAAGACCACTTTAGTTGGCCTTCTACAGATGAATATTTACCATCATGCTCTTCATGAGGCTCAGATGTCAGTAAGCTGTTTAGTAAAATGTTTCGTAAGATTTCTAGAAATATCTTCAGATTTTTCTAAATGCCATAGAGTAGGAGGAACGTAATGTAATGAATGTAAATACAGCATTGTAAATATTGGTTTGGATCTGGATGCAGCATTTCTGGAGAGTCAAATGATCTTTAAAAACAGGTATATGGCAGCAAAAATGTTATTTTATGCCTTTTTCTTTTTTTAGATCAGTCTGTTGTAGTGCCCCTACAGTAAAACTCAAGATTATTTCAAATCTTGAGGGGCTTTATTCATTAAACCACAAGATATTGCCTATTAAATAAAATAAAATTTATATTATATTATATTAAATTAATATTATGTATTAATATTTTATTTTCACATACACTAGATGCTACTACTCTTCAAATGGGCTATAATGGCCACATTACAGAAGCCAATTCAACATACAAATGTAATCATTTTTGTCAAGCTATTTCCTAAAAAGTGCTTTGAGCTCATTTTACAGCCAGTGGCAGCACAAATGTATATGTCAACCAAGGGACAGGACTGCTTCTTATCTCAAATCAGCCAACCCAACCCAGTTTATGAAGATTGGTGAAGTCAATGACTCTGGGCAGTCATAATACCACAGTAGTCATAGAGACAGCTTCCCAGATCCATATTATGGTCAGTGACTGGCCATTCACCCTACGATTCAGCCTGAGATTAGGCTCCAAAGGCTGTAAGAACGGTCGTATTGGTGAAAATGAAATGTGGAGAATGGTACAGTGGATTTTATTGTCTTTGTTCTCATCTTTCTTCTCTTATGAGGGACTTGGCGGGAGTAATAATCCATTCTGATACTGCCTTGTTGTATCAGTCAGGGGGTCATGTCTCGAAGGGGCTCATAATCATTAACATCCTCTCTGTAAAGCCGGTCTGCCAGAGCACACTAATAAGAACAAGTTCCCGGATGAAAGCGCCCACTCGAATCAGCTGCAGGGTGGCCATAGCCCTTCCCGTAGCGTTAGCAGAGGTTAATCCATATAAACAGGGACTACACTGATTGCTCACACACAGAGCTAATAAGACTAACGTATTATTAGCCCCCGATCTGTAACGTTGGCCGGCCGGCCGTCAATCTCCACCACAATTAAAGTGTTTAATGAATAAATTTGCATCAATAACAGAGCGACTGGTGGAAACATCTGGCCCGGCCGCTTTTAACGGCGCGCCACACGTCAGACCCCCATATGGAATGTTAAAAGCAATGCTGTTTTGATGCTAACTAAACGAAAAGTATCACTCGGATTAATTTGGGCTGTTTGACAGCCAGGAAATCACTTAGCGAGAGTGCTTGTGGCTTGGTGCGGTTAATTGCTTCAGGAGGAGGCCCATTTTCCCCAACTTTTTCCTTTTTTTATTTTTTTTTGCTGCTTCCTGACGCTCGCGCCACCAGCTAACAGCTCTTTTCCTCGCTGCATATTCAATAGCGCGACGACATCAGGAATTTCCTCAACAGCGCCAAATGACATGCAAATTGGGCAAACCGGTGCTACCGCATCTGCCTGAGCTGCCTCTTAGACCTCTTCATGTGCTGTTTTTACAATTAAAATGAACAATTGCTGTTCCGTCGCTAAATTTCTTCCTGCATGAGCATCGACACACAAGCAGGAGCTTCAAACCAACGGGCCGGGTTTTAATCATGCCGGGGATAGAGCAGGAGGAATGTAGACATCAGCGTCATTACTGCGTAATGCCAGCTTTCTCCCAGGCAAGTCTGCCACACACTCCACAAACGCAGCACAAAAGTATGAATATTTATATGGTTTTAAGCCAACTTCTGTTTTGCTCTCTTCTTTTCTTCCACCCTCACTCTCGCTCTGTCGTTCTCGTGTTCAGTTTCTGGGTCCGAGAGCCAAAAGACCAGTCAAGGACATTGGCGACTTTCAGCAAACACAACAGAAGTTTTCATGGGAGCGTTGGATTGGGCGGCCATGACACTTCACATGTTCTGTGGAGGGAAAAGCAAAAAATCACAGGCCAAGAATGGATGACATTGAATCATAAGCTTTAGGCTGGGAACTTGTTCACAATGGTTGTGAGTGGAAGCCCTTTCACAAACAGTTCTTCCATGAAATGGTGATGAAAATGTTGCTTGATACCTAAGATATTGTTCTACCAGACTTGGGAGAAGGGCTTCATTCAAGGCCCCTAAAGTAATTTAGTTCAGTGATAAACTTGTATTTACTGTAAGTAAGTTGCTGAGTATTAACAAACAAGTTGCACTACTGTAATGCATGTGTTATATACAGTAATTACAAAGTACACAACGTATAACAGTATAATGACATTACACTGGCATAAATGAATGTTGATACATGTGTGTATGAATATGCTGCACTACTGAAATCCTTGTGTATTAGGCATGATTGTAGTATGACTACACAGTTATTACAGATACAAAATATATTAAATCGCTGCACAACCAACATTGCATGCCTGGACAAAAGTTAGGCCTCGTACCTTCTACCCCTGGGACATCCCACCGACCCCCCTCCCAGGGGCGGCTGCAGAGAATACAAACACAACACGGTCGCAATAACGAGAGAGCCGCCTCGTCAGTGAGGTGATTAAGATGGAGGAGAGAGGGATTGAGGGAGCGAGGGAGCGAGGGAGGACAGATGAGAGGCAGGCTCCGTTATCACACACATAATTGTATTCTTTTAAAGCGCATTATGTGAGTGGGGAGGTGTTGGGTAGGTAGGTGGTGTGTGTGTGTGTGTGTGTATGTGTGTGTACTCATTAACGTGCCCTCCGTGTTTGTTTGCACATGCTTGCTCGCTGCATGTCGACATACTGAGGAGCGCTGCCTGCAGGGACTGTTCCCTCTGTACTCAGAGCCGCATTGTTAATGCTTAACACTGAGTGGGACAGGGGTCAATGCTGCTTTTCCTGCAGCCCACGGCCCACACGGGACCCTGGGGTAGGGAGAAGGCATAGCTCCCATTTCCAAGCAGGACAGAGGCCTTCTGTGTCATGGAACTGGGATAAAGGGCGTGAGTCCAGGCCTGAACACCACTGTCAGTTTATATCAGTGGATCAGAAGAACCCGTCCGACCCCAGTGTTGCTGAGAAATGAGCATCTCACTCTAACTGTAAAATGTTTACAGTGTTTATGACACTAGTGCTGTTTTATTTCAGCTTTGTATCACAATTTATGACTAATCCTCATAAATCCACTGTAGAAACACTGAATAAAGTGATGGCACCCTGCTGGAGGGTTGCTGTTGTGAAAGAAATTTGTTTCTTCAGTTCAGAGGGACAGAACTGCACCACAAACTACAAGTTTACATTTGTGTACATGTTGGATGCATTGTGCTAGGGATGTATGCATGTTTTATGGGATTTTTTTATTTACTGATGGACTTTCTCATGTAAAACAGTGAAAATATAAAGTGTGAAGATGACAGCGTATTCACTGGAACACTCACTCAACTGACATTCACTTCTACTGTCGCATGGAGAGCTAGAACAGAAGGATGTGCATCGCGGTTCACACTGTAGTGATGGAATGCATGGGAAAGTTGCAGGGTTAAGAGCCTGAAGTTTGTGTAGTTACATGTTAACAGTGCAGATAACAACTGTATTGATCAGTGTTACAGCTGGATCAGTAGTATAACTTATTAGTTTTGTATTATGTGTGTTACATACACATTATCTTCCAATTATGGTGTCATTACACACATGTAATTCTATGTAATTACATAAGTAAAAGCTGAAGCTGTAAATGTAAATAATCTATACTATTGTAATTGAGCTGAAAGCTAGTAGTTACATTGTTATTGCATGCAGATGCTAATTTGATAGCTAGATCACATTTTATAACAGTATAATGGTTGTCTATGAACAGCAGTAATTCCATTTTGCCAGCTTCAATGTATCTCCCCAATGATACGCTGCGAATTATACATCAATTTTACAAACCTTGCTTAAATGGGGTGGTCTATCTAAAAACATGAAAACACATTCACTAAAAGTATAATTCAGTGCACAAAAAATGTCATTGCCAAATTATTAGTTTACTGCAACAATGAACAGTTCAAAAAGCAACACAAAGCAAAGATAGATTTCTTCAAATCCATCAAATCCGTAAAAACCCGGGCCATGACATTTGTAAGTTCAAAATGAATGGATGAATTATGAATCCTGCACCAGTAACTATGTGGTTCACACTCCAAGAGTATTTGGAAAAGTTGCTCTCTCTCTCCCCCCTTTGTAATTGTTACTTCAAAAGCTGGAACTTGTTAAAACAATTCATATTTAACAAACCAGATAATACCCGTGGGTGTGAAACTATGCCATGGCATATACATTGCTATAAAATTGTTATTCTGATTTTCTTTTACCACAATAATTGTGTAGAGAAAATGTAAAATTGTTGGAGTCCCCTATTTGTATTCCACAGAAAATACACAGACAATCGATTTAGGAGAGGACATTTTTCTAGTGCATGTTTAGGCCAATATTTGATGTGAAGCCATTGTAAGATCAGTTGTGTGAAAGATAACATCTCACTATATCAGCATCATGAAAACAGCACAGTATGGAGAATTCGTTCAAGTGAAAGTGACTGTAATTGTGACCATGTCCATCACACAATGTGCTCCACAGTTAAATTCGGCCTTTAATCCATCGGGCAGTTATAAACAGCACCTGGGAAGCAGTGTAGTGGGACAGTACCCTTAAACCTGTGACCCTCTGATCACAAGGGCAAGGAACCACTAGGTCCCACAAAAATTGGTAGCTGTTTGGGCAAAATCAGCTAAATGCAAAGTTTATGCGTTGTGTTCGTATGCATATACAGGTGCTGGTCATATAATTAGAATATTGTGAAAAAGTTTAATATTTCTTGACATTCCTTTCAGAAAATGAAATCCATATATTATAGAGATTAATTACATATAAAGCAAAATATATTAAGCCTTTATTTCTTGGAATTTTGATAATTATGGCTTACGATTAATAAAACTCAAAATTCACTGTCTCAGAAAATTAGAATGTTCTAAAAAAGTTCAATCTTGGAAAGTCATGATGTCACATCCTGATCAGCTATAACTCAAAACACCTGGAAATGTTTCCTGAGCCTTTAAATGGTCTCAGTCTGGGTCAGGAGGCTACACAATCATTCAGTCAGTTTCCACAGTCAGTAATGATTTGGAGGCCATGTCATCTGCTGGTGTTGGTCACTGCTGGTGTTTTCTGAAGTCCACAGTCAGCGCAGCATCTACCAGGAAATCTTAGAGAACTTCATGCTTCCTTCTGCTGGCAAGCTTTATGGAGATGTTGATTTCATTTTCCAGCAGGACTTGACATCTGCCCACACTGCGAAAGGTACCAAAAGCTGGTTCAACGACCTGGGTGTTATTGTGCTTGATTGGCCAGCAACCTCATAGAACCTAATTGACTTGAACCTCATAGAGAATCTATGGAGTATTGTCAAGAGGAAGATGAGAGACAACAGACCCAACAATGCAAACGACGTGAAGGCTGAGATCAAAGCAACCTGGGCTTCCATTACACCTCAACAGTGAAACAGGCTGATCGCCTCCATACCATGGCACATTGATGCAGTAATTAATTCAAAAGAAGGCCCAACAAAGTATTGAGTGCATAGGAAGGAACATAATTCTCAGAAGCCTGAAATTTTTGTTTAAAATATCCTTTTTTATTGATCTTATGCTTTATTCTAATTATTTAAGACAGTGAATTTAGGGTTTTATTATCTGTGAGGCATAATCCGTGAAATTCGAAGAAATAAAGACTCTATGTGTAATGTCAATATAATTTAAGGATTTTACTTTCTGAAAAGAATGTCAGGAAATATTGAACTTTTTTATGATATTTTATGATAATTTTATGACCAGCACCTGTACATCTGTACAACACCTGTCTAAAGTTTTAGAACACTAAATTTTTCCCATGTTTATTGGTAATTTAAGCACCTTTGTTACAGTAAATAACCTTAAATGGTATAAAGGTAAGTGTTTACTATAAAGAAATCCATTTTAAATTGTGATAACGTCACCAACACTAAAAATAAAATACAGATTTCATAGATTAAGAACCTGGTGAACTTACAGCTTTTTTTGTAAAAAAAAAATATTTTTGTTACTGTGGTCACTTATTTTAACTTTAACAATAGAAACAAAAACAAACATAGAAACAAAAACTGCTTATATTATCAGTAAATGCTGGAAAAATGGCATCCTCTAAAACCTTTGAGCAGTAGTGCATATTTTAGTGTGGGCAACATATAGGAGTATGTCCTGAAATATAAAAATCAGCAAATATGAGTACAGTGATGAAGAAATAAAGCTGTTTTTTCACCAGGTTGTTCACTAGGGGTGAGTTCTGCTCAATTTAGCAAAACATGAGCAACTCATGTTATATCCTCCGTATTTTAAAAACAGATACGTCTTCATTCGTGATGGCAGAAATATCAGCTAGATGGAGAAACACCAGCTGATAGTATCTTTACCATTAAGTAATGAGGTGTACATGTGTGAGAACATCATCTATGAACATCGCACTCTCTTCAACAGCACCCAGGGAGCAGTAGTGGGACAATACCTTGCTCAAGAGAACCTCAGTAGTGCCTGGTTTGGGACTTGAACCTACAACCTTCTGATCCCAAGGGCAAAAAATTGCTCCAATATGGGCAGGACTTCCATTACAGAATGATGCATGACTCATGGATAAACGTCCATTCACAGACGTCAGCAACTTCCCATTGTCTTCTATTCCAGGTGAGGACGTGTTTCCAGGCCGTTTACATACAAATCCTGTGCAAACAGAACATAAGCTGCAGACGTGCCACACAGTGGTGGTAGAAAAATGCTGACGTGTCCTTTTAAATGTTCCCACGATGCTGCGAAGGAAAGCCGTGAGGAGGCATCAGGACATCTTGAATGGGTTCAGCTGGAGTGAAAGGGCGAGATGGCAGTTTCAGAAGTACAACTGAAAACTGGAATGGGGCTTTTCCCAAACACACAGAGGACTACAGGTCAGGACCAGGGAGCGTCAGGAATGTGCCTGTTTTTTTAGCGTGGGCTGCAAAGACAGAAAGAAAGAGAGAGAGAAAGAGAGAGAGAAATAGAGAGAGGAAAGGTTGTCTGGCCAGCATCCACCGAACCCACACACGCTCCTCTGGGTCTTCACACACACATTACACACACTTAATTTTCTGCTTCAGTCGATAACCCATACTCAGACACGCCCCTGACCCAGTCTCGGTCCAGCCCAACGCCGCCTCACACACTGTAGTAGCTCTGTAACCTACACTCAGCCCGAGGGGGAACCCACATACTGTTAACATGACTTTACTGGACACATTCATCTATAAAGCGGCAGCTGCTGTGTTTCCTGCTCATCACTGGAATAAGCATGTGCAGGGTGTCCAGTTTGGGCAGGAGTCTCTAATGTTTTTAAAATATTATAAATTATGAGACGTTCTCAGGAAGTAACTGTTTATCCCGTTTCACTTTCACTGTAGCATTTCAACCGGTTTCATTAAAAAGCACAAATATAAGCAGAAAGCAAAACTACTGCAAAACCAGGAAAGATGAGAGTGGAGAAATATCAGTGGGCTCCACCTGTTTAAACATTCCTGTTTGGGGGGCAGTCCGATTGTTGCCCCTCTAGTGCGGCTGTTGTTCATTTCATTAACACCAAAGAAGCTGAAACTGATTAACAGCCTCCACTGCTACTTGACTGAGCAGATCAATAACCCAGAGGTTTAATTGCCTTGATGCTATACTCTGATTAAAACGAGTTCCTTTGATTTTTTGAGCAGCATATATAAACACCAAATGTATTACACACACACACACACACACACACACACACACACACACACACACACACACACACACACACACACACACACACACGGTCTTATGCAAAAGTTTAGGCACCCCTTGATAAATAACAGATTTTGGTGATTTTGTAATTAAACTCTTTAGGATATGGACTTTTAATGCCATAAATTGAACAAAAATACATTATTATGTTACTGTGCTAAGATTTGGGCACCCTATAAGTTCCAAAGTCTCAGATTCTTTTTACAAGATTTCAGAGTTTAATCAGCTAGTTAGATCTGATACATGGTAACAGCTGTCATTAGTAAATGTCATTACTAAATATCATTAGTAACTGTCATTAGTAAATGTCATTACTAAATATCATTAGTAAATGTCATTAGTAAATGCCATTAGTAAATGCCATTAGTAAATGCCATTAGTAAATGCCATTAGTAAATGCCATTAGTAACTGTCATTAGTAAATGTCATTACTAAATATCATTAGTAAATGTCATTAGTAAATGTCATTACTAAATATCATTAGTAAATGCCATTAGTAAATGCCATTAGTAACTGTCATTAGTAAATGCCATTAGTAACTGTCATTAGTAAATGTCATTACTAAATATCATTAGTAAATGTCATTAGTAAATG
>JBBIGC010000029.1:2700990-2714306 GCA_037576955.1 Lepidarchus adonis
ATGTTAGAGTTGGGGGGCGTTGGCTTAGCGCATGTCAGAGTTGGGGGGCGTTGGCTTAGCGCATGTCAGAGTTGGGGGGCGTTGGCTTAGCGCATGTCAGAGTTGGGGGGCGCTTGCTGAAGTATTATAACCAAGTGCGTTTCAAGTTGTCACCTTTCATTGATTTTCTCACCCCAGAGCCAATCAGATGATAGCACTAGCTCATCACATAGCTACAGTGAATTATAGCCCATTTCTGGACAACAGTCTTGGGCTCATGCAAATGACAAAAACATGTTCTCCACTCACCCAGACACCTCCACCCCCACCCCCAGCCCTCCAGAGCCGCTCCCTCCCCTCTGCTAAGGGCTTTTGGGATTTCAGAGAGGACCCTGTTTCTGAGTATGAATATGATTTTTGGCAGAGGCCTGTGGAAATATGTCAGATGGTAGAAAAAAGACCCCTGGACTCAGGAAGTTCATCATGTTTAATGACAGAGCGAGAACGAGTGGTTTCAGAGATGTCATGCAGGGTTAAACCCCCTCAGTGCTGAAAAACTGGGACTCACCTCTTACATTGTTTCCTGTCGATGGTAAGTAACAGCTAAAACAACAATGGGGGGAGACAGCGGTCAAGTGCAGTCATGGCAGGGGTTTATGAGCACCAGCACCACTTATGTTGTGACTCAATTATTTTTAAATGTTACAATAGCAGATCTGGACGGTTCTTGCTGTTCCCCACCAATCAGGTCACTGCAGAAATGTCTGCGACTTACATGGACAGAAATGATGACGCAGGTCCTGAAATCTGATTGGCATTTTGCACTAGTTTCAGTTGCAAATGGGGCAAGTTAAATTTGCAGTTTATTGTCCCATGTTCATTGTAAAATAGACAAGTCCATGGTGCATTTTTAAACCTTTAAATCTCAAAAATTGCAATTTTACAGGATAATGGAAGTATATATAGAAGCATTTTTGCAGTTCCATTCACCATTTTTTTGACACAATGTTAATGATACAAGGTTTTGTTTCAACAGCAGCAAAATGCATATGCATTACTATAGAAGAATGAAGGAAGTTCTTTACCATGTCTTTCTCCAGGCGTGAGGCTAAGAAAACATAGCAAAACTCAAGCAGCTTGTGTCAATATCCTCCATATTTCAAAAGCAGATATGCATTTGTGTTAACAGAAGCATCAGCTTGAACACCAGCTAAAGGAACATTAACCATCCCATAATTAGGTGTGAGAAGACACTATCGTTCTGGTTGAAAAATCTCATTTATTAACACCTCTCTCTCTTCATTACTGTGCTTTTCTTGTGTTTTACTTTGAGCTTGCAGACAATCTGAGGTTCTTTTAAATCATGGAAATCCTAAGCCTCACGAGCTTACTGTTAGTGGGTGGTAGAAAAGTTTACGGTGCAGTTTTAGTGATTTAGTGATGTTTACTTAAGCTGCACTCTGATCACATCATGGCTTATGTGTAAGTATGGACCTCAGTATACACACATATGAATTAAACAGCAATCTTGTTCAAAGTCAGTGCTCAGAGTTAGCAGGATGCATCAATGTCCATTTTAACTCCGTTATGTTGCCTGGGGTAACAGCTTTATGGCAGCAGGAAGTAGGTAGAGGTTTATTTACAGATGATGGGAACTAATACAAAAACTAACACAAACATGCATTGACGATAAAGACTAAATTTACAGGACAAAGAACTCACCTAGATGTGTGTGGAACTAAATTACAATATTGAAATATACAACAGAACTTAAAACCAACCTGAAACGAGCAGATATAAGTAAATTTATCATTCTGTTTTTGTGATGTCACAAAATTGAATTTACGTATACAGGAGGTCCTCGACTTATACCGTACTCTACATACTGAGATTTGTGGTTACATCGCTGGTGTAAAAGTGAAAGTAGATTTTATAAAACGATTGAAAGAGAGTGAGCCCGCAGGAATAAAGGTCGAAATTGGACTTACTGTACATCGCACTCTAAGAAATGAACCCCAAAGTAAGTTGAGGACCCCCTGTATAGATGTGCAATATGAGGCAGCCAATCAGATCAACAGCATGGTCAACTTTAAACACATTGTAAAATGTAAGTTTGTGGCCTAGTGCCCTTGTGATTACAGGGTTGTAGGTTCCAGTACCAGCCCAGGCACCACTAAGGTAATCTTGATCACGGCACCATCCTGCTACACTGCTGTATGTTGTGGTGAGGGCTTTTTGGTCATTTTTGATTCATGAAAGTACAAAAACTTGAGAAGACATATAGGGAAAAAGTAAAGTCCAATACAAATGTAGCATGTGGGTTTATAACATTCATGCTTTCAGAGTTGCAGGATCTGGTTTTACATTCTGAAGAATGCAGTTCAATAGACTAGAGGGATCTTGAACTTTATTTCTCGCAGAAACATGATAAACATGGGCATTTCCCAAGCCTAAAGAGAAGCGTTATGCTTCGCATGGCTAATGTTCTCACCATAGGAGCCTAGACTGAGTCAATTGGACATGAAGGTCTAAAAACCCTTAAAGCATCTCAGAGCCCCTGTAGTGTCGGATACTGATCCGGAGCATAATTGCCCAAGCGTGTGTGACTGTGTTAACACACATGGTCAAAAAAAAAACACCCTCTACATAAACTTGGCTAATTCTGAATGAGCTCCACTAATGCCCTCAAGCATTTCGAGTATACTTCACCTCAAAGATTCCCACTGCACAGCCAGTCCCGCGTATCAAGGGCTAATGCGCTAATAGGCTAAATTTAAAATTGCCCAGAATCATTATGTCCCATATACGGTGATGCTTAAGATGCAATAATCCCTTATTGCCGGCTGCCGAAAGCACGTTACCACAACTGGGAAGGCTGTATCAAAAGTTCATCTGATTCCCATCCAGAGAGTAATTACCGCACCAGCTAAATCGGTTCTGATCGTGAGCCACATGAGGGAATAGCCACAATTCCACTTTGGCCTCATCAAGGTCACGGGCAGCTTTTGAATGGATAATGCGTGTTTATTTGCAACCAGGTCGTTGCAAGAGAGGCTGCCTTTCGGCCTTTTACTGTTAAATGTAGGGCCGGGGGGTGGGGGGTGCTGGGGGTTGGGGGGCGTCCTCTAACTACATATGGAAAGCATCTATGTGCTCATAATCAGTCCCGGATCAGAGTGTGAATCTGGCATTACACTGACAAGGGCTCAGTGTAATCGAGTCGGGACAAGGAGTGTGTATCTGAATTGAAGAGCTTTTCCTGTCATTATAACTCAATCATTTCCGCGCTCTTATACACAGGCTTCAAACAGCACAGCTGGGGGGAAGGTGGGGTGAGGTGGGGGCAATTTAAGGGCCAAGGTCTTCTCATTTGGAAGCCAGGACACATTTTTTACTGCTTTTTTTAACTAAAAAGATCCCCTGATGCTGTGAAAACGTAACAAAAGGCGACTTGTCTTGATGGACACCTCCGTAGGGCCGTCACGATTTCAGTTTCTCTAAATGATTATCACAACCAAAAGAAGTAAGACAAAAAATTATTATGGCAATGTATATGCGCATGTGTATTCCACTGACTATAACCCACAGTAGTGTAGCTCCACCCCCGTTTGGTGATCTGGAACAATAAACAGTGAATATTCTAATGGGTTCTAGATCCTGAATGAACAATTATAGTTAATGGAGATAAAGCAGATGCACGATTATCTTTACACTCAGGGCTTTTTTATTTATACTGCTTTACATTACACATAGTTATTGGAGCAGGATTATTTACTGTATTATCATATGTGTATTTGTAATATTGATATTTAATTGTTATCATCAGTACTGATAAACTGCGACACCTCAAAAAAGTTAAAACTGCTGAATTTTCTACAACCTTAAGCAGCAGCTCTAATTTGGTCTGCTTTTATCACACTTTTATCTGTATTGTCTTAATTTATGTTAAATCATACTTTTTAATTCCTCACACAGGAGTGATCGATTTTATCAGTGATTGAAAAAATGAACTTTAAAAAATACTTTGAAAAGAAATATTCAAATACAGTAATAAACAATAGAAAGATTCAAAAACTACATTAATGAGAAGGATAGCTACTTAAGAAACGAGAACAAAATATTTATTTATAATAATAAATAATAATAAATAATAATAATAATAATAATATATAATTACTTAAGGGATTAACTTACATTTTACTCATTACATTAATCAAACAAATACTGTATGTAATTGAAATTATGTGAGTAAAACCTTTTTATAATTATATTAGATGTTATAAGTCTTGCCTTAAACATAAATATGGATAAATATTTTAACTATTATAACATCAGCATGAACTTTCCCAGGTGATACTTTTCTTTTCAATTGGGAATACACTGAAGGTTTTCCTCATTTACAGTGTAGTATTAACAGTGCAATAAAACCGAAAATTAAAAATAGAATGTAATCCACTTTAAATATAACCAACTGCTGCTCAGAGAAAAACAAAATATAAATAAAGATACAACACAAGGAAAAGGTCAAATAAATAAATAATGGATAAATAATGATAGAAATGTATCATTATTGCACTGTAAATGAGGAAAACCCTCAGTGTATTCCCAATAGAAAAAGTATCACCTGGGAAGTTCATGCTAATGTCTTTTAGTTAAAATGTTTATCCATATTTATCCATATTAATAAATGAAAGTAAAATATGAATCAAATAAATAAATTCATTAAGTGATCAAAAATCAAATATGACTAAAAATCTAAAGACCAAATAAAATGACTGAGTTAGATTATTATATTGGATGAGATTATATTTTAATAATAATAATAATAATAATAATAATAATAATAATAATAGTAAGATACAAATAATAATCATAAGAAACAAAACTGAAGTGTCCCATGGTGAATTCTGGCTAAATTACATTAAAATGTAACTGTATAAGAAAGTTTTTGTTTAAAAATATGTATAAGACATAAGCTAATTAAATTACCATCTCACATCTCACTTTATTAGAAGGAAGAATCACTTTTGAAAATCTATATTTAGATTGTAAATGATATGTGACCAAACCCCTGAGTTAAAACCTTTTAAACTGAATCAAACAGGTGAGTTTAAGAGCTGCTGAAGTGGGATTTCTGCTATAGAATATGAGAGGAAATTGGAAATTTT
The DNA here is from genome assembly GCA_037576955.1 of Lepidarchus adonis. NCBI lineage: Eukaryota > Metazoa > Chordata > Actinopteri > Characiformes > Lepidarchidae > Lepidarchus > Lepidarchus adonis. Next base: position 2,706,138 of record JBBIGC010000029.1, read on the forward strand.
CCATGACACATGCAATTTAATACATTTTTTGCAACTTGAACTGTAAAACAAGTTACAGACACAGAGACATCACCTGCCGTAAATGAACATTCGCTTCAAACCTGCAAGACTCCCTAACAGCCTCCCCCACAAACACACACACACACACACACACACACACACACACACACACACTTATAGACATACATACGTAGAGTTTTCCTTCACCATATCTCACACCAGTGAAATGATCCTACTTTGTGCAATTATCATAATTCCCTGGACAATATAACAGCATTCATTTGTCTCCGTTGTGACATTTATATCATATCATATTGTCTTAAATATCATATAGATTTGCATTATTGTCTTCTTTGCAACTTGTCTCCCTTGTGCAATATCAGTTCTCTGTGCAATATAATCACATTTCACTTCATCTTTTGCACTTATGCTTCAAATTTGTACCGTTATGCTGCTATTTTAGTAGACTTTTTTATTTACTATTTATTTTTAGATTATTGTTGCTATACTGCCAAATTACTTTCACTGTTGGAGCCGCTGTAAACAAAATTTCATTATGTTGTACACTGTGTGTGAACAATTTTGAATGACAATCAAGCCTAGTATAAGTCTAGTTCTAAGTCTAAGTCTAAGTCCATGTATATGGCTATGAGTGCTGTGGACCATCACATGCTACCACAGTGGTTTTCACAGACATTACAGTGCTCAACCTGTGTGGTGCCTATATGGACTAAAAATAGCACTAAATTCATAAAAACACATTTTAGCACAACAACCCAACATCACCTACAGCCCAACCTGCTGAGAGACACAGATCAGCCATAACATTAACACCACTAAGTGGATAAAACAGAATGTTTTGTTATTTCTTTACTGTGGCACCTGTAAGAGCAGTGGGATATAGATATAGATATAGATATAGATAGTAGATGTGCTGGAAACAGGAGTGTACGATCTGAGATCTTTGTTGTGAAAGCTAAAGCATCTCCAGAACAGCAGGTCTTGTGGAGAGTTCCAGGTTTGCAGTACTTAGTACCTACCAACAGTGATCCGAGGAAGGAGAACCCAGTGATATGGTCAGAACACACAGTGCACCAAGGTCAGAACTCTTTCAGCAGTGCAGGGATTCCTACTCAATACTAGGCAGGTGGTAGTAATGTTATGGCTGATTGGTGTGTGCTGTCAGTTGTTGCAGAAATTAGGTCGAAGGCACGTTAGTCATGTCAGTGTGTTGTGTTTCAGCTCTTTTATTTTCCCTCTGGTTGTAGAAACATGCTTAGTGAGCAGCAGTGATTCTGTAGACGCATTTCTGTAACCAAGTGCCCCAAAAATATCAAATTCCTCCTCAAACACATATCGAGATTTACGCACTCACATGGTACAGTTTAAGCCTGCAACCAGCAGAGGTTGCTGTATTGCTCCATGTGACAGAACTTCTTACCCACACACACACTCTGCTCCACTGATAGAAACAGTGTCTGACCAGATTAAAGCTCTCTGAAGGCCCACAGCTCACAGCACACTCAAGCAGCGCTGGTGCCAGTGCCGGTGCCGCTACAGCAGGACTGGAACAATGCTGGAGCCTAATGACGTGTGAAAAGGGGCATCAGGCCATTTACACCGGCCACGCCTTGTGGGCACCCGTCACTATTGATGTGTATCAGCGACTGAGAAAAGTGGAGCTGAGTCCTGAATGCGCCAAACAATATAAAACACTCTGCTGAGGAATTACAGCAACAAACAAGAAAATATATAAATACAATGTTTCAAAATGCATTACTGGAAGATGATAAACTAGGAAAGCTATGTGTACAAATGCAAATACAACTGTAAATGTGTAATTGCATAAGCTGTGCTGTATCAGTGAATGCATCGCCAGTAGCTACACTGTTTTACTGTTACTGTGTAATGATTAGGTTATCTTGGAAATATTGGAGACCAGCAATGCAAAAATAAAAGATAATTTACTTAGTTTAGTGTTTAGGGAAATTTTAATGTGGAGCATTAATTAAAAAAAAAAATAATAATAATAAAAAAAACAAAAAAAAAGAAAAAGAAAATAATAATAATAATAATAATAAGAAGAAGAAGAAGAAGAAGAAGAAGAAGAAGAAGATGTTTTCAAATGACTATAAAAATCTGGAAACTGAGATTGTTTCATTTTATTTGGTAACACCACTGGCTATATATATATATATATATATATATATATATATATATATTTAAGGGGAAAATTATTTTGTAAGTATTTTAACAGATCCAAAAAGAAAAGAAGATGTGTTTAATAATAATAATAACATTCAATATTTAATGGGTATTCATTCTACCACTACAGTTAACACCACTGAAATACATATACACCAATGTTATATTTACTGCTACCCACTATGTAGAAAATGATGAGCATAGTGTTTAATTTTTTTAAAATCATGTTTTATCACTAACACAGATGAAATTATTTTAATGAATATTTTTTTAAAGTCAGTACTTCACTTCAAATTTATCAGAAATATAGACTTCTTAACTGAATTAATATAATGAAATCTATTATGTTTTTTTTCAATTGCAAAATGATTATGTAAATGACTGTGCCAGGCTACCTCTATTAAAGACATTCATTGCATTATTTTCATTGTTTAATTTAACCTTCTACATTTTAACTGATATTTTTTTACATGAGTAACCTGCCTGAACAGGGCAGTTCTTCCTTAACCTCACTTTTCAAGACAAAAGCTGTAATGATTTTCTATGCGACTTCATGCCTCTGGGAGTATCTGTGCAAAAGCCAAAACATCGTCAAAAGTCTAAGTGCTTTCCTCAATGACATTCTTGTGTTGTCCTATGAGCTGATGGCGGGTTTGACAGCAGAGTGTTGCGGGTCTCTTAAGACCATATTACATTAATGTACTATCCTGGCATCCGCAGAGGCAGTGAGAGAAGAGACTGTGGGTGATGTGATGGATGAAAACGCCACAGAACGTAGTTGTCTGGAGCTGCCACTTTGAACACGATTACTGAAGCTTCTCACTTTCTACTGAGCTGATAACAAAGTTAGCATGCTCAGTGTGTGTAAACCTAGTGTAGAAAATGGTAGAGGAATTACTGTGAGAATGGGAAAGTGCATGCCAAGTTGGAGTGCCAGCACGAATTTCCTTCGCACACATTACTTGATGATACACTCTCAGGTTAATGGCATTTGTTTCCCAATGCAATGAAATCTGTACAGGGTTGGGATGAGCTTCCACTAACAGTGTTTTCTCATATATAACCTGATATATGGATTGCATAGGCAGCAAACCTGTTACAGATGTAATTTTGCCATCTAGTGAATATTGGTGGTATTGCTACATGAGGTGATCAGAGAAAACAAATTGTTCAGTGCTACGTGACAATGTCCAGTTAGCTAGTGTTTCAAATGGTAAAGGAAACAACTTATAAGGAAACAACTAAACAAAATGGAAAACAAATTAATTTATATGTTAAAATAATTATAAACAGTAAAATGTAATATTTGTATCCATAATTACAGAGCAAAAACCTTTGTCCTTTAGTGTATACCAGTTAAAATAATAATAATGAATATAATACATTATTGTTAAACAGTTATTCTTTAATAATAACATGTTAAAATACTAATACTACTACTAATAATAATAATAATATGAATAATAATAATAATAATACAGTCCAATTATTATTAATAATAATGATTAATAGTGTCTTTGAACTTTCCAGGAGCTGCTCCATTAACATAACATTAATGGCTGATGGTTCTGGAGAAGTGGGTGAGTTTGTGAGTGGGAAGTAAGGAAGAGGGACACGTTCTAAGAGTCTGAAATATTCAAGGACAAAAGTTAATTATTATGTGACAAACATCTTTAAAAGCACCAACAATCAGTTATAACACAAATAAAATGGTTATGACTTAGTGGAGATGGGTTAGGGCTTGTGATATAGACACACCAGTACTCAAATGGCATAAAAGTGTTTTTAAATCCCAAGAGCTTGTAGATTCTAGGGGTTGTGATTTGGCATGTCGGCATTTTACTCATGTGTTAAAACTGTTTATCAATGGTTTTATGGTACTTTATAAACCTTTTATAAAGATAGTCTTAGTGTAAAATCAAAACTCTACGACCTATTACTGGGAATTACAAACTCACCATGCCTTCCACTGCTTTACTTTCAAAGAGCTTCTTACTATCTAGGCTCAATCACTGTAATGAAGTGTCATTAACAATCCCTCTATTGACTCCTCCAGCTTTTTCAGCGCCTGCATCTGCAACTGTCCAGCTGGCCTCTGGGTCTTGATGGGTCTCACTAGTGCAGCATCCGATGGGATAAAAAGAACTGCATTCTGATTCCGATAAAGAGCAGCACCCCTAACCTTCCCCAGGGCAGAACTAAAGGCTTCTTACTTCTTACTACAAAACTGTCAACTTGGCGTATCTCTGCATGCATTTCCTTATTCTTAGGTGAAGACCATCCACTCTACTTTCTGCTGCTCTCTGAAGTGAAGGGTTCTTAGAGAAATGCCAAAGAAGAACCTCTTTACTCCCCAAAGAACCATTAAAATGTGACTTCAAGAGGTACATGTTCTTTAGTAATTGAATTGTTCTTCAATCAAATGAAACTTAAAAGGATTATTCTATGTAAGTGGCTCCCAAACTTAGTCCTGGATATTTTAGTATTTTCTCTGCTCCTTTACACCAAGGAAAGACTTGATAATTTGTTAATGAATTAAATAACTCAGTCAAGTCAAATTTGCTGGAAGCTTGGACCACTGGCACAGGGTGTTTTAGTGTTAAGACGTGCAAAGCCTCCAGGGCAAGGGTTAAGAAATACGGTGCAAAGAACCCTTGTGGGTACCTCTGTCTTAAAAATATGTGCTAAAAGATCATTTTATCAGTGCCTGTACATGATTTCAGAAGTTCAAATCTCAAAAAATGATCCACTATGTATGTGGGGGTTATGGGGCTATAGTCTCCCAGACATAATTTGGGATTAATATGATTTTTAACAATGATTTCCCTTTAGCAACAAAATGTTGTCCTTGTTTGGGGAATCCCAGTAGCACTTTTTATAAAGAGGGGAGGTCCATTCCATGTGTCGTTGATTCTGAAAATGAAGGTCATTCCACAAGTTTGACACAGATACAAAATTCGGAGGGTTGGGTGGAGGGGGCAGGAGGAAGCAAAATGGAACTGGAACCTTTCCCCGTTTCTTTTCTTCTCTATCCTGCGTAACTTGGCTCTAGCCAACGAGTAATGGCAGGGAAGAGATGGAGAGCATTTGGCATTGATGAAGACCACCAAACCCCACCGCCTCTACTTTCCAGTCCTTTTATTGCATCATAACACAGCCACATAAACTCTACTTTATATTCCTTTGCTTGCTTGTTTTTATTCTTTTTTTTATTCTTTTTGATCAGATGGAATTTTACCGACCCGGGAACAGGCGTAAAAGAAAACACCCGGGTCATTCTATCTCATACACCACTGAATGTTTCTGGCAGAGTGGATTTACCAGCACACCTTTATTATGTTGCATGGAAAATGATCCAGCGTAACAAAAAAGAGTCATATAAATTTGACTAGCAGACGAACATGTACTATCAGTTGTAGCAAAAAGGCTTTCATAATGAATGCACAAGGCACGCAACACTTTTGAAAGTCCTCATTTGTTCATTTTAATCTGACCAGAGAGATTTAATCTCAAATGGTGTGTTAAGTGAGTAGTAGTGATCTGAAAGTGTTTCTCACTTATTTTCAATCCACATCATGTTTGCTTTTGAAGATATGATCCAAATTTGCTAAAAAAAAAGAAACTTTTTGAAACCTTTGAGACTTTTTGAGGTAGGGGGACAAGGGGATCAAAACATTTTTCTCAGCTTAAAAGGAAATATTTTGTTTGATGAGGGCGGCACAACAATTCTGCAGTGGGTATCATTGAAAAAACTTGACTGAGGATGAGCTGGGATTGTCCAGGAGGGTGAGGGTGGGTTCATGGAATTTTTATTCACAAGGAGTCACAATGATATACAAGGCAGCAATTGAACAGTCGATTCTTGAAGTCGGTGTACTGGAAGCTGAAGTGCAAGGATCTGAGCCACTTTGCTTAGTAATGGCTAGAGCATCTCCAAAACAGCAAGTTCTGTGGAGTGTTCCAGTTCTGCAGTGGTTATTACAACTGGTCAATTGGTGACAGGATCATTGGCACCCAAGGGTCACTGATGCATGTTGGGAGGTTTTGTCCAATCCCAAAGAGGAGCTTCTGTAGTCAGAACATAGAGTGCACCACAATGTTAAGCAGGTGGTCTCGATGTCAGAGCTGGTTGGTGTAAATGCATTTAATCACATATCTCAGTATTCAGCACATAACTCATTGTATAATTACGAAATGACATTTGAGTGTTGAAGAAAAATTAAACTTCTTTGGGTCAAAAAACTATTCCACGTTGACCACTGGTGAAAACAGGATGATGGCATGGCTTCGAGTGCCTCTGTTCTGCCCACCCAGGGTGGATCCGCAGTCGTAGTGTTGAACACAGATTAAGCAAAAGGTCAGGCGCCAACGGCATCTGCCTCACGGCCGCTGCTTTGAATTCACAGCGGAAAGTCTCAGGATCCGTCAAAACAGACAGCTGTGTGCGACCCGCTGGGCGACTCTCTTCCGAACGTGGCTCAGGTCGCCACCTGTTCCTTCAGAAGCGTCTTGAGGCTACAGAGGAGCCTGAGAAGAAGCAGCAGAAGACACAAAAAACCGAGTCACACCGATCATATCAATTAATACCAATAAAGACCTTAAGTGACAACATGGCGAGGCATTAGGCGGGACAAACCGCCGCAGCTTTGTTCCTGTGAGGCGCCAGCTGCCGGCCGCGGGCCCCGAGGAGCGCTCGGCTGGGAGCGGGACGGTTCCGCGCCAGCGGGCTGAGTTGGGTGGGGGAGATTTTGGTGGGGATGGGGGTGGGGGGTGCGGCGGCAGCGGCCGGCCCCGGCTCCCCTGCGCCGGTGCAGTATTAATGAGGCGACAGCACGGCCCTGCTTCCGTATTCATTAGGCATCTGGGCCAGCAGATGTGAAGTGCCGCCTCAAGACGAATAAAAAATGACTTCCCATCTGGACTCCCTAAACTGGAAAAGACAAGAGCGAGGGAGCGAGCAGAGTGCCTCTCTTTCGCTTGCTCACTCACTCGCCCGCACTCTATCCCTCTCGTGTGCTGTGTCTTTTAACAGCTAGACCTTGGAAGAGGTGCACTGCTGTCAAAGTTGCGCATTGCGATCAGGGGTCCAAGCAATAGTCATGGGTTTGCAGACGGGAAGTTTGGCTGTGTCAGTGCTTACTGTGGCCTGTTTACGCTTCGGGGAAGAGCCATTTGAAGGTCTAAAGTGGTCTGAGGTTCTCCTAAAGGTACGACAAATGAGAACTAGGTTTAAACTGTCCGCCCCGAGGATGCTCTTAAAAACTTTTTGTTTGCTAGCATGAAATGTATTTTGTGTAGACCTTGGCCCAGGACAGAGTCCTTACTGAGGCATTAGTGTAAATAGATTCTGCTGCAAAAGAGACTTAAACATTTTAATCAGTTGCTGAAAGTGTTGAACTTCTTAACATTTTACAGCACAATCTGCCAGAAAGACCAATCAGTGTAAATGAGATTCATCTCCATGAAAGTCCAAGTTGAGTCTAAAGACTATGGAGTGAAGTCTTCATGTCTTCAGTCTCTCTGCCCAAGTCTTGAGTCATGTCTTCAGTCTCTCTGCCCAAGTCTTGAGTCATGTCTTCAGTCTCTCGGCCCAAGTCTGAGTCATGTCTTCAGTCTCTCGGCCCAAGTCTGAGTCATGTCTTCAGTGTCTCGGCCCAAGTCTGAGTCATGTCTTCAGTCTTTGGGCCCAAGTCTGAGTCAAGTTTTCTGTCTCAGGGTGCAGGTTCAAGTTTAGAAAAAGTCAATTTTTTAGAATCTGGCTCTGGGAGCAAATCTGAGCCAAGTCTTCAGTTTCTGGGTGCCGGTCCATGTCGAGGCTCAAGGCTCTGGATTTTAGTCAAAGCCAGGTTTTCAGAATCAGTGTACAACCCTGAGTCAACTCTTGAGCCTCTGGGTGCATGTCTGAGTCAAGTGTTCAGTCTCTGGGTGCATGTCTGAGTCAAGTGTTCAGTCTCTGGGTGCATG
>JBBIGC010000029.1:2780843-2796121 GCA_037576955.1 Lepidarchus adonis
TTCTCCAGAGGTTGCTGAGCGACGGGCTTCTCCAGAGGTTGCTGAGCGACGGGCTTCTCCAGAGGTTGCTGCATGGCGGGCTTCTCCAGAGGTTGCTGAGCGACGGTCTTCTCCAGAGGTTGCTGCGCTGCGGGTTTCTCCAGAGGTTGGTGTATGACAGCCTGCTCAGGCACCTGTGAAGATTTTGTCATTTCAGACTCCACCACACACTTTTCTGCTTTGTTGGAACTCTTTCTGCTTAGCTTTCCTTTGCCCTTTGAGGTCTTAACCTCTCCAGGTGTGTGGGAAGTAAGCTGCATTGTGATGATACTTGTGGATGGCTTGTCCACATCTTTTATTTTCCTGCGTTTGACCTTCCCTGATGAGCCATCCTGTTCAGAGGAAACAATGTCCAGAGAGTTTGTGGACCCTGCTTTGCGCTTAACTGCCTTTGTTTTGCTGGTATCAGACACCTCTTGACTCTGTAAATGTTGTTGCTTGTTGTCAGCCTTGGCCATTTTGGCTTCAATCTTGTCCATTTTTTTAAGTGAGACTTTCTTTGTATTTTTCTCACTTTGTTGCACCTCATTGTCTTTCTCAAGCTGAGGCCTGCATGCTTTCTCTAACTTCTCATGCTCTTCTCTTTGCTTCTGCTCAGTTCCTCTAATGTGCCTCTCCTGACTTGTCCCCAGGTGAAGCCCATGCTCCTCTTCAGTACTGGTCTGATCTTTGTCAACCATCTCCTTCTCATTGTTGCTTTTCCTTAACTTATTTTTTCTAGGCCGACCCCTGCCAGCTTTCTCCACCAATTTGGGAACTGTTTCAGGTTTTTTCAGCTCCTTGTTCTTTTTACCATCTTGCTTGTCACCAGCCTTTTCTGTTTCTTTCTCAGTGATGTCTAACTTTTCTGCTACTTTGCTTTTGGCCGCCTTTTTTATCTTTTTTGCTTTACCAGATTTTTCTTTCCAACATACATCCAAAGTTTTCTTGGTGCTGCCCGTGTCTACCATCAGTGCAGAATTCAACCTACTGCTCTTCTTAATGGAAAGGTTGATGGGGCCATTTGTATCTGCATCTGTGATTATCTCTGATCCTCCGTCAGTCTGCTGTGCCTCATCACATTGCTCTGCCTTCTTAACCCTGAGCCTGACTTTTGACACATCCATGGCGGTATCAGAGTATCCTGGATGCCTGGACTTAATGTGGTACTGTAAGTTGCATTTCTTAGATGCTGCATACTTGCAGGCAGGACATAAAAACTGGCGTGGGTTGACATGAAGTTCCACATGCTTTTTGAAGTTGCTGCGGTCAGCGGTCTTATACTGGCAGTAGGGGCAGCTAAGTGGCTTGGGCCCATTGTGGACCTGTCTAGCATGGCGGGTCACTTCATGCTGATTGGCTGCCAAGTAGCTGCAGCTGTCACATTTGAAAGGCCGCTCACCTATAAAATACATATGAAAGGCATGGGGTCAGAATAAACAATGCATATTTTATTCTTTGTACTTGAGAGAATAAACACAAACATCATGCAGAGATATGTACACAAAAAGACAATCACGGTACAAAACTGAGTCATTCTGGAACGCAAACCTTTTACCATTTTATCCAATGCCATCTCGCTCCATGGTGTGCAAGCGAAAGAGAAAAGAGTTTTGTAACAACACAAAGATGGACAGGTCTGTTGTTAGTGTTTAAACTAAAAAAATAAAACACTATTTGGACAATTCAAACTATTATAATCAATGAAATACCACAAGTACTACTGCAGAATACGGAGATGTATCCCACAGTATGTTTTAGGTAGATTCTAACCCACCTGAGTGTGTTCTCATGTGTCTGGTCAGATGGGTCTTCTGTGAACTGGAGTAGTCACAGTAAATGCATTGGAAAGGACGCTCACCTTGAAAATAAAAATGGGTAATAGATCAGTCAATAAAAATCTGCCTTGACACGTGACAGTTTAATAACATATTGCAACACAAAACCTTCACATGTACTGCATAACAATTTCAAACGGATATTTTACGCTCTTACAAAAGAACATTTACTAATATTTATTATGACATTACTACACAGTAGCCTACGTACCAGTGTGGGTGCGAATGTGCTGTACGTAGTTGTTTTTTCTGTCGGAGAAATAAGAGCACTGTTTACAGGTGAAAAGCTTGCTGGGAAAATGGTTCCTCAGATGCTTCTTCCAGTGGTACTGGCTCACAGTAGAGTAAGAGCAGATGGTGCACTTAAACACTCTCTGCTCGTCCCCTTCGTTCTTGTGATGTCGGAGATGAGCCATGTAATGGTCATAGCGGTTGGTGTTGTAGCCGCAGCGGTCGCACCGGATCACCCCCTTAGTGCAGGGCGTGCCTGTGGCACTTTCTGGAACCCGATGCTTTGTTGTGCCAATTGTCTCATCATCAGACTCTCCCATCCTGTTGGCTGCGATTAGCTTCTTAGCACTGTGGGCACGGATGTGTTGAACAAACTCTTCTTCACATGCCGCTTGGAACTGGCACGGTTTGCAGTAGAATGGCTTCTTCTTCTTCTTGGGCGTCACCTCGGAGTCTGCGTGCACAATGACCTGTCTACGCTTCCCAACAGCCAGTCGATCAGCTGAGTTCGACTGCTTGCATTTTGAGAGGTCTTCTGGCCCGGTCTCGCTGCTGTTCCCGATGACCGTTTCGATAATCTGCTCAGTTGTCTCAGGTTCCACCTGGACCGGGACGTCATCCTCATGGTAAGGGTTCTCTGGCGTCTCTGAGTTGTCATAGCTGTAGCGGACGACATTGTCATCCTCACTGTCAGAGTAGGTGCTGCAAGCAACATTCTTCAGCTCCGCCATCTGCTGCTCTTCTACTGAGAATTCATCTGGACATGGTTCTGAGGTCAAAGCTACATTAGCCAGCATCACCAGCTGAATGGCAGGTAGCTCAGTTTGGGGAAATTCAGGCAATTCATTGCCATCTTCAGGCAATGGAATGGCACCAGATGGCACAAAAACACCTGTGGTCAGGTGAAACACTGTCTGAGCAGCCATGCTCAATCAGCTGAAAAACAAACCACAGAACAACATTATTCCACTGTAGTTTTAAATGAGAACTGCCATAATCTGAGAAACAACTAAATGGGTTTACACAATGGAATAAACTAAAACTGATTATGACGCCCTTGACACACTGAATCTTTGCATTGGTCCTTCAGGAATGAAACTGAACATTGATAAGCTTAATTCAATAATGGAGTGAAGGACAATATGACTAACACCAGAATATGGTGTGTCCATGGGATTTGATTAGATTGGTTATTTTAGCCAATTATTTGATCATTTTGAATACCAGAAAAAATTGTAACAATCCAATTCCATACTGGGGTTTGTTTTCACACAATTTACTATATTTCCATCAATTCACACATGAAAACTAATAAAATTAAATTAAATTAAATTAAATATTTTATCACCAAATGCAGTGATGTGGTCATAAGCAAAATCAGCTTCTCAGTGGAAGAAAACATTATTATTATAAAATTAAATAAAAGTAATTGTGGAATGAACAAACATCGATTTTCATGCGTTAATACATTGGATCATGCACTACTTTGGTTGATGCATCAATACAAATCGATGAACTGTTACACCTCTACACCAAAAGCAAGACTTAGAATTGAAGTTAAGATTTACCATGGAAAAATAATAGCCACATTTTGTCAGCTTTGTTTTACAAAATACACCATTTACCATGTATGGATTTTAAAATGTTTATCTAAAAAATTATTTCACGACTATTGTTAAACAATACCTCAGTTCATGTAACAATTTCTGTAAGAGAGACATCTAGTTCCATTCACCACCACTGTGAACAGTTCACTGAAAGGAAGTCTTTCCCATTAATCCACACGGCATTATATATCTATTTTTATTCTTAACCAATTAAAGAGAAATTGTATAAATCTGTGGAATTCCCCATTAAGTCATATTTTAGTTTACACTGTAGGACATAGGCTTAAATACGAAACTGAGTATGTTAATAATGGCCATTTTATATGTAGATTAGTTTTTGGGGTCGTGAAAGAGTTGTCAAGTCAACAAAGAAAACACTTTGATACTGATACATTACAAAGCAATCTTGACCAACCAATCAGCAGACTTGTACAAGTAATGCAATCAACTTGTATACAGTATCAGAATCAGGAAGCTTGGACTATAACAAACTAGATCACATTCTCTATGATCTCCATACAACCTAAAACTCAAATTTTTAATTCCTGTTCCCTTGACCCTGGTAAAACTGAAAAAAAAAATAGAACAAAATATTGACACTATGTGCCACTTCCACAGCTTCCCAGCCATCTCACTTGTTTAATGACATTCCGTAGCTCTCCAAGGAAAACTGCTCACACTAAGAGAAATGTCTGATTCTTTAGAAGGCCAAGTGGCTAAATAAAGCCATCATTTCACATTATAGTCCTAAGGTCAGCCCAAGTGTGGCCTCCTCTGAGAGCGCTAACAGACAGCACAGCTCAGGACTGAAAGCCATGTATGGGCATGTTCCTCATGACTCATGATGATTCACTTTGGAGCATTGTCTCATTCGGTCCTGTCCTGAATCTCTAAAATAAGATTATTACAAATGCAATGTCCCACTGTGGCAATGCAAGGCGTTTGTCTTGGTTTTGATCAATCTCTAATTAAACGTGAGGGTAATGTCAAAGCCCTACAGGATAAAGCTTCTTATTATATCGGTTCAAACTGTTTACTGTATAGAAGTTTCATGTCTGTAAGGTGCTTAAACCAAGAATTGAGTAATTTTTTAAATAAACGTCAAGTAGAAATGAAACTGTTTGTTTGCTCGTGCCCTTGATTATGGATAAGTTGTCATCTAGTTGTCATAAGTTGCCACATTTTAAAAAGATTTTAGCCTTCAACTAACAGGTAGACTTGACTTATAATATATTACTATTATTTATGTTTTTGTTTTAGACTTATTTGGTGCAGTTTGTTATAGTATTTATTTTTAGATTGGTCATAAAGCACTTTTGGTTTAGAAAAGTGCTATATAAACAAACGTTCCTTACTTAATAAACTTTAAAGAAAGACAGAGGTCCAAACAGCATGCCTTTGACTTTTAGCATAGCATGCAAAGGTTCACAGCTGCAGCAGGGCCTCCTCCACGTTTGCATGCTCAGGAACACAAGCTCGTCTCGTTCGGCCATTTTACAACAACAGCACCACCACCGAGTCGCCGGAGATCCTCGAAAAGAAAGCCCCCCTAAAAAACGATTTCTGTTCGTCCGGATCAAAATACACACTTAAAACCATCCAGACTTGTTGGTGTCGGATGCTGCTACGAATCGGAGTCGGTCAAAAGTCTGTAAAGAGAGGCGTCAGCCAAAAACAAACTTCCTCCATTAAAGTGAACAACATTGCCCTTGTTGGACAGCTCCCAGAGCAGCTACTACACAAAACTACTCCCCCCATAACTTTGGGCCATGTTAAAGGCATTCAGGGATATTTGTCACAGTCCATAGACGACACAGCTTTAAACCAATCAATCAATTTAAAAAATAACAACTTTGTGACAAACGTAAAATCAACTTTAAAACTTTTAGACAGGCAATTTCCGGGTAGGGAAAAGTTTCAGCGCAAGACAGGAAGTGTAGAAAATAGCTTTACATTGTTTGAAACTAATGAAATGCTCCCAAAAAAGTCGCTGTCCAGCTCGAAAACACGCACAAACACACACGCGCGCGCACACAGCTAGTCTCCAACGAACATAAGCTAGTATGCTAACTCGGCTAACGTTAACGAACTTTTACTTTTCCGCCCTTTCGCTCGATAACTCAGCTAGAAATGTTTATAAGCCAGTTTTTCATTTGTCCTCGGCATGCGTCCTGTTTCAAGAGTGAAGTAAGAAGTAAACGTTTCTGAAGGAAAGTGTGTTAGCCGTGGTCCTGATCTCCTCATGCTACTGCTGGACAGCGCCTAGATCTGCCTCCATGTTTTTAACCAAACTGCGACGGACAAAAGTAGACTTTTACACTCTAAAACCATGTACAAGGTCCAATAGGTGACTTACCGCCTGCGGTTGTGTGGCACCTTTACGCCGTTCCTGTTTAAAATCCGTCAGTTTTCGAGACTGTTAAAGTTCCCAATCTGAAAACACCGAACTTGCTTGGCGAACTTCGAGCCACTAGCGCGCGCGCGCATTCCAACACATCAGCGAGCTGTGCAGCCAGCGCGCGGGGCCTGATAACGTGACGTCATCGTCGCGCTTGCTATGCTGGATGAACAACCTAAAGCTTCGTGTGTATTTACACAATACAATAATACTCAGATAATAATACTCAGACAATAATATTCAGAGTTTAATATGTGGAATAAAATATTTAGATAAAAACTGAAAATATGATTTGAAAACTGATTTTCTTTCATTGTAATTTAAATGAAACGTGTTTGTACCAAAAACTGAGTTTAGGCATCGATTTCATCGCACTGGCTTCTATTTGTTATGTACAGCTACACACAACAAAGAAAGAAAGAAAGAAAAAACAAACATACATGACTCTAACGAACCACAATGAGAGTCATTATCCACAAATGGCAAAAACATGTAACAGTGGTGAATCTTCTCAGGAGTGGCCGGCCAACCAAAATTATCCCAAGAGCACAGCAACAACTCATCCAAGTTAAGGTCAGTGTTCATGACTCCATCATAAAAAAGAATCTGGACAAAAATGGCCTGCATGGCAGAGTGCCAAGACGAAAACCACTGCTGAGCAAAAAAATATATAGACTCGTCTCAACTTTGCCAGAAAACATTTTGATGATCCCCAAGACTTTTAAGGAAAATACTCTGTGGACTAACGAGACAAAAGTTGAATGTTTAGAAGGTGTGTGTCCCATTACATCTGATGTAGAAGTAACACTGCATTTTAGAAAAGAACATCATACCAACAGTAAAACATGGTGGTGGTAGTGTGATGGTCTGTGGCTGTTTTGCTGCTTCAGGACCTGAAAGACTTGCTGTGATAAAAGGAACCATGAATTCTGATGTCTACCAAAAACTCCTGAAGGAGAATGTTCAACAGTTTGTTTGTGACCTCAAGCTGAAAAGAACTTGTTCTGCAGCAGGACAATGATCCAGAACATACTGGCTGAGGCAAAACAAAATGAAGACTTTGGAGTGGCCTAGTCAAAGTCCTGACCTGAATCATACTGAGATGCTGTGTGACCTTATAAAGGCGGTTCCTGCTTGAAAACCCTTCAATGTGGCTGAACTACAATAATTATACTTAATTATAATCACTTTGTCACACAGGACCATGTTGGTTTGGATTTTTTTTTCTCCCTTAATAAAAAATGCTTCACTTAAAATTTTCATTTTGTGTTCATTTGTGTTGTCTTTGACTAATATTTAAATTTGTTTGATCTGAAACATTTTAGTGTGACACACATGGAAAAAAAGAAATCAGGAAGAACGTTTTCACATCATTGTATATGTTCACTGCTCAGAAAAAATAAAGGGGAAACTTAAACTCCAAGTCAGTCACACTTCTTTGACCTCAAACTGTCAGTTTAGGAAGCGACACTGATTGACAATCAATTTCACATCCTGTTGTGCAAATGTTGTGTGTTGTGTGTGTGTTTTTCCACTTTAATTTTGAGTGTGACTCCAAATCCAGACCTCCATGGGTTGATAAATCTGATTTCCATTGATATTTTTTGTGTGATTTTGTTGTCATCACATTCAACTATGTAAAGGACAAAGTATTTAATCAGAATATTTTTAATATTTTACTTAATACTTTATTAATTTAGATCTAGGATGTGATCTAGAATGATTTTATGAGCAGTGTACAGTATATATATGTGTGTGTGTGTGTGTGTGTGTGTGTGTGTGTGTGTGTGTGTGTGTGTGTGTGTGTGTATATATCAAAGAGAGAGAGAGAGAGAGAGAGAGAGAGAGAGAGAAGCAATATTGTGTACATTCTTCATTTTACTGTATGCTATTTTACAGAGAAATTGTTTTACAGGAAAATTGCTTTTGCTTATGACTCTATTGCTGTTTCTTTCTCTGCAACTAGCCATTTAACATAAAAACGCTTCAAATTGCTCTGTATTAAGATTTACTCAAAATTCCCCCTTAAGTTCCTGCCTGTTAAGGTAAATTTGTCATAAAATATGAACAGAAACCTGTTTCAGTAACTTTTTAATCACTTTTTTAGTGGCGCTGATGTTCAAAGCTTCACTGAACAGTGGTGTCCATCATTATGGAGCTGAAGGTCCAGTCTGGGTCTAGAGTGGAAGGCAAAGCGAGTAGTTTAGCATGCAGATAAGACAGGGAGGTG
This sequence comes from Lepidarchus adonis, assembly GCA_037576955.1. Classification (NCBI taxonomy): domain Eukaryota; kingdom Metazoa; phylum Chordata; class Actinopteri; order Characiformes; family Lepidarchidae; genus Lepidarchus; species Lepidarchus adonis. The sequence continues at coordinate 2,789,166 of JBBIGC010000029.1, forward strand.
GACACCTTTCCAGATATGGCTTTAGTGGAAAGTAAGTAAAAAAGTATTTTTATTACGGAAAAAAAACAGTTTAGTGTAGTATATAAATATCAGCCATAACATTAAGACCACTGTCAGGTAAAGTGAAGAAAATATTAGGAATATTTTAGGTAGTAAGTGAATAGTCAGTTCTTAATTCCAGGTAATAGTTCATACCTACCAAAAGTGAAGCACCCAGTGTATCGATGACAGGGTCATGGGCACCCAAAGCTCACTGATGGATGTGGGGGGTGAAGGTTAAGTCTGATTTCAGTGAGGAGCTACTGTTGTACAAAATGTTAATGCTGGCCCAGGGTTACTCCCGCGCTGATGAAGAAAACCCCTGAAATAAATATACATCAGAGTCTAAACTGATCCATCAGAGACTCTTGGATTAGGAGAAAAACTGGACTGAGCTGTGGTGTGGTTATTATCTGGAGCAAACACACACACTGGGACTTATTCATCACTTATCCTACAGTAAGAGCACTGATCTGGGAACAGCTTTAACACCCTCACCCACAGGACTGCATAGCGTGACAGGCACCCAGCTGATCCCGGATCAGCAGTTTGATAAAGACTGGTCTTTATGTTGCGCTGCCCTTTCAGTTCGTGTGCGTGCGTCCTCGCTGTGACAGAAGAATCTTTCAGTGCAAACGTTCTGAACAGACAGTCCCACTGTAATGCCAACATCAGCTGGAAAGCGGAGTCAAGCATTCTAGGCCCAGATGTTTGCCACAGGGGTGGAATCTCAGGCTGAAATGTGAGCAAAGCGTGTTGTGTTCACAAGGCTCTGTTAAAGAGCCTGAATCCCACATTGTTCTTTTATTTCATCCCTTTTGCCCCAAGGTTCACTCGTGGAATTTGCTGTGGGTTTATGCAGGAATGGTTACTTTGGGTTTTGTTTTTTTTAAAGTGGGAGGAAATCCACACAGTCTAGTATTTCATTTTTTTTCAATATACCAATACGGTGTGTCAACATTTATGAATTTATCACCGTATACAGGGGGTCCTCGACTTACGACGGGCTTTTGTTCCTCATCGTGTGTCGTCTACGTGTAATGCTGGGGCCATTTCTCTGTCAGTCCACCAGAGGGAGACATTTATCCACCTGAGGCTCTGTATTGTTCTTTTCTGTGCGTTTTATTAAAGGTACTTTCACTTTAAAAAATACATAATAAAATGGGGTTTTGTGCAGTGTCATAACCATGAAGTCGTAAGTTTAGGACCCCCTGTAAATTTGATGTCTTAGTGGATTTCCAACCTATTTCAGGTTGTGGGGAGGCCAACACAGGGACACACACACACACACACACACACACACACACACACACACACACACACACACACACACACACACACCTATGGGCGATTTAGATTAGCCAGTCAACCTAAACCACAAGCCTTTAGATGTGGTGGAAGGAAACCTGAGAACCTGGAAGAGAGCACTGCACATTCCGAGCTCACCACACCTCTATTGGTGCAGAACGTGTAAGGAGTTTAACAGATCGAGAGTTATTAGTCTGACAAACCACCAAGTCCATTCCAAAAAAGAAAATATAATTGACACTCCTATTGGACACCACTCTCTTTGGGTCTAAAGGCCCCCCACTTTCCCAAACCACTGAATCCCTTTGATGATGATGATGATGATGATGATGATGATGATGATGATGATGATGATGATGATGATGATGATGATGATGATGATGAGCCTTTATTTGTCAGTACACTTTTACATGTCTGAGATGGGACCTCTCAGCCCACATACATACATACATTTGGGGCAGACAAACAGGTCAGTTTAGAGAGGTAGCATGAAACTTAAGAAATTTGCCTATTAATGTAGCCTTTTGAATATGAAGATTGCTCTTATAAAACTATTTTTTTTAATCTGATTATGATTATTCTTTGTGTCTGTTCTATCACCTGTAACCACAAGGTGGCGCCCAAAACTAATAAAAAGGTTTTTTCGGTTATAAGGAACTTATTTACTTTGTTTTTCTTTGTACTGTCTTGTGTGGCACATAAGTACATTTATTTGTATTTATAATAATTATACATTTACAAAATAAAACAACAACATGATATCCTCAAATGACTTAAAATGAATTTACTGTATTTTTGTATTTTCCACATTTACTATTCATTGTATTTTGATATTGACTATAGTTATATTTATTTTATTCAACTCGTTTTATTTTACAGAATTGTACTCACATTTATTTTATTCGTCTTTATTCATTTCTTTGTACTTATTTTTATTTATATTTTATTTCATTTGATCAGTAGAACCAGTAACGTAGAGTGTGTTTTTTATGTGTTAATTTATTTATGTGTAGATACGTGAAATAAATAATGTGTAAAACAATGTTCATTTAAATTTAAATTATATTTAGGTCGTGTGAATTGTTTTACATGTTTTTCCTCGTATCTGTATGGTTGAGCGATGAGGTTTAGGAAAACAGGGTTATGAACGGGAGAAATCCTGAGTTATTAAATATAAATATATTTGTAAAGACATAAAGACAGTAACGTGGTGTTAGCATGGCCGGGGGGAGGCGTCATGCTAGTGCTGACTCGGCAGTCGGCGTAGTTGTCGTGGTTACCGCACTTAGCGCATTCCGCGAATATTACGTAGGGGCTGTGCTCTGCTCTGACTTGTCAAATCCGATCCCACTCTGCCCGTTACTTCAGCAGCGAGGCAACTTTTTCCACAGGAAAGGACGCGCTTTGGGCAAAACAGCGAGCTTTGGACACGAAAAGGAAGGGGAAAGTCGTCGTTTGGATTCGTTTTGTTGTCCCGAGAGCTGAATCGAGCCCGAATCGGGCGAATAATGTCGCTTTGATGAAGAAAACACAATAATTTCGCGAGGAAGCTAACGCTAACCAGCTAACTTTCGAACATTGTTTCGCGGAAGGAGAGAAAAACAACACCGGCGAACGACATAACCTCGACCTTTTTATAGATATTTATATTTAAAAAAAACTTACTACCTACATCTTCTTTAATTTTAATTGAGGAACATTTTTTTTTACAATGCTACCAACAAACAGGAAGCGCTGTATAGCCCTCAGCTTCTTTAGCTAAGGAGTCAACAGTAAAGATCTTTAGACTAAAGAATTCGCTGTAAATAGGTTGCTCGAGTAGTTAGTTTGAAGAAAAATGCGCGACTCGAATGTAAACTTTAATTTCCTCCAAAGGACGTGCACTCTGGTGGTTCTCCTGTGCTTGCTGCACATGTCCATCACTGTGTTTTACTATGTGAGGTCGTTGGACTTTAAGCAGGCGTTCTTACAGAACCAGCAAAGCCAGGAGGGCCAAAGAAAGCTGACGGCTCATGAAGAAGAAGAGCTGAAGTCCTTCGACTCTCCTCCTCCTGCTCCTTATTCCATAGTCAACGCTACGGAGAGCACCAGAGAGCTTGAAAAATGCCCAGACACCTCTCCTGTGCTTGGTAAGAGCTCACCCTTCTCAGGGAACACACTGTGAAATGTTAATGATGCCAGATACTAGGGCTTGGTGATATAGACTTCAAATTATAAAAGGGTATTTTTACAGTAATTATCATAAAATAATTAAAGCAAAGTTTTGGCCACAGTCCGGAGAGTTGTGCAAACACAAACTTTGATTCGAAACAGTAAAGCATAATCCTGACAATCATCCCAATTATTCAATAACAAAACAATACAAACCAAGTTAGTACAGTACAAAATGGGATATTTCATTTTATACTTTATTCAAAAATATTTTATTCATAATGCAAATACTAATACCTATAGGATTCATAGCCTAACCCCTGTACAAAGTTTTACAAACCATGTGAACTAATGCCAACCATGTGAATGATGATTACACACTACACATGTGAGATGGTGAGATGCCTGTGAACACGTCATCAGTAATATCATCAGTTTCATGATCTGACATATTCTTATTGAGGAAAATGGTGGTGGTATATCATAGGCGACGTGATATGGCAACTTCCAAGTCTAATAAATCTAATAAGATGTACAGATAATGGTGTAAACACAGTTTTTTTAGGTTGTCACAGCACGCAAGGCTTTCAGACACTGATGACATCTAATGACATTAAAAGAGAAATTGCAGGTACTTTTGTTAAAACGGTAGTGGGCAAAGAACAAAATAGCTGCCAAAAATAATATCCTTTATTGTCACACAAGTGGGAAATTTTCAATGTTACGGCAAAAAAAACAGCAAACAGAGTCCTAAGAAAACGTTTCCTTTTAGAAAGTGGTAGCCAATAGTATTTACATAAGTAATGTAGTGCACAGAAATAATAGGCGGTGTATGTTGAGAAGTAACTTGCAACTTATTCATATTTTAAATTTTTAAATGTTAGAATAGATTCTTGAAAACACTACTCAAGCACAGTTGCAAATTATACCTTGTTACGTACCGGCTCTGGTGGTATATTTAGACTCAAACTGACATTGAATTTCAGAATGTAACTAACATTTTCTATTGATCTTTGCTGTTTTCTTTATGATACAGTCAGATAACTCAGCTGTCTAAGAGTTATGAATAAAGTTGGGAAACATATGTAATAGCTATTTAATGGCATGGCCCAGGTAGTGATAAGTTAGGTAATACAAAAAAAGTTTTCCACTCTAGGTGACTCATTTCTTAGCTGTAAATTGTAAATAAATTAATGTCAGCATTGATTACTTTGCTTTCTAAAGTATGTTGCTTTCTTAAATCTAGACTAAACTGAACCAAGAACAAATAGTCACAGTAACACATCATTTATTCCCATGGTTGATGTGGTGCTGCTGAACTTATGTTTTTGCTATAAAGATGTATTATACATTAAATCTTTGCTATCAGCTTGCAAGCACGTGTAGTATTTATAATTCTCACTTGAAAATCAATAAAAATATAATAAATAAATAACCCACTTTTAGATGAAACCATTCAAGAGATTGTGAAACACTCCGTATGAATCATACCTTCAGGGTTGTTTTTATTGTCCGTGATGGACATGTCTGTAGCAGCGCTGATCTGACAAGCTGAATAATGGTTGGTGTAGCGACAGCTGTTGCGTTTGTCTACATGTTTTGCCCTAATTTGCTCTATTTTTTTTATACCAAGAGTCATTGTTTCCTTGGATAACATTTTACTTAGGTTGTTTAAAAATGGCAGTGACTGATCACTGCTATCACTCGTGATTCCCAGTGCAAGAAAGTACCCTCCCTAAAGTAGGAGCTAAATTAGTCCCTCAAAATTATTATAATGCTGCTCAGTTCCTGCGCAAAAAATGCTAACCTTCTTAGCAATTCTAAGAACTATTAAGAGATTCCTCCGGTCCAAAAGCACCTATATAGAAGTATAGAGATGAAAACCCAGCTAGAAATCACTATAACCTTTACTACAAGCAGTCAAGCTCATAGACATACACTACCAGTCAAAGGGTTTAGAACACCAAATTAATCCAGTGTCTTGTCATTGATAACTGCTTGAAGCAATTACCATATATCTTCTAATAATAGCGCGTCTCTTATTGACACCCTTTTCCAATAAACACTGGGTTTGAAGAGATGTAGCAACAAATAGACGCCGGTCTTCAAAAGTAGCTGGGTAAACACCCCACCCCGTCCTATTCTTTTGCAATATCTGAGGGTTATTGACAAATATTAAGTGGCTCTGTTTAACCTTATCACTGCATTCAGTGCTAAACCACTCCCACAATAACAGCCAATCACAGACAAGTATCACCGCTGAACAGACAGGGATGATTTTAGTGTTTTATCTTCTGTCAAAATAAATGTGAAGTTTCATGACGTCTGTGAGGTGAATAATAGCCCATCTTCAACTATTAAACGCCGGGCCGTCCGAATAATTTTTTTAATAAATACCGGGCTGCTATCGGAAGATATACAGTATGTGGAAAACAGGCATTTTTCAAGACTGAAGGACCTGGTTAACACACAGATTTCCTAAAGAAAAACAAGTAAATGAAGCCCTAAAAGTTCATTCAAAGAATTTCTTGAGGTGTCCCAACTTTTATGCCTTACTTTTGCCCCTTCTGCCCAGTTCATCCTAAGCCAGCTGGAGGAAACTTAAGCCTGGTTACTGTGCTGATCTTTCATGAACTGAATCTACTGCCATATTCCTTGTTTGCATTAACCTTCAAGACTTTATTCACTACTATGCAGGAGAGCTGTAAGCTAAACAGTCTCTTATTGCTTGGGGAATAATCTTCTGATCTTTTGATGACCAATTTATTTGTTTATGATATATTTTTTTATTGTAAACACTAACTTCATACCATTTAAGATTATTTCCTGCAATCCAATTGCTTAAATTATCAGCAAACATGCAGCGCACATGAACATGCGACACACACATGTGTTTGTATGTTCCAGTTTAATAGTGAATTATTTAGTGAAACCTCCTCAGTGTTAATGGACTGACTGTCTGTTATCAGTGTGCCATACTGCAGGTTAAGGAAAGGTTCCTCTCCATCAGGCATTTAGTATGATTTCAGGCCTTTTACTTTATGCTGGGTGAGACTTTAGTTTTCATCTTTTGTCTGAGGGGAGTATGTTCTCTATGGCCTCATTTACACTGTCAGTTAAATGTGACCCAATTCCAATTTTTTGTTCATATGTGACACAGATCGGATCTGCCCCATGACAGTGTAAACAGGGAAAAACGCATGCATTCGTATATGTTGAGATTGGATTCAGGCCTCATTCATATGTGGAAATAAATCTGATATGTGCCAATGTGACTGTACTGTAAACAGGCAGTTCAGATTTTCCTAGGAGTCGCGTTCTGTACGTCATTAACTGCAACAATTTAGTTCTTCATCTCAGTTTGATGACGTCGTGTGGAAACAAACACAATAAACATGGAGGAGGAAAGTGCCGTGCAGTGGGCGGCGGCTGAAGTTACGCCTTCTTAGCCTGTGGGG
>JBBIGC010000029.1:2805183-2818109 GCA_037576955.1 Lepidarchus adonis
ACACACACACACACACACACACACACACACACACACACACACACACACACACACACACACACACACACACAGCTCATGTTTCATGTTCAATAAGAATTAAAAGAAAAAGTGGGAAGGAAAAGCTTGTCTACAAAGCGCAAAATCAAAGCAACCATAACACACATGTTGGGAGACATAACGAGAGAGAGTGGGGGGCACGTATTGGGAGTGAGAAAGTGGGGAGAAAGGGGTGAGGCAGAGAGGAGAGAGGGAGGTTAAAGATTCCGGAGAGGAAAATGTCGTCATGCAGTTAGGCGATAGAAAACGTGTGACATCATTCACACAAAAAAACATCAAAGGTTCTGCAGCAGGAGAGGGGGAAGGAGAGTGAGAAGAGAAAAATGTCCAGAGAGAGAGAGAGAGAGAGAGAGCGAGAGAGAGAGAGAGAGGAATAGAAATAGAGACAGAGAGAGAGAGGAATAGAAATAGAGATAGAGAGAGGAATAGAAATAGAGAGAGATGAATAGAAATAGAAAGAAAGAGGAATAGAGAGAGAGAGAGATGAATAGAAATAGAGAGAGAGAGGAATAGAGAGAGAGAGAGAGAGAGGAATAGAGAGAGAGAGAGAGAGAGAGAGAGAATGTGTGTTGTGGGTGTGGAACTGTACAGATAGAATCAGTGTTTTCATGACTGTTGGCAGAATCATGAATTACATGTACACACTGGGTGTGAATACTTATGATTAGTTATTGCACGAACACTGCGCTCATTCAGCTGCTGGTCTGTGACCATGAAAGGAAACGTTCACAGAAATTTCACACTGTAAAAATGATGTTAAAATATGTAGCTGTATTATGGTAAAACTGTATTATGGTGAAGTCTTCGCTTGTTCAGACATCCTGAAAACATCATTTCCACTTTTCCACACAAATGTGTGTGTGTATCTGCTGGAGCAGAAGAAAGCCTGTGCTTGGCAAAGATGTTTTACACAACAAAAGTTGCATCATGGATCAAGGACTGTGGGCATTGAAGCTTGTGTGTGTGTGTGAGGGAGAGAAAGTCATGGTTTCCCAGCGCTGCCCCCCTCTGAACCCCGTCCTAATGGGGAACAGAGAACTCACTTGACATGGGACAATGAGGGCAATTTTCCCTCCTAATGATGCACTGCAGTGAGAAAGAGGAACAAGAATTCTGGTGTTTGAGGCATTACCCATAAGCCCACAAATACAGGCCGTTTCCATTCACTTGCTCAGGCTTTTTAACTGTGTAAACCAACATTAAGACCACTGCAAGATGACGTGAACATTGACAATCTAGTCATTTCATTACAGTGGCCCCTGTCAGGGGTGGGATACATTAGGCAACAAGTGAACGGTCATTTGTTGAAGTTGAAGACTAATTGTGATGGCTAGAGCAACTCCAGAGCAGCAGGGCTTGTGGAGTGTTCTGGGAAGTGATCCAAGGAAGGAAAACTGGGTCATTGGCACCCAAGGCTCACTGATGCATGTGGAGAGTGAATGTTGGCACATTTCTGACCCAGTTGTCTAGCCATCAGTTTGACCCTCAGATCCTTTAGTCTCAGCTTCCAGGACGACATCATCTTACTTGCTGCGTAATATATCCCACCCCTTAACATGTGCCAAAGGGGTAATCAGTGTTCACCTGCCCCTGGTTTTAATGTTGTGGCTGATGGGTTTACAGCTTTTAGTTGCAGTTCCTGTACGAGATGTTAATTTTGGACTGTTGATGTAATGTTTGTCTCAAGAAAGATCTTTCGGTGGAAAAAGTGGTGTCTGAGATATTAAACCAGGTGTCAGTGTCCACATGGGGGTATTTTTGGCCTTTGCTGCATGTAATTATTGAGCAATTAGAAGAAACAGTGAGCAAATGACCATCATCTGCTCAATTTCCTCTCATCTGAAATCAGGGCATGCCCACATAAGTGGAGTAATTTCCTGTGACTGTTGTTGCTCTATTCTTAGCAGCTTGTTTTACACTCTGAACAAACGCTGCTTTTCCACCCTTCACATCTGCCACAGTCTAAGAAAAAAATAAGTAAAAGTGTTAAAAAAAATTACTTTCTGCCTCGTTTGCCATCCCAAACCAACCACGAGATTGGAAAAACGCTCCTCTGTGTTCATTCAATCTCCAAACCGCTTAACCATTGTTTTAACACTATAATAATATTGTGAAGTCACCGAATTCAATTTCACTTAATACAGGATGAGAGAAACTGATGTCAGATCACTGTGTAGCCATTCTAACACCCGGTCCTGTGATTCAGCCTCTCCAGCCCAATGGCTGGGATTTGTGATGCTTTTAAAGACTCTGTTTGGATAAAGAGTGGCATGGTGATGGTGGGCCTTAGCACAAACCAAATCATTATTGATTTAACACATCATTACACAAAACATTCACAGTCACAGACTCCAAGGGCAAAAATGAATATACGCCTCATACAAAAAAAAAACAAAACAATTTTCTTATGTAGACTGTTCCCTTGAGACAAGCCACACTGCCTTACACCAATTCAAATGTTTGTAAATTGCATAAGAACAAACAAACCTGCTTAGCTTACACTGTGAATGCAAGTACACGTCCTGTGCAGGGAACATTAAAAATGTTTTCTACATATTTTAGGAGAGTATAAAAAAAAAACCCCACACAACTTAAAAAGCACTAGTGTTACGCCGTGCACATTTGTCAATTTTACACAGGCATGAACGGGGCAGCATGATGGCACAGTGGCTTTTATGTGTGGAGTGTACAAGTTCTCCCTGTGCATGCGTGGGTTTCCTCCCACTGTCAAAAGGCTTGTGGTTTAGGTTGACTGGCTACTGTTAACTACCCATAGGTGTGTGTGTGTGTGTGTGTGTGTGTGTGTGAGAATGGTTGTTTACCTTGGTGATGGGATGGCCTCCTGTCCAGGTGTCAGCTTCCCCAAGACCCAAAAATCGATAAGTAGCTAGGAAAATGAATGAATGGGAAAAAATGCTTATGTGCACCTTTCACTCAACATCAAACTATGAGCAGGGTGCCCGAAACTTGCAAAAGACTGTACATGCCATAATAAATTGGACACTGAGGGTACATTCAAAGTGTTGGGGGTGAACTCTTCTCTCTTTGGACACCCAGCTGTGGACGGCGGTGGCGCCAGCAGAGATGCAAGTCAACATTCTGATGACAGGGCTTAGACAGTGGTACCACTTGGGATCCTAAACAGATGCTGAACATGCCCACTGATGACAGAATGCACAACAGGAGGAATAGCCTTCTATTTTATTCAATAAGCTCATCATAAATTATCGCACATAAAATACTCTTTCCCCGGAGATACAAAGTGGATAGCAATGTCTGCTTGCAGCCTTGTTGTTTCAGTTCCCCAAGAAAAACAAAGGCGGCGTTTGAGGGAGGAGGATAAACCGAGCTTCATAAACAGCACAGATGCAGGCAGCTTGGGAAGGCGGCGGGCGACAAGGGTGGTGTGGTTGGGTTTGGTGTTAGGGTTAGGCCACTGTTCTCCAGCTATAGACAACATATGGATAAACTAAATCTCTCAGCACACCAAAAAGTACAGCCACACACTCCAGGGACGCATTGAAAGAAAGGGGGGCAGGGACTAGACGGAAGAGGAGGAAATCATAGGACAGAAGAAAGAAGAAAAAAAGAAAATAGAAGTGGAATGACCAATGTCTATAATGTGAGCTTGGAGGAATACACTGAGGTATGGCTGTGCTTAAAAAAACAACAACAAAAAAATAGTGTTCGTGATGGAAGGTTATGTAGATTTCTCACCTGACACACAGCCATCAGTGCAGTTACACATAAAGCAAAATCAGGATAAAAAACAAACCAAAACAACAAAAAAGCTATGCTTAGGGGATGGACTCTGTCTGGTGTCTGTGTGGATGTCTAGAGCGTCTTTTAACACTTGGTGAATCTCCTGTGCTGTTTTCTTCTGCATTTGTTCACTTCATTCATTGTGTTGCTTCTTCATTTTCCACAATGGTTCTGAGCACCTCCCTCTCCACGCGTCACAGGCTGCGACTGGCTGGTGAGAGATGGGAGGAGGTGTGGACCAAAGGTCCATCCATGGTGCTGGAACGAGCCAAGAAATGCTAGGTCTGGCTCCTGTGCAGCCTCTACTTGGACATCTGCTGCTGGACGTGGAGCAAGAACTCGTAGTAGGAGAAGGCGGACTCAGAGCGGTCCTCGACCAAATGTTGGAAAAAACTGCTCTTAGTAGAAGGGTCATCTCTAAAGAAAGGGTCAGAAGGAGGGAGAGAGAAAAAGTGTGTAAAACAAACATACAGCCGGTCAATGCATGTGCGTAAATACAGGAGAGGGCAAAATAGGGAGGAAGAAAGGATGACTGGGTTTAAAAGGCATTGGTTGTTTGTACAGTCATTTGAAACTATGTACTGAGGAAAGAAAACAATATCTCCAGCTGTTAAAGGGAGGAGTGAAGACTTAAAGAAAGTACAACCAAACAACCCATGAAACAATGCAGTCTCACACTGCCACCGGTAATGGCCGCACAAACACAGGAGAGGTTAAAGAAGAAGGAAATAAAAAAAACACACACAAACCAAAACAGAAAATAAAGGAAGAGAATACAAAGCACATGAAAGAAAGAAGAAATGAAAAGACAGGAAAAGGACAAAAAGGAGAAAAAAAGATAGTATAGACAGACAGATAGACAAGAGAGATGGATAGATAGAGTAGAAAGAGAGAGATATGGAGGCGTACTTTAACACATAGAAGGCAGCTGGAAAGGCTCTGGTCTCCTGCAGCCAGAAAACAAATGCTCGGGTTCTCTCTGAAGACGCAGTCTCCAGTTCTGGAATCTCCGTCTGTTAGCAAGCACATACACACACACTTTATTTAGTTACACTCTCTGGCTGGTTGGCAGTAAAGGGGGCAGCAGGCTGCTGTAGACAGAGGCTGGTCTGTGCATACTGGTGGAGTGAAGAATGTGTTTGGTTTGGGGGCAAAGTGGTGGTTTCTCTAAAACCTAATTCTGATTGTGGTCAGTCCAGTCCTTTATATAAAGACACAAGAACAATACACTCCTGACTAAACAATCCTGACCTGCTCCAGTGACACAGCCAAACTAACCTCGCCTACAGAGCTACAGACTGGAAAAGTGCTTTATTCTGACCTAGTCAGAGTTTTATCATTCAATTTACATTAATCAACCATAGCATTAAGACCACCTGCCCCTCATGCTACTGAAACAGTTCTGACTGTGGTGCACTCTGTGTTCTGACGCCCTTCTATCAGAGCAGCATTAGTTTTTGTACAACAAGAGCTCCTCTTTGGGATCAGATCCCACTCTGGTGCCCCATGACCCTATGGCTGATTCACCAGTTCAGAACAGAACAACTGACTGTCCACAGGCTGCTTAAAATACCCACCCAACAGGTGCCACAGTAATTAAATAATTAGGTTTTTCACTTCACCAAGCAGTGGTCTTAATGTAATGGCTGATTGGATTAATGTAATCAATGTTTTGTTGAATGTAATTTAGGATAAAGTGAGCTTCTTAAACAGATTCTCAAATTAGAGAACAGAGAAGTTGCACAATGGCCAGAATAAAAATTTTATTATTATATTAATATTATATTAATTATTTTATCAAGTGCCTCAGAGTCAGAACACTGATCAAAGATCAGAAAGATAATTTTTCACCTACTGCTCTTTTATTGATCTATAAACACCATAGCAACATGCTATTCAACAGGTGACTCAAGTCCTCCATCTGCGTACCAAACACTGTAAATCTGTCATGAAAGCAATTCCAGCTGCACTCACCATGTTGGCCGGGATGGAGGTGTAGTTTGGGCAGCCCAGGACGTCCCGTATGAACACTTCATTACAGCATTTCCCCACCCATAGAAACATCATCTGCCGGGACAAAGGCAGAACAAAAAGACAACAGTTGTTTAATTTACAATAAAACACTTCTTCTCTGGGACATTTACGCAGCAGTAACAAACATTTCACACTGGTGTAGAAGACACCATGAGAACTGAAACTTGAAGGATACTCCATTTCATTTGGAGGATGAAACTGTAGGAGGTCTCACTGCAGAACTCCCTTGTAACTGAGATCTATTCAAGAGTTATGGCTATTAGGAATTAAAGGAACTGGGTATTGCTTCTTCTTCATTCCTAGGACCATAGGTGATGGTCATTATGATACAACTTGCACAAAAAATAAAAAAAACATTAACCACGGGACCCAGAGTAGCACATCTGTCTAAGGTTCAATCTCTGGTGCATCTACAGCCATCTGAGGCTGGAATTCAAATGAGCACCTGGCCTTTGGGTAGGAGCAAAGACAGAATACCAATCTGATACCTGGGACGGTTTTGGGTATGGGCAGATACTGAGTATCGATCCATTACCTGGGCTTTGAGTATGGGCCGGTACTGAGTACCAATCAGATATCTGGGCCAATATTGATTAGTTCAGATCAACCCATACTCAATGCCCAGGGTAGTGACCCAATATCTGGGCTTTGGATGGGCGCTGATCTCGAGTACTGACCCAATAACTGGGTATTGAGAAACCAATCTAATACAAAAGAGTACTGGACCGATATATGGGATTTGCATGTGGACCAATAACGAGTACTGATTGTATATGGGCCAATACTGAGTACCCAGCCAATAGTGTACTGATTCGATATCTGGGCTTTGGGTATCGGCGGATACTGTGTACTCATACTTTGGGTATGGGATGAAAAACAAAAAAACAACATACAACTTTGTACTTTTTAACTAAAGCAATGCTACCCTTCGACTACAATGTGCCAACAAAAGACCTAAAACCTAAACAAAAAACCCCACAAAACTGCTAAATACTCAGACCAGGGTTTGTTTAGTTTTTTTTGGCATCAACACACAAACCTGAACGGATAACTTTTTCAGAATGTTAAAGCGTCATTCCCACCAAAAGAAAAAAAAAAAAACTTTTTCCAAGTGACTCATACATTTGCAAACGGGGACAGACAAAAATCAAGTTTCACTGCCACAATAAGGAGCCTTTCATATCCAGGATGGATTTTAGTAACTCACTTTGATTGGGGATAATGCCTCAACATGTGACAAAGTAAATGACAAACAGAAGTAGTTGTAAAGAATTGTATAGAATTGAGTTGCACTAACGCTGCCACAGTCCATAAGGAAAGCTCCTTCTCTGGTGAGTTTTTCAGCTGATAGCTGCAACAGTGAAGGCTGGGGAATCAAACGCTCATTTAGGTGCAACGCCCCCTACAGGACACACACAAAGAAAGAATATACTCATGAAAGAATATACATGTAGTCATTAATCATTTAAAAACTGCAACTCTGAAAACATCAACCCCTGAATTCTATCCCACACAGGCTGATCTAAATACACTTATCTGAGTAGAACACGAATTCAACATTTATTAAATTGACATTAATAGGGACAGCCATGGCCTCCGTGTGTGTGCTCATTGCCTTGGATGGGTAATTTCCCCTTGGGATTAAGAGTATATTAAGAGTATAATAAATTAATAAATATACAAACTTTGAGTAGCGAGAAATTTAAACCCCAATACTAAAGAGGGTCAAATTAAAACAGAAGGAAAATATTAAATTGAGATTAATTGTTCTGACTGCAATTTCCATGCCTTACATTTTCACACACAAATTTTTTTATTTATTTTTATTTTTTTAAATTAAGAATAGAAGAACCCCCCAGGAATTCAGGAGGCAAATTCCTGAACTCTGCATTATTAGATTTTATTATTAAATTTGCACCCTAAAATAGGATCATACAAAAAACAAATGCTTACAACGACTCTTTAAAGTATTGTATTTTTATTTACTCTTATTCTCTTCTCTTATTATTCTTACCATCATTGTCATCAGTGCTACAAATCACCCGTGTTTTTTTACCTGTTCAGTCAGATTATCGATCCGGTACAGATCAGGGTGCACCATGCGCATGATCTGTTTCAAAGGTTGGCTCTTAAATTCACACATGGCAAAGACTCGCTCATCCAGCCGTGTGCTGACCCCAGTTCGCAGTGCTTTCTGTTAGGGAGGACATTTACATTATATCACAGTTGTATGCAAAAAAAATAACTTTTATTGATTTTTTTATACACTAAATAAGTGCACATCTTACACAGATGGCACACTTTTCACTGACTTTAACAATAAAGACAATTCTGTTCCTATTGAACAAATCATTAATGACAAATCCTGCTTATAACAACACACTGGAGGTGACTTACAAATATAATGCATTAAAACTAACATCGCTCAGGACAAAATCCTCTGGCAAAATCATTGTATCCAGCAACATCTGAGCATATAGCTCCCCCACCTGTTTGAGCAGCGAGAGTACATATAGAGGGAAGAGGCGCAGGGCTGCAGGGGCGACAAGGCCTGCCGGCTGCAGGTTGGAGCCATTTGCACGGAATGCTTCTAATGAATCTACCACTGCATTCACCAGTGCGTCTCGTGCATCCGATAGACTGGAGGAGATGGATCGGTCTATGGCTGCAGGGAGGCAGAGGTGAAGGGGCACAGGGAGAAAAAGATACAATTTATAGACATTTCTACAGGACAAACATTCTGAAGAGTTAAATGTCTGCAAACTAAGTAACTGACCCGGTTTTAATAATAATAAAAAAAAAACTTAATTTAATTATTATCTATATTCCTTCATTTTCTGAGCTACTCATCAGAACCAGGGCACAGGCCACAATTCTAGGGCAATTTTGCATCACCAATTAACCTGATTTATATATGTCAAACAGTAGAAGAAAAAGTCCAGAAAGACATCACTCTAGCTCAGGACCTTTTAGTTGTAAAGGGACTGTGTTGACCCCTGTGCCACAGTGCCAGATCATAAACAATCTATACATTTTTCATACTAAAGAAAACCCTCACACTCTAAACTTGAAGACAGAATGGCCTTCCAGAACGGACTTTGGGCATCTGGACTAGAGGAAACCTCTGATGTGTCCAAGATAAAAGCAACTGTAAGTGTGTGTGTGTGTGTGTGTCAAACTCACCCATGTTGGCGAGCAAGCAGGTGATGGCTTGAACATCAGCTCCCGCAAACACATCACTGAGTTGGTTTACCACTGGTAGACACAGAGTATGCACCCTGATTCGCCGTTTACCTGTCAATGACAAACAGGCCTGTTGACATTTTTCTTCCTCATAAGCACACACAGTCAGCAGTGGAGCACACATACCTTTGCTGGATGTATAGAGAAGTGCAGCCTGGAAGCATGCCAGAGATGTGTCAGCTAAACTCTCGTCTATGGACATCTGCACAGCGAAGCCGGAATCCGGGTTCACATTCGCCAGCGACAACAAATCAGTGGAGCGCACAAAGAAGTTGCCATGGAACGTGTGGATTGACAATCCTACCAGTCAATCAGAGAAGACAGATTAAATAGTGCAAAAGTCACCTTTTTTTACAAAAAAAAAAACATCAGTGTAGTAAAACCGAATAAGCAGTTAATTACAGGTGGCAGAAAAAATTTAGGCTTACATTCAGGCATATCCTACCTTTAGTGCACCTGATCCGCATGACGGCCTCAAAGCCGATCTTCCTGGTGAGGTATCGCTGCAGGTCCTTCTGGAGCTTCACGCTCTGAGCAGAATTATGGACGTGATGGAAAGATGGGTAGCTGAAGATACTGCCTGCTGAATACTTTGACATGCACGCTGCAAGAGAGAGGATTGTTCAAGCACAGCTTCACTTACTGAATGATTAGCAATTTATCAAACAGTTGATTGACTGATTTACTGGTTCATTGGTTTGGTTGACTGATTAATTGACTGATTGACTGCTCAATCAATTGCTTGATTGACTTAACAGTCTTCAGAATTCTAAAGTACTGTGCGTACCTAAAGAAGCCATATCTGAGTACTGGGAGCTAAGCAGGAACAGGTCGACCCCTATTTGCTGCCCAGAGCAGTCCAGAGCCAGCTTCTTATAGAAATCTGTAGCAGGACCAAGGTGCTGCACACCCTAAAAAAAAAAAAAATCACACAAACAGGCCATCTTCATACACAAGCCATTTCTAAATAAACTTGACACAAACATGTTGTAATCAAAATGGTAAGATCTGATGAAACGAGGGTTCACAATACAGGGCTGACTTGGCTACACCCGTCTTATTCTCAACACCCAAAAATGTCCTTGGCGTGTGCATGTGTTTGCATTATGCGCTGTGTACCTTGGTGCAGGACCTCTGGTTGGGGTCCTCTCGTGACTGTAGTTGTCCCACGCCGAGGGAGGGTAACTGGGTCTGGAACACAGACACACGCCCCCCGGTGGCAGACATCAGCTTATAAGCTGCCTGCAATGCCGGCCCCAGAGCACTGTGGGTCTCCCGGGTGTGTGCAAACATCCCTGGCAGCGCGTTCAACAGATCCTTCACCAGCTGTGCACACACATATACAGGTTCTAGTTTAAGTGCAAATTACACAGAAATCGCAGCTTCATTGATCTAAAAAGAAGTTCAAACATTAAAAGAAGGCAAAGGTGCACACACAAAGGAAATACAGGAACAGGAAGCTGTTGCAAGCTGCATAACACTAACAGGAGTAAAACAGTGTTCTGTACCTCCTGGCTCTCCTTCAGGTTAACCAGCAGACTGTCAGGAGTTGGAATGAAGACATCTACAAAAAATTCAATTATTCATGTAAGACACAAATAGAACATTCTTAATTGAAGAAAATATTTAATAATATATATTTAAATACACAAAGTCCACCACAGGAAGCAGAATAGCAGAACTGGGGCTTGAACCAGCAACCCTCTGACCCGAACTAGTAGAACCACACTCTTTATTTACCATTTATTGTTCTATTATTCACACACAGGCTTCACTGCACATTGTACTTCTAGAACAGTGTATGTTTAAAATAAACTCCTTGAATGTATGACTCTCCTCTGTCTTTTTGCCTGCACTATTGTCAAAGGTCAAATTCATACATAAAGCATATTTAAAAACAACCAAGTTTGAACAAACTGCAGCACAGTTAATAAACAGAACAATAAAATGTTAAAAACAACAAGACAATAATGGACATAAAAATATTAAAATAAAAGTAAGAGAATATAAAAAATACAACAAAGTCAGATAGAAATGAAATAGAGTAATGGAGAAAAACTAAAAAAATAAAAAGAATAATAAAGAATTGTGTCAATTATTCAACAGATACAGCACATTCACCTATACTCCTGTACCTAGTACTACTCAGACCTTAATGCTCTAGATGGAGAATGTAAATACATTTAGAACCTTAAACAAGGAACAATGTTTAAACATCAATGGTGAATTGGACAAGATATGATGGAGACACAGCAGTTGCATTCTGCACTAGCTGAGACGTTGGATAGATGTGGTGAACTACAGTAAGCTTGAGATGCATGAAGCACTTTCTGTAAATCTTTGTGGTAAATAGACCTTTAACAGTTGTTATTAAAAAAAAAAACAGATTTTGACAACAGAGTTGATCAGATGATCAAACTTAAAATAACTTTTTTTTTAATCACCCCAGGGTGCCTAATATCTCAAAGTGCTGGAGTCTTGTTAAAGTATACACCAGTGCTAGTTGGAATCTCACATGGTGCAGAGGGGAACGGCTATTCTTTCCCCCTTTCTCGGACTCTTGGCCACAGATGGGTAAAGGCATCACTGGATGTTAATGTTAATTAATGTAATTAATTAATTCACTCATGTAATTAACTCATTAATTCCAGTAAACTTCAACACAGCACAACCTTCCTTAGAATTTCAAAATGAGCAATAATTTTCCATATTAATATTTTATTCCTTTAGTAATACATACAACAATAGTACTACTTTTTTAAAAATAATACTACAGATTTCAGATGCTCTCCACAGTGGATCCTCGGTTTCCATTTCTTCCTGTCCTCTTTCACACCAACAGCCTGCATGTGCTCCCTCACCACATCCATAAACCTCTTTTTCAGTCTTCCTCTTCTCAACCTCTTTCCTCCGCACATGTCCGAACCAAAACGATCTCACTTCTCGGACTCCAAACCATCCAATCTGAGCTGTTCCTCTGATATACTCCTCTCTAATCCTGTTCATCCTTGTCACTCCCAACACAATCCTCAGCATCTTTAACTCTGCCGCCTCCAGCTCGGCAGTCTGCTTTTCAGTCAGTAGCACCATCTCCAACCCATATAACATAGCTGTTCTCACTACCGTCCTGTAAACCTTCCCTTTCACTCTTGCAGAAAACCATCATCAGATCACTCCTGTTACTCTTCTCCACCCACTCCACCCTGCTAACAGTCTCTTCACCGCTCCTCTACTATTTATTACTATATTTTAGTTTTATATTTTTGTGGAATTTGAAAACACTTAACCAGCAGAAATTTTCAAGAAAATAATATTTTACATTAACCTCCATTTTAAGTTAAGACAGTTTAAAGGATTTGTTGTAAAGCTGGGATTTTGGAGACCCAAGGTTTCTGTTTGATTGCAGCAATTAGAAGAATGGTAGAAATGTTATAAACTAATCTGCAACCAAAAATGTGCTCTATTACTGAAACCAGCCAGTCTGTTTCCGACAAGGCATAAACAAAGTCAGACATTTTAATCATAACCAAAATCGCTGTAGAAAAATGGGAAGGATCAATACCATTGATATCAGAGACCACTAGCATCTGGGGCTGGGACAGTCCCTCCTGCAGGTTATAGAAGTGGATGGTGCTGTCAAACGTTAAAAACCCGATACGAGTCCGAGAATCACCAGGCAACCTGAGAAAGAGAGACAGTTGGATGGGCAGACAGATGGGCAAGCAGGTAGATGGATGGATGGGGTAGATAGACAGACAGACAAAAGGAGAGAGAGAGAGAGAGAGAGAGAGAGAGAGAGAGAGAGAGAGAGAGAGAGAGAGAGAGAGAGA
>JBBIGC010000029.1:2840981-2863619 GCA_037576955.1 Lepidarchus adonis
TGTGTGTGTGTATGTAAAAAAAAAAAACTTAAAAAAAGTCAATATATATATATATATATTTATTATTTTTAGATTTTTTTTTTTTTGTTTTTTTAAGTGTTCTTTTTTTTACATACACATTATATATATATATAATATAAAATAGCTTTCACAACTTATTGTACGCTAGATGTGCCTTAACTATTAACTCAGACATTGACATGCTAGAAGAGTTTGCATACCTACGTACAACAGAAGGAGGACGGGTCCAACTGGAGTTATTGCCAAATCAAGGGATGCTAATTAAGTAAGTCCCAACTATTTTATCTCCTTTAGCGAACTGGTGGTGATAAATTACAATAAATTGTCTTTTTATGTTTTTATTTATTTGGTTATTTATTTTGTGGGTTTTTGTGTTGTTTTGGGCATGAGAACTCTTTTGGAAAGGAAATCAAATTTAGAATCTTTTCTTTAAGCCTTTGGGTTTACTTTCTTTGAGTTATTTTGTTCTTTTTTCTTACTTTCCTTGCCCTACTGTGGTTAGCTCGCTTAGATTCTAGAGATTTTTCCGTCCTGCTTGTGATTGGCTGGTCTAGCTTCTAATGATGCCTCATCTGTTTGTGGAACTAACGCTTGGGGTGCATTCAAGACATGCATTATTTTTGCAGAGTATAAATAATAACTATGATTAAACATTCTAGGCTATTAATGGACAGAAGCACTGGTTCCAAATAAATCAAGTTGCTCCTGTAGGTGACAGTAGTGATTACTGCTACAGTTTAAAGGGCAGTTCCACCAGTTTTTCAAAGATTCTTCATAATTCAGTTTTTCAAATGTCATTTACAGTGGAATTGTGATGAAACGCTGTAAAACATTCCAAGAAACTGACCAAGTCTGAATTGTTCTAAGTGGTGGTGCCTCTAGTACCTGAGGTTCCATGCAATGTTTAGGAAGGACCTTCCTGATGCCATTTTGAAAATTACAATTTAAAGTTTTGTCATAAAATTTATTTTAAAGCCATTTTTGATAGCGGCACTTGCAGGCAAACAGGTTCATAAAGCCTTGTTCACACTACACAATTTTAGCCATGATTACAAGATCATTGACACTATAGTGTTCACACTACATGACTTCCCATGATTGGAAGTCTTGCACACAACTATACGACTCATCTGCGACCTAGGTGTTCATACTACAAGATCTCTCAGCCCTGATTTAAATTTTGTCTGGCCCAGTGCTATACTAATGTGAACCATATTATTAAAGACATATCTGCTTGGCTGTTGCTCTTTGTGAATTATCTATGTTTTCTCAAAATAACTAGCATGCTATATATCCAGTCCCACTCGTTGACAAGGATGAGATTACATTTTATGCCTCAGGGTAGTTCACACACAACTACTTGTCACAAATTAACTGCAGTGTCAACTCTGATACAAGTCTTTTGTCTGTGATTTCCAAAGTCTTATAGTGTGAAAAGGGCTTAACGAAAACTTTTCTGCAAATTATAGTTTCACTATAAATCCTGACACTTGAATTATGAATAATTTTTTTAAATGGTGGAATTCCGTTTTAATGGATGATGATTGTGGGGATAATAAAGCAATTATAGAGCATTTAGAAAAATTTTAAGGAACAGTTGAGCTTTAAAAACAGTTTGGGTATTTTGGTGTGATCACAGTACCGTGGAGAGCATTCACGGTCTTGAATGCAGCCCAGTTTTTGGGGTGCTGATGAACTGGTGTTTGCTGTCCATAGGAACCCCAGCCCCGCCCTGGGGGTGGAGTTAAATACCCTGCTGCTTCCAGGGGCTCAGAAGGCTGACAGGTACCCCATACCCCATCACCCAATCCCTTCCCGCAACCTTGGCCCTGGCTATTTCTATACCCCCATCCCCCCATCTCCCCAGCCTGCTCATATGCTGTAACATGTCCCTGTACTTCGCTTTTTCTTTCCCCACTTATTTAATTTATTTTAATTTTCAGATCTTTTTTTGCAGTTTAGCTTTCATTTCACTAGTGTTTTGTTTTGATCCATGGCATTGATTGCTCAGTTTAGTCTCATTTATTTTTTCAGTTGTTGGTTTATTTATTATTTATTTATTTATTATGTTTAATTCATTTATTGATGATATTGTGTAAAATTGTGGAGTAAATTGATTTTTTAAATTCACTGTCACTGTCGATGCGTGTGTTTTCTTTGCGATAAGGTTTTTTGACATCTGTGTATTTTTTTTAACATTGTGGTAATTTTTTGTCTTGTTTACTTGGTCAAAGAAAGTAAAAGTACTCAGAACCAAGTGTGTCTGAGAATGTGGTTTTGTATAAACTTTGCTTGAGGAAGTGTTGGCTGAGCGGTTTTAAGATTGGGACTGAGCTCATGAGTCATGAAAAAATTCAACAAAAACTCTTTTTTTTTTCAGGCACCACACCGTGACTCGTGGCATCACCAAAGGCGTGAAGGAAGATTTCCGCCTGGCCATGGAGCGGCAAGTGTCTCGCTGTGGAGAAAACCTGCTTAGTGTTTTACATCGCTTCTGCATCAATGAGAAGATCATACTCATCCAGTCCTTACCCTGACCACGGGCCCATGGTGTCTGCTCTTTCTCCTTAAAGGTCACACCGTTCCTAGCAGAACTTCTGGTCTCTCTTTTTATAATGTGTCCCTAATAGAAAAGTATTGTGATGAATGTGCCTACAACATGGACTGTTGTACAGATCAGGTTCTACCAATGTTCTGCATGCCTAGGAAGGAAAAGAAATGCCAGTGTATCTCTCACAATTCTGCTGCCATTGAAAGGCCCCATATGCTAAGAGGTGGCAGAGTGTTTCCTGTTAAAGGGCTCTTGAAGTGAGGTGTAATTTCTTTAAGGTCACTCTGTTGCTTTGCATCAGTCTGGCATTGCAATAATAGAGATCAGACATTCACATTCAGTATCCAGCACAATGGTAAACTCAGACTTGTTCAGGCTGTGGAAACAATCATCATTATTAATGCTTTTATTTCTGTATGATTCAGTGATTTAGATGTTGACCAAGTAATTCAAAATGACTTCCTTACAGTGGTAGAGAATGGAACCAGGCATCTCAAACAAAAATAGAGCCATTGCATATCCTTTCCACCTTGAGTGAACCTACATGTGTCTCTAAAGCGTTTCTATAGAATGGTTATGTTGGTAAAATAGTCTCAACGAAATTACTTTGGGTGAACTCACATCACTCTGCACGCACCCTTCCACCATGAATGGGTTTAGTTTTAGGCCCAAAACCTTCCCCTATGTCCAAGGCCACATCTTCACCACCAGGAGGGAGCTTCAAGTGTCTGGTTCCTTTCACCAGCACTGTGAACAGCTTTGACTTGGTATGTTTACCTAGTTTCACATTGAACATACTCTGAATTATGATTTAAAGTTTAGCTGAAATTTTTACCCTGTTTATTTTGTACACCTTACATAAAGTTGGTCTCTGAAAACATTATGAGACAATGACCGCTTTAAAAATATTTGCTTTGGCGTGACCGTGACTTTGATACATTATTGATATTCTTGCAAATTCCTTGTTATTGCATACCTCATGATTAAATTCTTTTTTTCACTTCCTTTTTTCATTATCCTGTTTGTCCATAAATGGTATTAAACTACATTTTTGCATAATTAACTATGAGAACTGTATTTTTATCAGGGCTGTTAAAGTAATTGATGGAGAAGGGTCTCTTGATGGGGAAATTTTAGTTTAAAACTTTTCTCACTTAACAAAACCAAGGTTGTGTGTACTGTATTTCTCTAACAATAAGTTGTGGCCTATGTATTTTTTATAAAACTAGGTATGTGGTGCAGCTTGCTTAAATGGGGCAGCCTATGTAAAAACATGAAAATGCATTCACTAAAAGTATAATTCGGTGCACAAAAAGGCAACATCCCTAAATTATTAATTTAATTTAAATGTACTGTTTACAGGAGCAACGAACAGTTCGATAAGCAAATCAAAGCAATATAAAATTAGCAACACTGAAATGCTCAAATTATTAGGCTTACCTCTTTAAATCCTTCAAAACCATGCTTAAACTCGTCACAGAACAACTCTACGTTTCACATGCTTTTGTCACCGGTATCACTCTTGGATATTGCAGATGTTGCTTTGCGAAAGAAACTTCCCTGAGATTAAATTTTGCAGGTTAGGACATTCGTTGTGGCATGATATCGGCAAGTTCAACAGTTTAGCAATTTAATTTTTCACGCTCAACTATGGTATAATGTCACTACCCGTATTGAGTAGCAGTTAGATGCTTTTACTTCAGATCAGTAAATTCAGTAACACCATGGCTAATAACACGGAGCATCTCATCTAAGAGTTTTAAAACATAAATAAGCATTATAGAATGGGACGGCCTATCGTTGGGGAAATACGGTAGTTATTGTCATGTTGAGTTTAGTTCTTACCATAAAAAATTATTAATCACAGAAAATAACTGAAATCATAGGATTAATCATGATTCCATATTTTAATTGATTGACAGCCATAGTTTTAATTGTATTACTACACCAACTGTTGTAAATACTCTGTAGTAATCACTGTGCTATGTTATTTACTTGTATTCTTACATTCTCCAGAGATGTTTTCTTTCTATCTGTCTTTCTTTCTTGTTGTATTTCTAGCAGTTTTCTCCTCCCCCTTCTTCCCTTTCAAGATGAGTGGGTAGGTCTGCCTGCAGGACTGCCCGCAGGTTTGCCCAAAACAATCTCTGCTTGCCCTTGTCCTGTGGCCATTCTAAGTAAGTGCGTCTAGCCATCATTGCCTTCAGGTGGTGGTACTTGGAAGGGATGAGATAAGAGGGCAGTGGCTCTAGCAGAATGAGGATGATGTTGTCCAGCCCTCTTGTTAGCCTCTGGTGGCTAGCAAAATACAGCTCGTAGTGACACCACTCACTCTGGACAAAGTGAGAAGACAACACAAAGACACAGCATCTACTTTGCTCTATGCAGCGGAGGATATTGTGCACGATTGTCTTTCCTGGGATGAAGTCCCGCTCATGGTGACACACTCTGAGTCTGTTTTTCATTGGGTCCTCACCCTCTAGCCTGGGCAAAAGCTGACCTTTTACCCAGTCAGAGTTATGTTGGCTATAGGAGATGAAGGCATGGAAGTACACCCCTTCCAGCTCCTCTGGTCGGTGCTGGGCAATTCGTGCACGACGCTTTGCATGAGTCCACTTCCAGATCATTCCCATGTACCATGGCAAGTCCAACTGACGGCACAGGATACCCACAACAATGACTAAAGTGATTGCTGGGACCAAAATAGTAGCAGCCAAGAGACCAGCATTGCAGGTAATCTCAAGCAGACTGAAGTTTAGAAGCAATGTATTCCTCCAGTTTTCTGGGTAACTGCAACGATACCCATATGGCCAATGATCTAACGTGATCCTGCGGTTCTTCAAAGTCTTTGATCCACCCAGTGTACCCTGATCACTGATGAGGGTTGTGAACTCTCGCAAAGGGCAGGTGCAGATGTAAGGGTTGTGACTAGTGTCCAGAACTGTCAGATGCAGACAGGTCTCAAGAGTGCCTGGTAAAGGTATGTGGAGGGAGTTCCCACGTAAAACAAGCTTCTGCAGGTTCGGATACCCAAGACAGGCCGGCAGGTCAAGCAAACGATTAGCAGTGAGGTCCAGAACCCTGAGAAAGTCCAGGCCAGAGATATTTGCGGGAACTGCAGTGATCTGGTTGTTCTGGAGGTTGAGAGTGACTAGGGCATTTGGCAAACACTTGAAAACAGTCTGGTCAAATCCATTTATAGACAAGTCCATGTGCGTGATCTTGGAAGGCCATGTGCAGTGCCCCTGGCTCTCCTCATAGGTCAGCGAGTTCCGGCTAAAGTCCACATGTGTCAGGGAGCTCATGAACCTAACTCGTGAAGTGAGGGGCATCAAGTGTCTAAGGTTATTTCCCTTCAGTACTAGCATCTTCAGGTTTGTCAAAGTATTGCATTCCTCATGTAGACCTTTGGAAAAGACATTCTCAGATAAAGCACAGTCAGACAAATCAAGCATCTGCAACCTGCTAACAGCTGCTGGGCAGGTCATATGGACTATAGGTGACTCTGCCAAAGTGAGATTCCTTGCAGGCATGTTGATAAAGAAGTCATACAGGGTTTCCTGATGGAAGATGAACACTGTGACTGATGACTGCCTGATGCTGAAGGAATCAATGAAGAAGTCTTGGAAGACAGGGCTGCCTTCCCTCATCTGAGTCAAAGTAAGGTCGGACATACTGAACTGCTGGATAGAGGACATCAGGACACTGTTGCAAAATGCTGTAATTATCTTCCAGGTGCTTTGAACATTTGACAAATGTAAATGAACAGTTCGAATGACAGCTTTTTGCATCAGCAGTTCACTGATGAAGTCTTTTGGCCCGTGCAACCTTTCAAGCTCTACTTCCTTAAACGATTCTAGAGCATCAGTGATTACTGAGAGCTCAAGAGCGTTGTTTGATAATACAATAGAAACCTTTTCTGTTTTGGGGGCTGTGAGACTACCCTTTTCATAGTGCTTCAAGTTCTGGGCCTGGATGAAGAGAGTCTGAAGAGAGAGATCGGAAATGCTGACCAAGTCATCATTCTGAATGGTTTCAGCACTCAGGCCAAGCCATCTTAGTTTCCTAAGTGTGGAGAACTCCGTCCCAAGTGCCATAACTACAAACATGTTGGATGACAGGTCCAAGTAATGCAGGCCTTGTGCTTGCAGAAGGAACTGCTGATTGGACAAATTTTGGAGACTGTTGTGGGACAGATCTAGCTTTTCCAAAACACGAGTACAGGCAAAGGTGTGTGGGTGTATCTCCACTAGTTTGTTCCAGGAGAGGTTGAGGAATTTGAGGCTGGGTGTTCTGTAGAAGTCATGTTCCCTCAGTGATTGAATCTGATTCTGAGAAAGATCCACACACTGAGCAGAAGATGGGAGATCAGGAGGAACAGCAGAGAGGTTTCTGGATGAGTAATTGAGGATAACTGTCTCCATGGCAAAGAAGGAGGTCAGGAAGAATACCTGGAATACACCCAGTAGCCAACAGGGGAACCCCAGTGCCTGCATGATTCTGAATATACAGTGTCTGTAAAAGGCACAAAAAGACAACTTCAACAAAATGCTATGTTTGGTACAAATGTTGTTACTATACTTTAAATCTCTGAAATACAACAGGCACTTATATACATTTATTTAAAAGAAAAAACTAAAATTTCACATTTACATAAGTAAATGTGAGACTCTTTAATTAAAACTTATTTCAAGCAATTGAAACAATTGCAGCCTCAAGTCGTTTGGGTGTGATGCAACAAGCTTTGCACATTTGAACTAGGGGATTTTCTGCCATTCTTCAGATCTTAATTTCATTCAGGTTTGATGGGTACTGGCGGTGGACAGCCATTTACAGGTGTCTCTTGAGATGTTCAATAGGGTCTGAGCTCTGGCTGGGCCAATCTAGAATATTCACACATTTGTCTCTAAGCCAATCCTTGTCTGCGCTGTTGTCTTTTGGTAATTATCTTGTTTAAAGGTGAACCTTCAGTCTTCCAGTTTCTCTTACCCTGGACCAGTCTCTCAGTCCCTGCTACTGAAAAAAAAAACTCCTGGAGGGCCGGTGTCCTGCACAGTTTGGCAGTTCCCTTCCTCAAACACACTCCCAGAACCTGGCAATTAACAAGTGAGTCTCACCAGCTGTGCTTAATCAGGAAAATCAATAAAACTGTGCTGGAAACCAGCCCTTCAGGACCGGAGCTGGGCATGCCTGCTCTACAGCATGATGCTGCCACCACTATCAATCACTGTTGGCATGGTATTGGCCAATTGATGAATGGTCCATAGTTTTTGTCTAGACATAATGTTTAGAGTTGAGGTTGAACAGTTCAGTTTTGGTTTCATCAGACCAGAAAATCTTGTTCCTCACAATCTGGGTGCTTTTATGCAAACTCCAAAGAGTGTTTTGCTATTCACGTGTTTGGCACTTAGAATAGGCTTCCAAATCATGTCCAATTAATTTAATTTACCACAGATGGGCTCCAACCAAGGTGTACAAACATCTCAGTAGCCATCAAAAAGAATGGAAAGCATCTGAGCTACAATTCAAGTGGTGTGAATGCTTATGTAAATGTTATATTTCCGTTTTTTTTCTTCTCTTTTTTTAATAAATGTACAAAAACTTTGTTATTATAGGAATGTAGATTTATGATTGAAATGATGATTGTAGCATCAGGCTGCAACATAAAATTGGACAAAGTAAAAGCAGTCTCAATACTTTCTGAACCCGCTGTGTATAAATAGAGTGAGACAGAAACATGCTTGCAGGTATGCAGGTTCATTAAGAGGAGAATTAGACAGTGGGCACTATGGACTGCTGAGCAGCTGAAGTCTTGTCTAAAGTAAGGGCAACTGCAAGAGTTTGTCTTGTCAGTTAAAGGAAAAAGAAAAATTAAAGGAAAGGTAAAATAGTGTTAAGCACAGCTCCATTACAACTTTGAGTGTGTTGCAGGTGTTAAATTCAATTTTTTTTATCCATTAATAAAAATTCAAGAGTGTTACCACATCACACATTCTTGTTTTTATTGCATTTCATGAACAATTACCTTTTCTGGAGGTGGGGCTAATTTCCAATAAAATGTTCAGATTAGTTTTAAGTTTTATAAGAATAATTTATGTTTATTCATAATTTACTTGTTTTAAGTAATTCTGTTTAGAGAAATTAAATACAGCTTATCTCTGTAAAAAAAAAACAAAAAAAAACAACTAAAAATATGTCTAGGATTAAGTTCTGAGAATGTTCTTACAACAATCCCAAAATGAGAAATATAAAATGTTTCACCTACTTTATGTCATCTCATAAAATTAATGTATTTGGCAAGGTTTACAGACGAGTAAAAGTGTTGTGATCTAAGGGTTTAAATCCACTTTTTTGAGTACAGGTACATGGAAACTACTAGCAACTTCAACACTAAGTCAATTACAATTTAGGTGCAAACATCCTTCTTCCAGAAAAAGTTCAATTTAAGGCCACATTTTCCTGAAACTGTATCTGTGTACATCACTCTGAATTAGAGCATGTGCCAAATGCTGTATATGTGAAAGATTAAATTATAACCCAAGTGGAAAAACAGTATGTTAACATTCTTAAGGTGCTCCAGTATACAGAGTAGTGTAGTGAGGCTAAGTAGATTTAGTGCAGTAAAGTTGTGATGATGATGATGGATTTAATACACTAGAAGTATGTGTTTTCAGCTTCATTCAGATGTAAACACTGTAAACAGATTTAATGGATTATATTTTAAACACATTGTGACTATGTAAAATATACTGTAAGTATTTACTGTAAACTTTACTGTATGAAATGTGTCAACAGCTGTAAAGTGCACATACACAATACTAAGAGTGTGTTAAAGCTGATGAAGAGGAGCTTTCTGCTGAAATCTTTTCACTGCAGTATACTCCCACAACTATTCACTACACACACTAAAGCAAGGAAGTAGAATGTTTTTACAGTCAAAAAGATAGATTGATAGATGTTGATTAGTGACTGAACAGTAAAAAATACTTTCTGACAGTGTTTTTTTTATTTAAAAAGTAACACATTCAGTATTGATGAAAATATAAAAATTTTCACCCCATAAATGTGAAAGTTATTGTTACATAACACCTACATGTGGTTTCGGTAAAATTATTCAAATTTCCTTTTCTCAGGGGAAATATGCAAGGTTACCTTAACATAAGGACCACATTATAAAAAATTTAATAAATGATAGTTTACTTACCTCTTTAGTGAAGAATCCTTTTTATTGCATGAAAGTCTGAGGCTATAGTGGTTTATTTTATGTCTAACAGTACATATCTAAAGTATTGGCCACATGATGTTAGAGAAGCAGAGGACCCTGGAATGTGAAAGCAGTTCATTCAAATAACGAAGCTTCACTTCTGCTTTTTCCCCACAGCAATGCTTCTGCAAAACAGAGTTACTTCCTGCTTTTCATCCTGCAAGAGGCACATGGGGGAAAGCTGAGATTTCTGTCTTGCTTTTACTTCATGTTTAGTTGCTAAATTGTGCTGTAAAGGTCAGATGTATAAGGCTTCTCTTAGCAATGTAGTGCCTGAAAATTTCAGCCTATACAAATAAGTAGCCCTCCTTCCTTACTTCCAGCCCGCAAATCCGCCCACTTCTACAGGGCCATTATCCTGTTTTGTTGTGTAAAAAGAGCAGCTCCCTGGAAGGCACAAAAATAAGAATGATTCAGGAATTGAATTTGAATTTGAACTGACACAATTAAACAATTTGTGAATCCGGTGAATCAGTTCCACTTTTACTGTATCTGTGCTGATATTTCACAGCACCTGTGCATCTTACTGTGTGTAAAGCCACAGTGCAAGCCACTCCAGAAGGCAACAGCTCGTCTGATCTTCAACCAGCCGAAACACGCCCACGTGACGCCACTGCTTCGTTCTCTACACTGGCTTCCCATGGCAGCGCGCATCAAATTCAAGTCTATGATGCTCGTCTACAGGATCATCAACGGATCTGCATGATTCTCATCCAGACATACACACCCACCAGATCCCTCAGATCAGCGAGGGAACAACGCTTGGAGATTCCATTCCGATGAGGAATCAAACACCACTCCAGATTCTTCTCCTTCATTGTCCCCCACTGGTAGAATGAGCTGCCCAGACACATCAGAACTGCATAGACTCTCTCTACCTTCAAGAAACACCTCAAGACTAAACTATTCCACGACTACCTCAGCATCTAAACCTATCAATAAATTCTACTTTAACCCTGACTTTTAATTAAATACATGGTATCAATCTACAGATCTGACAGTTTCCCACTTATACTTACTTAACATCAGCCAATGCTAATGCACAAAGAAGAATGTCCTGGACTCTTATAGCACTCATACATATGAAAAGGCCATGTTGTTTATGTTGTAGCACTTGCAGTCAGTTTAGACTTACTCATAAGCACTTAGTGATGGCGTAGAATGTGTTTTCTCTTACAGATAGCAATGTTGTAGCACTTATCATCTGCACTGTTGTAGCACCTGCTCTGCTTCCTAAGACTAAGAAGAATGTGTTGAACTCCCTGTAACTCGCACATCAGTGTTGTCATGTCGGAATTTATGCTTAATTGTTCCTGAACCTGGAATTCACTTTGGACCAAAGTGTCAGGCAAATGAATAAATGTAAATGTAAAGAATGAGTTGAGTTGTTAACATGCATTTAGACTTTCATCTAAGCGACACAACCATGCACATTTGCCTGATGACAGCTTGCGCTTAACAGGGAATCAAGCACTAATATGATCTGAATCTTAACTCTCTTTTCAGTTCAGAGAGCCCATCTCCTGCCTTACTCAAGCTTTCTTTGTCCTGCTGTTCTGTCTAGTCTTCCCCATGATTGTGTAGCCTCCTGACCCAGACTGTGACCATTTAAAGGCTCAAGAAACCTTTGCAGGTGTTTTGAGTTAATTGGCTGATTAGGGTGTGACACCATGACTTTCCAAGATTTTTCACCATGATCTAATTTTCATTAGACAGTGTATTTTGGGTTTTATTATCTGAAAGTCATAATCATCAAAATTCCAGGAAATAAAGGCTTGACATATCTCACTCTATGTTTAATTAATCTGTATAATATATTCATTTCACTTTCTGAAAGGAATGTCAAGTAATATTGAACTTTTTCACGATTTTTTTCCTGCCTTCGATGCGCCATAGTGGGGGTTCGATCCCAGGGCAGCGAATGTGTTTCCACTATGTTCCTTGCATTTGGGTCTGCCTTAAAACTCCAAATTGGTGCATTACAGTTTTTCTTTAAACAATTAAACAATTACCTAACAACAGTGACCAAATAAGCTTAAACATGGCTTTGAGTTGGCTGGGATAATTTGGGGGGAGGCAACCGAGGGAGCCAGGCAATTGCCTAGGTTTGCCTTAGTATAAAACCACCTCTGACTTCCATAAGTCCCTTTGTAGAGGTGAGACTTGTCAGGACCCAGGTGGCCATTCCAAATGCACTCCAAAGTGGCATACATTGTGGGCAATGCCATTATGGAATGCCAAGCATGGTTGTAACCCTCAGACAGAAAGAATCATGTGCTATGCCGCTTGTTCACTATGAAATCATGCAGGTCCTACTTGGCCGCTCCCTCGAGTTCAGGGTCATCTTGGGGGATCCCTGGCTTTGCTCTCATTATTGGGCAGAAATGGAATCTTTCACTGGGGGGAGAAACACCACCACTCACTGTGCCAGCCACCAATCCTGACTGTGCCATCAGCCTATTCCCAGGAACCAATGCACCACTTTGTGCTTTGTCGCCCAGTCCCTGCAATATTACAAAATAGGCAGTGCTTTATGGGGTTTGCCAACTTCTACCTCTTCTTCATTCTTGGTTTTGGCTCAGCCGCCACAACCTTTTCAGTCCTCAGTCGGGGAAACACCACTAGGCTCAGCAAAACTGTGGAGAGGATTTTGTAGCAGTCCCAGGGATTGCCCTGCATGACCAAGATTGGCCAACAGTGCCCCCTAGCAGTTCTGTCACCGGCCCCTAAAACGCACTTTAACCTATGCAGTGTAGTAATCTACTGGCCAAAACTGTAAATCCAGTCTTGCTCGATTCTCTACCCACCAGAGCACATGTGACTTTTCTTTCATTGTTTTATAATCCATAAAATTGTAAAAATACGAGCAACTGATAACGAGCACAAAGAGGACAAAAATTGGCTCCAAGTGCAACCCTGAAAGCAAACCTGATTGGATGTCAACAAAAATACACATTTTAGTATATTTATGCTCTTTATCTGTAAAGCACATTGCATTACCTTTGTGTATGATAATGTGCTATAGAAATAAACTTAACTTTAGGCCTTGCCTTAAGCAGGCCTGTCCAAGTCCAATCCTGGACATTGAGTTCAGGATATATTCTTGTCTCCAGACACTCCTAAGGGCTGTTCTTTGCTGGAGTTGGACTTGGAGTTGGGCAGGCCTGCTCTAATGTATGAAGGAAGACCAACTGCAAGACCCAATTCAACTGCAAGACCCAATTCAAGTTGGCTGAGTGTGTGAGTAATGTAGCAGAAAAACTGGGTCATGTACTGTTTGATCAGTTAATCTAATAGGAACATGTGTATGTTTCATTTCCTGCCTCCACCTGAATGAAGGAACCGCACAAACACAGATGCTAATTGGATTGAGAGGCGCCTGTGTCACATTTAACCATGATCTTGGGACCTGGGCTTCTGTTTAAAGGACAACAATGATGATAAACTCTTTGTTCTCCCATTTACACCAGAGATACCACAGTAGATAGTCTCTAAACAGCACAGCAAACCTCTAACAGAAGGCCTGAAGCAACACTAAGCAACAATAGAATGTGAGCCTGCTTGAAGTGGTACTACAGATCTGTGAATCTAAAAAAATCTGTTCTTCTCCTAATGGTTCCACTGCTGTTTTTCATCTGTTGTACTGTCCACAGCCTAGCCATGTCCAGAAACACCATTATTTCCAGTTCCTGGGTTACGAACAGATGAGGTTATCTCAACCTGAGAAATTGGATCAACCTTGCTTTGATTGGATTGGGGTGGTTAACTCTGTGCCATGCGGCAGATTTTTATGAACATTTTGTTGTTCACCCTGGGGCAGGTTTGCACACCAAACAGCCTAAAGGCTTCCGGATATTGCGCACAGCTGTAACAAGGAGAATCAAATTAAAGATATGTTCTCTGGTGTTTATTCTACTGAAGGGGCTTTCTGCCCTTCAACTAG
The DNA here is from genome assembly GCA_037576955.1 of Lepidarchus adonis. NCBI lineage: Eukaryota > Metazoa > Chordata > Actinopteri > Characiformes > Lepidarchidae > Lepidarchus > Lepidarchus adonis. The sequence goes on from JBBIGC010000029.1 coordinate 2,854,761, forward strand.
CGATACGTCTATTATTTATCATGCATTAGCAAGGCAAGACAGGTTTAATAACACTGACCAGCCATAACATTACGACCACTACCAGGTGACGTGAAGAACATTGACTATCAAGTCATTTAATTACAGTATCTCCTGTCAGGGAGTGGGGTATATTAAACACCAAGTAAACAGTCAGTTCAGGAAGCTGATGTCTTGGAAGCAGGAGTGTAAGTATCTGAGAGCCTTGATGGCCAGAGCCTTGTTGACTGTTCCAGATATACAGTAGTTAGTACCTAATTTGATCCAAGGAAGGACAACTGGGTCATGGGTACCCAAGGCTCACTGATGCATGTGGGGAGTGTGGTCTGATCCCAAATTGAGATACATGTTGACTCTTGTAGAAAGGGGCCAGAACACACAGGGCACCACAGTCAGAGCTATTTCAGCTTTATTTAAAAAATATTAGGCAGGTGGTCTTAATGTTATGGCTGATTGATGGTCATTCAAGATTCAAGGCTCTCCCTCTGGGTTCCACAGATCTTTAGGATGTGGTTAAAATATTATTATTATTATTGTTGTTGTTGTTGTTGTTGTTGTTGTTGTTGTTAGTTATTATTATTATTATTATTATTATTATTATTATTATTATTACTATATTCTGCACTACTAATGTTAGTTGTTACCTCATATCCATGCATAATCTCTCTCTCTATCTCTCTATCTCTTCCTCCCATGGTCTGACACCCTCTCAGGAAGGTGGGAGGGGAAGGAGCGAGAGGAAGAGAGGGAATGATTGCTGCGCAAGAGGATTAGAGTTCATGTTAATCATTGATCAGAGGTCCTCCTTCCTTACATCAGTGAGCTTTCGAGTAGCAACATGTGTTTGTGTGTGAGTGAGTGTATGAGAGAAAGACACAGAGTCCTAGGGCAGTTCAGACAGCTAATGCAATCAGATGCCTTTTCTTCCTCTAAGATCTGTATACTCTCTTCAGCTCCTCTCAGTGTTCAGGATGAGTCCCTTCTCTGACCTTGGGACTCCCTGCACCCGATTTCTGATGTGACTGGAGAATTTTCTCACCAGCCTTCCTCAAGATGACCCCCGGTCGCTCTTCTCCCTTGACTCTCTCTCTTCACCTGTCCCTCTTTCTTCTGATAACCTGTACGTGGGACAGAGCGGAGTGCGGGTCTGGAGACGGGAAGAGCCCATGGCAGCGGTCGCTGAACCACAGCGACTTTCTGTTTGGTACGTTCCCAGAAGGCTTCCTTTGGGGCGTTGGAACGTCAGCACTCCAGACGGAAGGCTCCTGGGATCGGGATGGGAAAGGGGCATCTGTATGGGACCACTTTACCCACAGTCTCCATGGAACGGGTAGCGGCGTAAGCATGGCAACAGCAGACACAGCCAGTGACAGTTACTCCCTCTGGGAGCAAGACGTAGAGGCGGTTCAATACCTCGGCGTGAAGTTCTATGCTTTCTCACTCTCCTGGCCGCGGCTTTTCCCCGATGGAAATGCCACAAGACAGCCCAACCCTGCCGGCGTGGAACACTATCAGCGTCTGATCAGCAGGCTGAGGGCGCTGGGTTTGGAGCCTGTAGTGACCCTCTACCACTGGGATTTGCCCCAAACCCTGCAGGAGCAGCTGGGTGGCTGGAAGAGCCCGGGGATGGTGCAGGTTTTTAAAGACTATGCCACGTTTTGTTTTGCAACCTTTGGCCGGGACGTCCGATACTGGATCACCATGCATAACCCACTCCTGGTTGCGCTTCTGGGGTACGGGACGGGGGCTCATGCACCAGGGGTGCCCGGAGACCCTGCTGACCCCTTCATCGTAGCACACAACCTCATCAGGGTGAGTGCCAGGGCACAAGGTCAGAGGTGAATGGCGAGGTTCATTTCTCTTGGTTAGATGTTTGGGGGAGCTGGTGCAGAATAATAGCAGTTAACTCTTTAATAATGTTCATTGATGTGCCTCGCTGAGACAACAACGCTTGAGGGCTGCGAACTTTGAACAGCCTTTATGGGCCATTACCTTACGACAGACCGTCTCCTCAGTGTGTTTCTGTTCATCTCAAAGTAATTACTTACATTATAGTAAGTACGCCCTAACATTTAACCAACCAATTGCTGCAAAGATGCATTTTCAGTGGATGGGAAAGAAGGCTTTTATCAGAATAGTTAATAGAACTGAGAAAAGGGATTTTGTCTGGTTCCTAATCCGAGCATTGATATAAAAATGGCAAAAAATGCAATAATGTTAAGATCACTGCCGAGTGAAGTAAAGAACATTGACTATATCTAGTTATTTCTTTCAGTGGCACGTGTAAGGAGGGTTTGATATGTTAGGCAGCAGGTGAACAGTCAGTTCTTTTCAGATGATGTGCTGAAAAGCAAGATTATAAAGATCTGAGGGCCTTATTGTAATGGCTGCGGCATCTCCAAAACACCATTGACTTGTGGAGTGTTCCAGGCAGTAGTTAGTACCTACCAAAAGTAATTTAAGGAAGGACACAGGGTGAATCATGGGCACCAATGGGGTACTGATGCATGTGAGGATGGTGTTCGATCCCAAAGACCTGGCTCTGATAGAAAGGGTGCACCACAGTCAGATCTGTTTCAGCAGCATGAGGGGGACCTACTCAATATTAGGCAGGTGGTCTTAATGTTATTACCGATCAGCATGTAATGTATTTAAGGGAAATCTATGTGATTCTTCAAATGGTCTTTGTGTGGAACCATTAAACTACTGACATTTGGTTACTATCACATCCACACACACAAATCAGCCATAACATTAGAAACACTGTCAGGAGAGGAACATTGATTATCTAGTTATTTCATTACAGTGGTTCCCTTCACTGGTGGGATATATTACGCAGCAAGTGAACAGTCAGTTCTCTATTGATGTGTTGGAAAAAGGAGCATAAAGTTCTTTTTGACAAATGACAGGTCTTGTGCAGTGTTACAATTACAGTTTCTAGTAGCATGAGGGGGACCCACTCAACATTACGCAGGTGGTCTTAATGTTATAGTTGATCATTGTATTTACATGGTAACGTCTGAATGTGCCAAAATGAGTCACCTTGGTGCCTAACATTTGTTAACAGCTACAAAACTCAACTTTTGGTAAGAGCTAGGGTTTAGACTGCAGAAAGATTAATCATTGTCTACACAAAAAAAGTTAAATTTTAGTGATTTATTGTTGCCTAATAATAAGCTTAAAGCTTGTAGACTTCAAATGCTTGAAATTTTAAGTAAAGACCAAGCCTGTGTGAAACACTGAGGTTTGTTTTTTTTTTAATTTCATTATTCACAGGCTCATGCAATATCCTGGCATGTGTACGACAGGCAATTCCGTCCCCACCAGCATGGACAAGTCTCCATCACACTGGGTTCCCACTGGGTGGAACCTTTCAAAGGACAGACCACCGCAGCCAACATGGAGTTGTGTCAGCAATCCATGGAGGCTGTGATTGGCTGGTTTGCAGAACCCATACATGGAAGTGGGGACTACCCCAGCTCTTTGCGGGTCTCACGCCGAGGCCTCATCCCTGCTTTTAGCCCAGAGGAGAAACTGTGGGTGCAGGGAACCGCTGACTTTTTCTCTCTGGCATTTGGGCCCGACACAGTCAGAGCAGTTCGCGGCCTTTCCAGCTTTGGCCAGTCAGGGACACTGAACTTAAGGAAGGTTCTGATGTGGGTTCAGCATGAGTACAAGGATCCGCAGGTGCTGGTGGCTGAGAGCAGCTGGTTTTCGGACGCCTCTGTAGGAGTGGAGGACACGGTGGCCATTTACCTCATGAAAAGGTTTATTAATCAGGTGCTTCAAGGTGAGTGAAGGTTGTGTTGGCGTATTTGTGTGTTCCAGTGTATTTGGCCTTTCCTTTTTTGCTTAAGAACACATCTTTGTGTGTATGTCCCAGCTGTGCTCCTGGACCAAGTACAGGTGTTTGGCTACACTTCCTGGTCTCTGGTGGATGGCTTCGAGTGGAACAATGGGTACAGCATGAGAAGAGGGCTCTTCTATATAGACTTCAATCAGCCTCAACGCACTAGGGTCCCAAAGACAACTGCACAGTATTACCAGCAGGTTGTCAAAGACAATGGTTTTCCTAAATATGACACACAGCAGGATATTGTGGGTCAGTTTCCCTGTGAATTCCATTTTGGAGTGGCAGACGTAACCTTGCAGGTGAGTGTGAGGAGGGCGATGGAGAGGGAATGTGGAGAGTCCTAAATTATTGATTGATTAATTGATTGATTGATTGATTTAGATAGTCAGACCCTATGTTGGAAGAGATACTACCACAAATAAATAACGGTGGCCCATTTGTTTACCATGAATGTCCCAACTTAGAACAACTAAGAAACTGCAAAGCTGCACCATATCTTATTAGTGATCCCAGTCAAGGTCAGCAACAATCATTGCCATCTGTGGAATGTCATGGAAGAGTTTACCAGTTACCGCATATCTTAAAATATTATTTTTGGTTGCCTGGTCTTGTAGAACCTCTGTTTGGCACATTGTTCCTGCGCTAATACACCCATTTCAGCACAAATTAATTACTCAATGAAAGTTCAAATGTACAAATTGTTCCAGTGTTACAGTTTGGTCTCTCCCCTTTTCAAACACTTACTAAACCTGGCAATTAACAAATGAGATGAGTAGGAAGAGCACCAAACTGCTGGACACCATCCCTCCAGAACTGGAGCTGCTGCCCTAGGTGTAGTCAAGAGCCATAGATATGTTTGTTGACCTCACAATGGCAATTCCAAAATAAGAAGCAAATTATTTTATCAGGTTTTGGCTGGGAACACTAGGGGTAGGGTAGTCCTGGTAAGCACTGGGAACCACTGCACTAATGCACAATTCTTGCCTGCTGTATGATTTGTTTGCATGCATGTCTGATGTTTTGCAGGTTCATCTAAGGCCATTTTCCCCCCAGTTTACTGATCCCCTCTTGTACCGTTGGAATTTCACCGGTGACGGCACCCTCCGTCCTGTCGTTGGAGTAAGGCTTCGGACACGTGGCTCTCAGTGCAGTGACTTCCTGGCAATACAACGTCACATCCGCCTGCTGGAGATCACAGGCTCTACGCATTATCGCTTTGCCCTGGACTGGCCCAAGCTCTTTCCAAAAAGTGACTCCTCATCCGCAGACCAGGAAGCAGTGCAATATTACCACTGCATGCTGGCAGAACTCCAAAGAAAGGGTATCCAAGCAGCAGTCACCCTCTACCAACCCAGCCTCAGATCACCCACACTGGGATTGCCCAGTTCTACGCATGCCAGTGGCGGCTGGATGAACACGAGCACAGTGCAGGCTTTTGCCGACTATGCCACATTTTGTTATCGGGAGTTTGGGTCACTGGTGCAAGTCTGGATCACTATTAATGAGCCAAACCGGCTAACAGAGGCATATGATGGGGGTGTCCAAGACAGAGAAAGGGTGGTCCGAAACCTGCTACTAGCTCACACTCGTGCTTGGAACATTTACCACACACATTTTAACCAGGGAGCAATGGTGAGCTTTGCGATGCATGCCGATTGGGTAGAACCAGCCAATCCCTTCGTGGAATCTCACAGCAACGCTGCTCGGCAGTTCATGTTGTTTGAACTTGGCCGTTTCCTTGATCCCTTCCTGAGAGATGATGACCACCCCGACAAAGATACCTGCCCTGAGTCTTTTCCCACATCGCCATTCTTCTCTAAGGAGGAGAGGGCTGAGCTCAAAGGGGCGTTAGATTTCATTGCTCTTAATCACTTCACAACACGTCTGGTTAACTTTGTACACCCACATCCATTGCAGTCCAAGACCCCCTTAACCAAGAGCCCTAATCACAACTACTCCCTCACATATGACCCCACTTGGACCTTCTCAAACCAGGGCCAGGCCCTCACCCCCTGGGGGCTCCGAAGAGTCCTCAGCTGGGTGAAGGATCGCTATGGAGACAGTCACTCTATTGTCATAACAGCGACAGGAATTGATGACCAGGCACCGCAGAATGACCAGCTGAGGCAGGCCTATATAAGGAGGTACCTGCAAGAAGCGCTGAAGGGTAAGTTTAAAATAATGCAGTGCTTAGTAGCTTTAAAATGCACCTTTGATGAACCTACTGTAGATGTTACGCAGGCACCCTTCCCCATTGTCTTGTTACTGGCAGTGTTATGACAACGCATGGTCATTTTGTCTGTCAGCTTATCAAACCCATTTTTTAGCCTTGGTGCCCATGACCCAGTTGTTCTTCCTTGGATCGCTTTTGGTAGGTACTAACTACATAACTACTAACAGACCTTGAACATTCCACAAGACCTGCTGTTCTGAAGATGCTCTAGCCATGACTAGAAGTGCCCTCGTCTCCTTGAACTTGAAGAACTGAATGTTCACTTGTGAAATATATCCCACCTTGGTAAGTTACAGTGGTGTGAAAAATGTTTGACCCTTCCTGATTTTCCCATTTTTGTCACTCTTAAATGTTTCAGGTCATCAAACAAAAATTTAAAGTAAACACAAAATCTCAAGAAAGGGAAGGATTTTATTATTAAGGGAGAAAATAAATCCAAACCTACATGGCCCTGTGTGACGAAGTGTTTACCCTCCCCCCGCCACCATTAAAACATAAAAGTGGTTCACACCTGAGTTCAATATCTCTAGCCACACCCAGGCCTGATTACTGCCACATCTGTTCTCAATCAAGAAATCACTTAAATAAGACCTGTCTGACAAAGTGAAGTAGAATAGAAGATCCTCAAAAGCTAGACATCATGCAGAGATCCAAAAAAGAAAGTAATTGAGATCTGTCAGTCTGGAAAAGATTATAAAGCCATTTGTAAAGCTCCAGTGAACCACAGTAAGAGACATTATCTAAAAATGGCAAAAACATAGAACAGTGGTGAAACTTTACAGGAGAGGTCAGCCGACCAAAATTACCCCAAGAGTGCAGCAAGAACTCATCCAAGAGGTGACAAAAGACCGCATAACAACATCCAAAGAACTTCAGGCCTCACTTGCCTCAGTTAAGGTCAGTGTTCATGACTCCACCATAAAAAAAGAGACTGGGTAAAAATGGCCTGCATGGCAGAGTGCCAAGACAAAAACCACTGCTGAGCAAAAATAACATTAAGCCTCATCTCAATTTTGCCAGAAATAATCTCGATGATCCCCAAGACTTTTGGGAAAATACTCTGTGGACTAACAAGACAAAAGTTGAATGTTTGGAAGGTGTGTGTCCCATTACATCTGATGTAGTGAAGTAACACTGCATTTTAAGAAACGAACATCATACCAACAGTAAAACATGGTGGTGGTAGTGTGATGGTCTGTGGCTGTTTTGCTGCTTCAGGACCTGAAAGACTTGCTGTGATAAATGGAACCATGAATTCTGGTGTCAACCAAAAACTCCTGAAGGAGAATGTCCAGCCATCTGTTCGTGACCTCAAGCTGAAAAAAACTTAGGGCAATAAACAAGAACACCAGCAATTCCACCACTGATTGGCTGAAGAAAAACAAAATAAAGACTTTGGAGTGGCCTCATCAAAGTCCTGACTTGAATCCTATTGAGATGTTGTGGCATTGACCTTAAATAGGCAGTTCATGCTTGAAATCCTTCCAATGTGGCTGAACTACAACAATTCTGCAAATTTGAATGGGCCAAAATTTCTCCACAGCTGTAAAGACTCATTGCAAGTTATAACAAACACTTGATTGCAGTGGTTGCTGCTAAGGGCCCAACCAGTTATGAATACATGTGTTCACAGTAGTAGCAGCTGTGGTAATTACATTGTGTCGTGCTAAACTGATCAATATGTAAATATAAAATATATTTTATAGCCATTATGGGGTCAAGTATGTTCTGAGGAAAATCTTGTTTTGCCACTGTCTCTATCTCTCTGGCTACAATTAATCTTCAGCATTTGATAAAGCCTGATGTCAAAGGTCACTGTAAACAGCTTATCTGAAGCATTTCCTCACACACAGTTCCTTAGTCTTATCAGCTGACCTGTGACTTGAAACTGGGGTTTATGGATGAACTTTGAGATCATAACCACCAACAAACAGATTGTTAAATGTTACATTGTGTTCAGTGACACTAGTTTTTTGCTTGTTGTGCCCATTGTATAGATCATGGTACATGGCCTGTAATATAAAAAGGCTCATTGATTACATAGAAATGTTGTTGCAGAACCAGAGAAAGAACAGATTATGTACTTTCTACAGATTATGTTAGCTAAAACCCAGCAAAAGCTGAGTGTACACCACCAGTCAAAAGTTTTAGAACATCCAATTTCTCCCATTTTTACTGGTAATTCAATTACCACAATAACCTTTAATTGTTTAAAAAAATCCACTATAAAACTGGCATTTTCAAAAATTAAGAACCTGGTGAACTTACAGCATTCCTGAAGCATAAGAAATAAATGAAGCACTAAAAGTCAATACATAGAATTCCCAGAGGTGCCATAACAGTTGATGATTTCACCCCCTCCTGGCCAGTGGGATGGAGTTGATGTCTGGAGATTGTGCTGCTCTTCCATGAACTGAATGTCCTGCAGAGTTCTGTTCTTCTAAATTTCTGGCTCATTTTCTCCCTGTGTCTTTGTTTCTGACCTTTTCTTCCACATTGTGATCTCCATATACAGTACTACTTCCTGCCCTACAGTATTGGGCTAATAATGCACCAGAGGGTGTAGAAACATGTTCCAGCTCTGTCTTTGTTCACACAGAGGGGGTTGTAACATAGGAGAAGTTGGGAACAGAACCTTCAATGTGTTGAAGGAAATTGTCTTCCATCGCAGCAGTACGATGGCCCTGAAGTGCAAACCACAACAACAAATTGAGAATTACAAACACAAAAGCAGAATCACAACAACAAATTGAGA